>OZ038385.1:48037433-48417433 GCA_964036045.1 Eutreptiella sp. 'Long Island Sound 2002'
CGTCTCTTAGCTCACCTCAATGAGCCCGCGCCCCCCGCCCCCAAGTGACAGGAGGGCGGCAATTGGATGTTCGCTGCCAACTGCCGCGTGGCAGCGGATGCCAGGGCCCAGGGATGCATTGGAATCGGGGAGGTACCCCCCCCCCCCCCCTCCAGGGCGCTCGGCCTATGCCCAGCCACTGTCCCCCTGACGGCAAGTGCCGGCCTCAATGGCAGTTGTAACCGACAGTAACCGCCCCCAACCGCTTTGGCAACCTCCTCCAACCGCCTGCCTAACCGCTGCTGGGGCCGCCTCTGAGGCCCCTTCCCGTCTGATGCAGCCCTGGCTCGGCCCCCGTGTTTAACGGGCCCCGTGGGCGCCCCCTGTGCCCGCTACGCCGCCCTCTGCCGCGCCTGCCCCCCCCCCCCCCCGGACCACAGGTACACGTCGACGCTGAACACGATCGTGACCATCGCGCGGGAGGAGGGGGTGCCCATGCTGTGGAAGGGCTACTTGGCCCGCCTCTCGAGGCTGGGCCCCGGCTACGCCATCCAGTGGGCCGTCCTCGACATGGTGCAGAAGGCCTGGGCGCCCTGAGCGGCCCCGGGCGGGCGGGGGCACGCCCTCCGGTGGGGCCCCGTGCCGTGTGTAGGAGGGCGCCTCACAGGCCATGAGCCCCCACCAGCGCGCGCCGGTGACGCGAAAGAGGCCTTTGCCTCTGTGCTGGTGTTGATCTGGAGGCGGTGACGCTGCACGTGGGATCGCGTCGTACATGTGTGTGGCAGGACCTCACCCGCTGTCACGCGTGGTGTCGTGCCGTCCCCCGCTGTCACGCGTGGTGTCCTGCCATCCTCCGATGTCACGCGTGGTGTCGTGCCGTCCCCCGATGTCACGCGTGGTGTCGTGCCATCCTCCGATGTCACGCGTGGTGTCGTGCCGTCCTCCGATGTCACGCGTGGTGTCGTGCCATCCTCCGCTGTCACGCGTGGTGTCCTGCCATCCTCCGATGTCACGCGTGGTGTCGTGCCATCCTCCGATGTCACGCGTGGTGTCGTGCCGTCCCCCGATGTCACGCGTGGTGTCGTGCCATCCTCCGCTGTCACGCGTGGTGTCCTGCCATCCTCCGATGTCACGCGTGGTGTCCTGCCATCCTCCGCTGTCACGCGTGGTGTCCTGCCATCCTCCGATGTCACGCGTGGTGTCGTGCCGTCCCCCGATGTCACGCGTGGTGTCGTGCCATCCTCCGATGTCACGCGTGGTGTCGTGCCGTCCCCCGATGTCACGCGTGGTGTCGTGCCATCCTCCGCTGTCACGCGTGGTGTCCTGCCATCCTCCGATGTCACGCGTGGTGTCCTGCCATCCTCCGCTGTCACGCGTGGTGTCCTGCCATCCTCCGATGTCACGCGTGGTGTCGTGCCGTCCCCCGATGTCACGCGTGGTGTCGTGCCATCCTCCGCTGTCACGCGTGGTGTCGTGCCGTCCCCCGCTGTCACGCGTGGTGTCCTGCCATCCTCCGATGTCACGCGTGGTGTCGTGCCGTCCCCCGCTGTCACGCGTGGTGTCGTGCCGTCGTGCCCTCCGCCCACCGGATCTTATCTGGGCATGTCTGTCGTCCAGGGGCCGCCGGCCTCCTGAGGGAAGCCCAGGGGGTTGAGTGTCGTGTGCGTGCGCTGGTCCAGTGGTGGGGGGGCGGATTCTGGAGTGACGATCCTCCGACGACGTGGGACTGACCGCTGTTGTCACGCCGCTGCCGAGGCCCGAGCCGAATGCGTTGAGGCTGCCGGGCCTACTGCACTGTGCTCAAGTGCCCCCCGGCCGCGCCGCTTCTCAGCGCATGGCCAGTGGCCTTTGCTGCTGCCTGACCCCCCTCCCCCCCCCGAAAAAGATGGGCAGAACGGGGTGTGTGAGGGCCCCGCGTCCCCACTGCCCTGAACTTGCCCCCCCCCCCCCCCGCCTCAGCGTGTCGAGGCTAAATCCGTTTAGCCGTTTGGGGCTGCAAGACAACCCCCCACACGAAGTGTGTCTGGGACATCCGCAAGGGAAACGACACCTTGGTGTGCGTTTATATAGTGTTGCCCAAGATGAACGTGAGAGGGCTCCGGTTGGAGACGCACAGGCAAACGACACCTTACAAAACCGGTTTCGCTGGTAACCAGACCCTGTGCTATAGCACGAATCGGTTCCGTTTGTTGTTGGTGGTGGTGGTGGTGGTGGTGGTGGTGGTGGTGGTGTCGTTGTTGTTGTTGTCATTATTGCTTTTGTTGTTGTTGTTGTTGTTGGTGGTGGTGGTGGTGGTGGTGGTGGTGGTGGTGGTGGTGGTCATGGTGGTGGTGGTGGTGGTGGTGGTGGTGGTGGTGGTGGTGGTGTAGTGTTTTTCGTTGAAAACCGGTTGTGGTGGCTCTTAGGGGGGTGCCGGGGGGGATTACCACCACCCCTTGCCCTTCTCAGTGAACGGCCGTGGACCTGCAAAGAGGTCAGCAGTGCCTTCCACGGGCCTCTCCAACGAATGGACCCCGGACGAGAGCGCGGAGAGGGATGGGCGCGTTGCAGATGCTTTGCGTTGGAGGAAGCCCCCCCCCCCCCAACACACAGCGTGTACGGGGGTCACCTAACCGCCCACCCCCAGAGGTTCTGACCCAGGCGAGGCCCTCAGTGGCGAACCTACCAGGCACCAGATGAGCAGGCAACCAGGCCGCCAGGACTGCTTGCTGACCTCCATATGACGGCGCCACGGGCAGCCATGAGGGTCGGTGACCCATGCGGGCCCCCCTCTTTAATATTGTTCTACCCCCCCCCCCCCCCAACACACACACACACACACACGCACACGTCCCAGTCCCACGGATCAAAGGGGGTTTGAGCATTCACATTGCGTTGGGTCCGATGTACCTTCGTCACGGAGGGCCCGTGGCCAGCCCTTTGCGACCGGCCGGCGTCCACGGGGCTCTTGGAAAGATCCGGGGGCACGAGGCAGCCCTTGGGCCCTCGCGGCGTTTGCGGCATGGGAGAGCTGCAGTCGTGGAACGGGTGCCCTCACGACCCCCTTTGGCGCACAGGCCGCCACTGGTGGCCACCCCGCGAAAGCCGGCGGCCCACGGGCGGTGCAGCCAGTGCAGCCCCCAAACACAGGCGAGCCAGAGCAGTGACAAGGATGTGGACCTCAGTGACGAAGGCGGATGTGGGAGAATGGGGTCGTGCAGTCACTTGAAATGCGTGTATGGCGCACTCCATTCCTTCGAATGAGGAATGGAACAGACGGATCGATTATTTGTTGCCTCCTGGAAGCAGTTTCTGTCCGACAGATTGCGGAATTTTATACAAGCATTACAGTCATGTGTGGTCCACGTGTCTCAGGGTACACAGTGTGACTATCTTGGCTGTTGCTGAACCTGGGCGTGCGTCTATTTGGGTCCATTTCTGCCTCACAGACAGCTCTGTTGATACGCGAAGGCCCTCTGCAAATATATTTCCATGCCTCTCTTAGTGCCTGCCTCCAGAACATATAAGCTTTTATGCACTTGTTTGGGCAATCTTTGGAAGGATTTCTGAGGTTGTAAAGGATTGGATTTGCAATAATTGTGTTTGAGAGAGTCATTCATCCAGTGCTGACTGCTGTGCACCATGACGAGCCATGGGTGTCACTAGAGATGAGAACTGATTACCTTCCGTTGTGATTAGGCGCTGTGGTCTTTCCACATCGAAAAGTTCTAATCCCCCCCCCCCCCCCCAACATGCTCAACACGCACATTTTGCGCGTATTCATGCCAACGTTTGACTGCTGGAATGTAATTACGGAAGTACAAGCCCACTGATTACCGGTACCATTTCTGCTGCTGACGCAGTGTACAGGTGCAGCAAATTGCTTGCGGTGGGGGGTAGGTGGTTTTGACGCCTCTCCACTCGGTGCTGTGTGGAGTGTGGGGCAACCAGATATCCCACCATTGAATTGAAGTTGAAAAAATTCTTCACTCTCCATATCCTTCGCTCTCCGCCTCCCTCCCTCCCTCCCTCCCCCCCTCCCTCCCTCCCTCCCTCCCTCCCTCCCTCCCTCCCTCCCTCCCTCCCTCCCTCCCTCCCTCCCTCCATGCATTTTCAGCATTTTCAGCATTTTGGCGCTTTTCGGTGCAGAGGAAACAAACCAGTGACAAGGAGAGTCAACAAGGAGAAGCAGGAACAGGCAGAAGCACCAACGGAAACAAACAGGAAGCAAGCACACGATAAGGAAGAAAAAACAAACAAACAAACAAACAAACAAAGAAAAGGCAGAACGCCGACGTAAAAAAAAAGACGAAAGAGCAGGAAAACACAAGGACCAAACAAGCGTAGGTAAAGGAATAGCACGGTGATGCAGGGGTAACAAAGCGTGTTAAGGGGCGGGACGGTTCACCCGCACCGACCCAGCGGAGAAGCAAAGCCAAAGCCAAAGCCAAAGCCCTCCCTCCCTCCCTCCCTCCCTCCCTCCCTCCCTCCCTCCCTGTGTGTGTGTATGCGTTGGCATGTGCGTATCAGGCACATCACCACAGATTTTCCACGGGAACAAGGATGCTAGCACCATTTGACGTGAGGCTGGCCATTTGGGGGTCCTGATACCTTTGGGGGGCTTTCTCAAGCTTTTGGAATGAGTTCCTGGAAGTTGTTGCGGCCAGTGGGGATTGCTAGTCTCTTCCATGACCATTTTCCTGCCTTGTCTTGTGAGTTCCCCTGGTCCAAGCTGTTCCGAGGGATACTCCAGGTGCGACAGCACAGAAATTCGCTCATATTGGGTGTGTATTGGGCTTCACATTTTTGTGCAGCAACCTCCATCATGTATCAGGAACCATAGGAGGGTGCTGCATCTGAGTCACTGCCCAGTCTGGCACAAGACATGTTCAGCAAGCTGCCTTTTGGGTCACGGCCCCCGGCATGTGGGCTCAATGTTCATTCACAGCCCTATCTCGGAGATCCCAAAGTCCGGCTCCTACATACCTGAGAGTGCAGATACCTATACAGAGTACAGATACCTCGGAGCTCCCTGCTTGTTCGATGGACACAAGCTTCTTGCTTATTTACTGTGGACACAAGCTTGTTGCTTGCCTGCTGTTGACACAGGCTTTGGTCACCAACCAACCAAAAAGCACTTCAAACAAATTCAAGTGTGCACCTCAGTATGCCAAACCGCAAGAGCCCCAGCAACAGTGGATTTGTTTTTGATCATCCTAAAATCTTTTTTTCAAGGTTCACTTGCAAAATCTTGGCAAAACCAATACCATTGGACCTAAATATATTCCTTTGGCTACCAGACCGGACGGAGGACTGGCCGGGTCTGCTGCGTAAAATCATCAACTTTTGGGAAATGACTAGGTCAAGAGTTGTTGAAGGCGACACAAATAATGGTTTTGGTGGTTTTGTTAGGTTCAACAACATTGTAGAGAAAAACCATAGGACCAGTTTCAAAGACCGGTGAGACCGGTCTTTGTTTTCTGAATCACTTCATGACAGTTTGGACTACTTTTGAGCACTTTGTGACACTTCCCTCCCATACCTACCTTTGTTTGCCCATTTGTGCTTGCATGCTGCCACACACCCACTCAAAGAGTACACACAAACGGAGAATCTGCTTTGTGTTTGTCCTTGAGTGTTGTAAAGGTTACTTGCATGAAATGCCCCAAACATAGATTTAGTGAACCAATCCGCACGGTTTGCAAATACCAGTCAAGCTGGTCTTCTACAGCTAGCTCATGGTCAACCGCTGTGCTCTTCTAGTTCACTAGCACCGGTCCGACCGATTTGTTTCAATTGTTCCACTATGCTGCTTTTGGTTATGTTGTTATCATGCCCGCACCAAGCCCTAGCTCCAAGATAACCGGTGTGGGCCCTGGGGAGTTGCCCGTTCTAGCACAATTCCACAAGGTGAAGTCAAGGGACCGGTGGCGATCTTGTTGCGGGGATCACATGGGGGCCAGCACATCGGCACATGCACAACCTAGGTGGGGAAGGAGGAGGACATACGGAGGACACCGAAACAGCTCGCATCAAACGCAATCTGTCCAAGGGGTATATCGACTTCGAAAAGGAGGAGGTGATGTCGTCTTGGGTAATTTTGGCGGCCCCCAGTGCGACTCCTCCGGCACAGCGAGTGTCGGATCGCTAAAGGAAATGGAAGGTGCGGGTACACACCAAGGAAGAGGAACCGGGTGTCACTGCTAACCAATTGTTTGGCAGGTCCACCACTCATGCACCGAAGGGGCTACCGCCTACCTAGCATCATTGCCAGCTATCGTAATTTTTCACCGGGGGTGGGTTTTTTTAACCAAATGTGTTTGCAACATCGGGAGTAGCACGGTGCAATTTTGGTGGAAACCATTGGGGAGGATGATGTTGCAGACAGCGGCAACAAATGCCTTTATGTCAAGCAAGGAGCTACGGCTATGTCCACAGGATGAAACAATGTTTGATTGGCAAGTGGCGGTTGATGCAGTACATTTTCGGGCCCGACATATTGTGATGGGTGAGAGGCATTTACTAATGATGCTCAGCAAACGGTGTGTGTGTGTGTGTGTGTGTGTGTGTGTGTGTGTGTGTGTGTGTGTGTGTAAGGACCAGTTCAACAACTTAGACCCAGCGGACCTCTACAAAACACCTATCGGAGGCCAGTGAATGGTTGTCTAAGAGGAAAAGGTGGCCAATGAACGAAATCATCTGGTTGGTGAGCCGTGACTCCAAAAAGCTAGACGGGGCAAGGAGGGTGAACTCCACACAATTTTGGTTCATTACACACACACATATGACAGACACCATCCAATTCGAGATGGAAAACAACAACTTTATTCGGGTTGCTCGGAAACTGTGGTCCGGACAGGGGTGCATACCCATGGGGGGGTCATTTTCAGCATAGGCAGCGGACCTGCACGGCTTGGGGTCCGTTTACACATCTCGCCACCTCTTCTATGCCCTTGGCCAGCTCCGTGTGTCCCAAGAGGGTTTCCTGTATTGGCGCAATGCCCACGGCACCGTCGCACTATGCAAGTTTTGTGACAACATATTAATTACCACTAGCTTCCCCGACTCGCCAGCGACACACATCATCTAAATAGTGTGCAAGATCCTTGAACGAGCATGGAATCTGGCAGCCTTGTGTGATTGCCGCCAAAAGCAGTTGGACCCCTGTAACTACACCTACCACACCCCACACTGTACTGCACTGGGTTTCCGCCTGCATTGGGGACACAACACCCAAAGTATAGCCCACGTCCAGCCCAGAGCTCTGGATAACAACTGGTCCCTGAAACTAGCCCCCCCCCTCATGACCCCTACCCTCCACCACCCATCGTACCTCCATGCATTTTTGCAGGCGTCTTCAGAAACGTCAGGCCGTGGTGCAAATCATGGGGTGGGGAATTCCTGTCTGTCGCAGCTTGGCTGCAAGTTTCGTGGTTATCAAGGTTCCCAGAATGAAAAGTGGCTCGTGCAGCCCACGCAGCCCTAGTCCGCAGCCTGTCCACCAGTCCCCACGACCATCACAAGACGGGCCAGTACATGTACTACATAGCCCCACACATGCCGACACCCAAGTGCTGCGCTATAAACATGACACTGCAATGGCTTAAGGAGCATGCACACTGGCGTGGAGGGGCCTACAGTAGCTGGATCCTACACCCCTCCCTGTCGCCAAACGGCACGACGGGCGCTTGGAACCATGATGCCCCCCTCCTACATGACGTCCAAGAGTATACCCGACCCTAGGGACACGTTTGCTTCCTCCCGTCCTGCAATGAAACATAACTAGCTGTGTGTGTGCGAGCAAGCGGTTATGCTTGTCTCCGAGAACTCGATGCAACATGCAACTGGTGCTGGTGCTGTGGTAACAGGTGAATCATGTTCCCTCCCCCTCTCTTTGCGAGTTTGGTGCCCAGGGGGGTGGCATGGCATGAATCAGCCCCGGTGGGTAGACAAACACACTGAATGCTCCCCATGTCCCCAACCTCGCTACAGAAAGGCGCCTAGCCACATGACTCTTCCTGTTTTGTTGGCCTGATGAGGTGTTTTGAAGCCAGAGCCTTGTGACTGCTTGCCTGTGCCCGTCCACATTGGTCGTCGGTCTAAACTGAATGGTTGGTGATTTTGCTTACCCAAAACGGTCGGTGTACAAAGACCGGTGGACCGGTCCTGAGAATGTTCACGCGTCGTAGCCAAAGGAATATTTGAAACAGGTAGAATTGTGCCATGGTTTTGCAACTGATGTGTTGAAATTACCGTCACTTGAAATAGCGTGTCAAAAGTGGCATCAATATGTGGTGGGATTTTTGTCATGCATATTTTGGTCTTGATGGGTACAAAGTGCTGTCAAAAAGATTTGTACGTGGTACTTTTTGCAATTTCGTTCAAAAATCAAAAAAGGCACAAGTAGAAAGGAGATAAGGATCCAGATACAGTAAGATCACACCACACCAAACTAGACACACAATCTGAAATTGATATAATGACAGAAAATTTCACTTGCAGTAGTGTGTCATCTGGAACCTTCTCGCGTAGCCATGTGGGAGGTCCTTGTTGCTCCATTTGCCGTTTTCCCCGCCTTGCAGTTGTGCAGCTGAAGCTTTGCTGGGAATTGTTTTGGATGAAAATCTGTTGAGCTGCAACCAATGCTTGTTGTGGGTGTTCTTGGCACAGCAAATCGTCCACCAGTTGGCTGTGTCTCATCACAAGTTGGAAACAGGAGGGAAGGGGCACTAGGTTACTCAGTGAGTGCAGGGTGAGGAAAGAAAAACGTGGCAGCGGGTCACACTGCAATCCACAGGGCCACGAGGATGTCCAAAAATCAGTCAATTCCAGGTGCCAGGTTTTTGTAATCCCACATGTGCTGCAGGTGCTGGCCCCGTCGCTGACCATCACTTGGCTACCGTTCCCCATGGGGTCGTTGGGGACCTTTGCACAGCAGGTGGGGTTGGACAGGTGGTGGGTGGGAAGGTGCCCCCCGTCATCCCCACCCTGTGTTGTCCCCTGGGGCTCGGGTGGGGAATGAGGATATCTTTCATGCCGCCTGAAATTGCCTGTATACCAATGAAACATTTTTACTCTCGTCGGCCATTCCACTAAGGGCATGAAGATCTGTATTCTTGACCATGCATGCGTTTGTGTTGGGTGTTTAAGATGCTCGTGTCTCGTCGCTTGGCAGCGGTCCCCTGGGGGCGCAATGGGTAGTGGGGGAGCGCAGGGAGCGCCGGGACTAAGGGGTAGCCATTACATTCTTTATGGATAACAACAGCAACAAGGCATTACAGGAAAGAGACCCGCAAAACTAAGCACAGGGACTAGTGAAAGTGCGAACGGGGCCCAAGAATGTTAACCTTGTAACTGAGTGTACTCGATGTTACCCCCCTCCCCCCCCAACTTGTCGACCATGGGCTTGTCCAAATACGGCGACCCTGTGTTTCCGCACTTTTGGGTCTTTTTTGGAACCATTGTTTTTGCGGTTCCAATCCGATAGAGAATGTGGGTCATGACTTTGTGCGGGCTGCAGGAAGGGTCCATATGGATGGCGAAGTGTTGGTGTAGCTTTACTTCCATGTTCTCCTGTGTTCTGGGGGGGGTGCTGGCCTGTTGCTTTGTATTGTCATGTTTGAGGGCTGGGGGTGGCTTATGTCTCCAACATGTGTTCCGTGGTTCATCCCGCGCAGTAACAGGGGCTTGCCCAAACGTGGCAACCCATGTTTCCGCACTTTTGCCCCTGAACCAGGACCTGGCCCGTGTTGGGTCAAGGGGGGGCAGGGTACAGTATCGTTGTTTTAAAGGTGGAAAACCGAGTTCTCAGCCCACGCCAACAGCAAATCGTTCGATTCATTCCATTGGACAGGAACCGATGGTGCCATTCAATGGAACCGACCAAGGCACTGCGTCATCCAGCTCTGCACTGCCCAGCGTCCCACAATCTCAGAGCCGGAAGGAAGTCCGCACTGTGGGGCAATGGTATCCAATGCGCAGGCAGCATCACAGGCCTGATCCAGTGTCGGGAACTTGTACCGTTGTGATCGGCGACAGGCTATTTTGGTTTGCTGGGCTATTGGCGGATGCGGAGCAGTGTTCCAATGAACTGTGGGTGTATTTGTTCAAGAATGAGGAGTGGTCACAGCCTGCATGTGAAGGTATGTCGGGGCTGGCAAAAGAATGCATTGTCAGCCCTTCCCAGCTCCGCAGGGCACCCGCCAGAGCCCAGCGCAGCTCGAGGGTACCATTCAACCAGGTCTGTGGTCAAGCGTTGTGCGCGATGGCAGCCGAACCAAGTGACCTTTCCCGTAGGCATGCAGGGGCGGGACAGGATTGCCGCCAGTACGTGCCATTTCGGTGTGTGGGGGGCCGCAGCCAGCAAATGTGTGCCCCAGAGGAGGAGTGGGCCGACAAGCAGCCTCTGCACATGCATGCCAGCATGTGTAGGTATGTAGGGGAGCAAGGATACGCTGTAGGCACGTGCCGGCCCCCTAGGCGGACAATCCATGCCCAGGAGGAGGGGAGGCTGTGCCCGACCATGCACAAAACTGGCATCGTGCTGCTTCACGGATGCATTCCATGCGGGTTCGAGCACGCGGCTGCGCTGCTGAGTCCCACACTGTCGATTGAACGGGAATTTGCAGTCCGGTTTTACTTCATGCGCCGCACCCTTCAGCTCTAGCTCAGAGTAGCCCCCTTACTCAGTCGTGCTGCAGGTGCAAAATTGTTATTTTGGCAGTTGGACAGTCAGCTGTGAGCCCACCCTGATTTGCCGTGGCACGTGGCGCTGGGACATGGGAAGACCAGTCATGCCGCTGCTATGGTGGCGGCCCGCAGTTGTTGCGGAGTTATTGGGCCTGTTTTGACGTTTGTTTTGGTGTGAAAGTGGGTTTTGGCCCAAGAATCCAAAACTCCCGCCCTGATTGGGGATTGGATGATGATTGATCATGATGGACGATCCCACGCCGAATCCGAAGCAAATACAAAAACCACCTTTACAGTTGTGTCTGGAACAGTCTATAGTGGTCCTATCTTGAGTCCAGTTTGGCACGAAAGTGAGTTTTGGCTCGAGAACCTCAAAGGATGGGGGGGAGATGGTGGACTCATAATGCAAATCCCAAAAACAAGAGCAAACCAAGCACAAAAATCCCTCTTCGAGGTGCCTTGCCGAAGGGAATAGAATTTTCCTTCGTTCCATTCCTAAGGAGGGGTACCCCACCCTCCAAGTTGGGCCCTCCAAAACCCGGGCAACATTTTCTTCCGGCGGTAAGAAATGACATTTTTCGTAGAGGAGACTGTTTCTGATATGGATTGGGCCCTTGGTTTTGAGCTGCATGATGTTTATATTTTTGTGTCAATCAAGGAGGCACGATGGCCTTGGTAGCATATTTTGCCCCTTGGTTTTCAGAATAGTACACCGTGTCTTTCCGCATGTACCATGCACAGTGTTAACGCGTATGCAACGCCCTTGGCCAAGCAACACTGGGCGTTGGTTCTGCCAATTTCTGGTCGTGCACCGTTTCTTGGACAAGGGGGGGGCGGATTATTCAGCCTTTATGCCCCCCGAGGTCCTTAAGTACCCGCCTGAGCCACAGCCTACGCTTTTGTGTACTCTGCAGGGCCCCAGCCGTACTTCGTATTTGGCCACACGATGGTCCACATTGGCAGCGTGATAGTGATCCATGGGGGCAAAGAGGGCGGCAAGACGGCCTCGGACCGCATGTTCTTGCTTCATTACCAACGCAGCCCGATGCTGTGGCAGGAACTGACGCCCAAGGGACTGAACCCCGGGCCGCGATGGGGGCATACGGCCATCGTGATTGATCCGGTGCCCATGACTCCGAAGTGGTCGGCAGTCCATGCCGTGCGGCCCGCAGGCAAAGGGGTGCTTTATTTTGCAGGAATGAACAACTTAGACGGACCCCTGAATGACCTGTGGTTCTTTGATCCAGCGGCCGAATCATGGACAAAGCTCGTGGTGTGCGGCTGCCTGTCATGCTCTGTCTATCATGCTCTATCCCCATGTGTGCCTGTGCCTGTGCCTCTGCCTGTGCCTATGCCTTTGCCTGTGCATGTGCCTGTGCCTGTGCCTGTGACTGTGCATGGGCCTGTGCCTGTGCTGGTGCCTGTGGCTGTGCCTGTGCTTGTGCTTCTGCCTGTGCGTGCGTGTGTGTACCCATGCCTGTGCCTATGCCTGTGCCTGTGCAGCCGTAGCAACAAGCCTTGCGGCTTTGCACCGTGCTTTATAAAATCATTACCAGATTCTTTGGAACGCTCGGGTAAATTCTTTAGCCGAGCTGTCCTTTGGCACTGGCGTCCTTTCCTTTTTTGCGTGTCACGACAGCCGTAGGTTTTAGATGGCAGGTTTGTGGTCAACCGTCAGTGTTGCGCGCTTGGTTGACAGTGGGTGGTGGTCAACCAACGCTAGTTCGCTGGTAGCTAACACCGGATGCTGGTCATCGGATGCAGAGCAAATCCAAAAGTGCTGTAGACAGTCTGCAGAGAACAAGCAAAAGCAGGCAAAATGTCCGACCTCATTAGAGCCTCACCAATTGCTCATCACGCCAGACTTGTTGTTTTGGATTCTCCATGTGCAAAACAGAGGGGGTACACTTTTTCCCGTGCGAGAGTGACGACCTCTGGATAACAATCCAAATTTCGTGAAAAATTGCCTCTATATGCATTAAAGCAGCCCATTTGCCCCCCAGCGAAACACCCACATTTGTTTGGATTATTTTGACCACTTTTAGCCCATCTAGCCACATCAATGCGCCAATTTCTACATTTATGGTGTCTTCTAGAGCTTGGAATCTGCTAGTCCCATCAGTCCCACCAGTCCCATCAGCCGCCGAAGTGGTAGTACTGCTGCCGCCAGTTGTGCTACTCCTGGTACCCCAAACTGTGAATGAGCAAGAGTATCACAAGGCAAAACTGTTTCTCCTAGTTGTTGCCCTCTCCGACAAAGCCGACCCAAAGTCAGCCCTTGTGCATAATGTGAGTGTCTATGTGGGTGGTGGAAAGATGGCTTAGGACCAAGGAGCCATCCAACCTGCAATTGGTCATACCACCAAGTGGGTGAAGGGGTAAACTGGGGTCCACAAGGTGGTATGAATTTCTGACCGAGCCCCACAATAAATCAGCAATGCCCTGAATTTGTGGTGCATGAGTGGGTTCCAAGTGTTGCATGGGGTGATGGAGAGTGTGTGTTTGAGATTCTGGAGCATGGAAAAGGGCCATGTGATGGGGTTGGTGCCGGTTTGAAGCACAGGTTGGGGTTTTGTATGAAGAAGCACGCCACCATCCCCACTGCGGAAGAATGTGTGGACTATTTGTGGGCCTACACAAAGTCGAAACCCTTGCGACGTATGCCCAAGTACGCATTTTGGGAGTTACGGAGGGCCAAAACAAGTCACCATGAGCTCAAAATGGACTAAAACGACTTGTTTTGGCATCCCACATGGTCTAGATGCAACTTTGAAAATGGCCAAAAATTTGCTCCCGGTGGACCGTGAGGACCGATTTTGGGCATGGCCCGTTTGCTGCTCAAGTTGGCCGCTTGCAAGAGCCACATGGGCACCAGTACGGGGGTCTAGGTGTCCATCTACACAATTTGGAAGGGTGAAACCCACCAAAAGTGGGGGGTTGCGGGTGGACTACGCACCCTCACAATCGCATTTTGAGCCATGTAGCCCAAGGTACGGCGTTTGCAGCCAAAATGTGCAAATTTTGGGCCTTTTTAGGGCCTTTTGGGGGTCTTTCTCAGAATTAAAGGTCATCAATGGGCTCGTTGACACGAGGAAGTCAAGCTAGTTGTGGAGCGTACCACCTGTTTTTTCAGGGCCGTTTAGAGCCAAAAATGGTTGTTTTTGGCCAACAAAACCCCCCGATTGGGAGGGCACCTGCCGACTTGGCACTTGTGCCCCAGACTGCCACCGGTGAAGTTTTTTTTCGCTCAAACCCAAGATTTGGCAAGGGCGCACATCGGGGTGCAAACCAGTAGACTTGCAGCCGGTGAAGCCTCGCTATGCCATCGTAACAAAACGGATTGATGAAGTGCTTGTTGTTGTCGTTGCTTGCTTGCTTGACGTGGATTTATAGGGAGGAGGGTGTAATATTACCACACTCATCTTCCCATGAATCTAGCTAACAAGCGAGCAACAAGCAAGCAGCAAGCACAACATCATTCCGTTTTGGCCATTACTACGTCCCAACGCTTTTGGCTCTACGGTACTCTAGTGGCCTTGCCAAGTGTATCGTTTTTGGAGAAACACATTTTTCACCCATTTTCACCCATTTTCGGTCCCAAGATGGCCCATTTCCAGGGCTTTTTTTTTTAGTTTTGATGGGCCAAAATGGGACTAAGGAGGCCTTAGATGCACCCATTTCATTTGTGTGTGCATCCCAAATGGTCCGGGATCAATTTTGCACAACCATTTTTGACCATTTTTGTTTCGAAGAGAGCCCATTTCCAAGGCATTTTGGGTTTTTTGGAGCACCAAAGGGCCACCACAAGCTTAAAGGGGCTAAACCCACTTGTTTTGGCATCCCATGTGATCTAGGATCATTTTTGGAAACAGTCAATTTTTGGCCTCTAGGGGACCCCGTTGATCCGTTTGGCACCCACCTGTTAGCGCTTGAGCTTGCAGCTTCGCACAGCCTAGTGGGCCCTAGTACGAGGGTCTAGGTGTCTGTTTGGGCCATTTTGAGGGGCGGAAAAGACAAAAAGTGGGGGGATTGCTGGTGTTTTAGGTGCCGTCGGAATCGCGTTTTGAGCCATGCAGCCCAAGATGCGGCCCGTCCTTGGTTTGGGTCTGTTTGCGGCCAATATGCGGAAATTCTGGGGCTTTTTGGGGACTTTTTTTTTGGGTGTTTCTCGGACATATTGTGGAGTTCGGGGGCGCAAAATGGCTCTTTGACATGAGGAAGTCAAGCTACACCTGCAGTGTTCCAACTGTTTCCCTTTATTTGGCCGTTTTTAGCAGGTTATATGACCATTTAGGGGAAAAAGGCTATATTTGGTATCAAACTGTGCAGATTTGGGGGGCAACCTTGCGGCTTGGCGCCAGTGGTGAGTGTTTGGCTCAAGCCTTGGATTTGGCAAGGGCACTACATAGGCTCCACCATGGCTAGAGTAGAGTCGAGCCCGAAGCGTTGGGACGGAGCCAAACGGAAAGGAGACGTGCTTATTGCTTGTTGGTTGTTGTTGTTGTTGTTGTTGTTGTTGTTATTGTTAGCTAGATTTAAGGGGAGAGGGGTGTAGTGATATGTATTCACCTGATTGGTAGTGATTGAAAATGTCCCCCATGTCTGGCTGGAAGACAAACAGTGTGGATGGAATCTCTGAAAGACTGACTTTGTGTACCAACATCCCACCAAGAGCATCAGGAAGCAGTGCACCTGGAGGCATGTCACTGTGGCACAACATGTTTTGCATATGGCACTCTTCCCAGCAAGACAACTGATTGCGGTTGAAGGGTGGTTGACTGCAGTTGGATGGCAACAGACGGAGGTTAGAAGGCAACCGATTACTGTTGGAGGGTTCCCACCGGGTCCGCTGTTTTTGTCTGGATCAGGAGCAGCCCCACATGGACTCTTGCTCTTGAGATTTCATGCCTGGATAATGTTGATAGTATGCACAATGGCTTGACAGTAGGATGTTCTCTGAAGCTGCCTGTGCGGGCCCAGGCTCTTTTCACATACATTACATCGGCAGCAAGGAATCGTTTCATTTGTTTTTTTGTTTTTTGCTGAACCTGAAGTGAACCCCACCCCCCCCAACCCCCACAGGCGAAGGGTTTATCCTGGTCTCACCTTCCCCCATTACTGGGACCAGGGTGGGTGTTTTCCGGATGGAGCAGGCCATGGGATAGATCAGTCCTCGTTCTCTCACTCCAAAATGAATGAGGCGTACTGTTGTCGGTCTCTTGCTGCAGCCTGAGCCCTCCGCACAGCCCCAGCCTCGGCGGCGGCACACCGCAGTGCTGCACAAGGACCTCATGTGCATATTTGGAGGCATGTCGAACATGCAGACGACCGAGTATCGGCGAGATCTCGCGGCTCTGCACCTGCCGACATTGCAGTGGCACCCCCTCCCTGCCCTACACCACCAGTACGGCGCCCGCACGGGGCATGTGGCAGAGGCGTACAACGGTTGCATGTGGGTGTTTGGGGGCTTTTCACAGACGCCAGACCGATCGAAGGTGTTGAGCAACAGCCTCTTCTGCTTCAACTTCGAAACGGAGGTGTGGGATTTCGTGGACACGGTTGTGCACAGGACTGGGAGAGGGAGGGGCGTCAGAAGGAGCTGACGTCCAAATGGGGAAGTTCTGCGCCAGTAAGGACCCGCCGGAATTGCCATGGTGGTTAGGAGCTGGAGCCATGGAATGCGGCCTCAAGGTCCAGCCAGTATCTGAGCAGTTTGCATCTTCTATGGTGCACTGCTCTGCCCTGCCCTGCAAGGCAATGCAGTGCAATGGAATGCAACGCCACGTGCGGCCCTGTCCATGCGATGCCCTCCCCCACGATCCAATGCACTGCACTGCCCTCTCCTGCCCCGCCCCTGCCCCTGCCCTGCCCCTATCACCTACGACACCACCACCCTCCTGACAAAGCGCCTTTGGTCTAGTGGCCTCGTCGTCACATTCGCTTGAGGGACACCTTAAACCAGCATTGAGAGGGCTGATGAAGGTCGTTGGGGGCTTTCGGAGGATTGCTCGTACGCCTGGTAGACGTGGCAGACGTGGTACACTTGCCTCACCTGGTACGAACAGCTCGGGGGGGGCGGCCGCACAGGGCACGAGCCCCCCGACTTGGAGGGCTCTCCCCGGCACCGGGCACCACCCGCACGTCTCGGGGCGCCGAGAAGTGGGTCGACCGGCGGTAGCCTCCCAAGGGGCCGGTTCACCGCGTGTCTTGTGAAGGCTTCGGTGACCTCCCGGACCCCGTGCGCCCGGCGGAGGGGACCCCAGCACCCCTTTGCAGACCTGCTCAGAGCATGCGGGTTCTGGAGGGGTTTTGCACGTCGTGGGGCTTCTCAGCAGGGTCTTGAGGTCTCTGAAGCCTGGCGGAGGTTTGAGGGGCCTCTGTGGCTGCTATGGAAGGGTCGGGGGTCGTGCGCAACGGCATCGGGCAGGACACAGAGCGGGAACTGCAGTGCAAAGCCCACGCTCTGCTCGGCCAACACGGGAGGCAGCGCGCTGTCAGTTACGCTCCGATGTGCCCTCCCAACTCCAACTGCGGCTGCAACGATTTCGTGACCGACACGGCGGACCGAGACGCCAACTGACGGCGGTTGGCGGTTGAGTGCTGGTTGGCGATGACCGGACAAGGGATGGCGGTGCCCAGCTCCTCCCTCCAATCCTCCCCAAACGGCTAAATGACCCCGCCAGACCAAATGGGCCAAAACCTGTGCAGGGGAGCCTGAAACCATCTTTGTTCGGCATCCCACGTTGTCTGATCACAATTTCCCCACAAACCGTTGTCCAACAAACTTTGACCTGCATGTGATGTGAGCCACGCTGATGCTACACCCCCCCCCCCTCCCACCCCTTGTAATCCCCTTCCCATGAGGGGGGACCGTCACTTGGCCCAAAAAGCACAGGAAACTCTAGGCGCCGAAGAAAATTTTTCTCCAGGTTACACTGGAACTGGGGTTGGGGGTGGAGACCGTCACTTGGTGACCCCCCCCCCAGGGGGGGGACCGGCCTGACATTGGGGGGGGGGATTACAAGGGGGGCAGGGGGTACATGTAATGTGAGCCACGCTGATGCTACCCTCTCCCTGGGGTCAATGGGGCGTTGAAGGGTGTTGGCCCCTCCGGTAGCAGCAGACCCCCGGTCCCGGGCCCAGGACCTCACGGAACACCACATGCCCGCGTGGCCGCCTTCCCACCCGTGGCCAACAGGCGTTTGCCGCACCTCCCGGTGCCTCCCTTTCCCTCAAGCGTGGCCCCCCCTCCCCCCGCCCCCTCTAGGGGCCGGGGGCGGCAGGGGTAGAGCTGACCCAGACGGCCCATGAAACATCTGATAGCCGCCTTGCACAGTGACCTCAAGGCAACATTCGGGACTGGTCTGGTTTGTGCCGCAGTGCAGCAAGGCAAAACAATTGACTGGAAGTGGGGGCTATGACCATATGGGGGCGCTGTGCCAAAAGTCGGCTGTTTTTCACCACTGGTAGCCACGGGTCCCGGGGTCCTGAATTCTGCACCCTACAGCCCCTGCTGGTGCACCAGGGCTTTTTTTGTTCAGTCTGATGCTTGCCACGGGTCCCAGGGTCCTGAATTCTGCACCCCCGATGCTGTTTTGAATGGATCATGCACGCTTCTGTAGGGGGGTCGTTTTCAGAGGTGTGCCCGGGATAAACACCGTAATGATTGGCGCTGTGCGCGCGCTGTGCGAAAACACCCCCTATGCCTGTGTCACGGGGGTATCCGCGAGCTCAGTATCTGTTGCTCGTGGCCCCGCCCCCTCCCCGTGCCGCTTTGCCGGCTCTGCCAGTGCCGCCGCCGCTCCCCCTTGTTCTGCCCCTCACCCACGGCAAACCCCCGCAGGTTTGGTCCAGAGTGTCCACTGCGCCGTCCCGCGAGCCCATCTCGTACCATGACCACGAGCCCCGCGCCGCGGAGGTGGACGGCGTCAGCTGCATTGACGCCGCGGCGTTCCGCGAGATACTCCGCTCGCCCCCGGTCCCCCGGCAGTGCACGCGACCCCACGCCCGCACCATGGCCAGCGCCTTCATGCACGACGGCTGCCTGTACATCACCGGGGGCCGTGACCGCAAGACCACCATCGCGTGCGACTTCTACATCCCCCTCCCCGCCCGACCCCAGACGTTGCTCGAGCTGGTGGCGCAGTACATCGTTGACCATGGCATCCCGTGCGAGGACGTGCTGCCCCCGCAGATGACGGAGGTTATGAAGCGGATGCCGCGCATGCCCCGGCCTACCGACTGCGGGCCCAGCGGCGGTTGGGACTGGAGTTCAATCTATAATCAGGGCGGTCCTTAACGAAGTGGATTTTCCGTTTCTGCAGACGACTGCTCTCAATATCAGGGCATGAGGAGGAGGACAGTGTCCTCTTTGATGACTGTACAGAATCAAGGTGTTTCAATTTGGGCTGGTTTACCGCGGTTTCTCAAGTCAGTACGACGCTTGGTCACTGGAGCCCCTGTTCCAACCTGCCTTCTTTGGGTGCACGGGGAAGCAAAGCCCAGTGCTGCCTTTCTGCGGGCGATGGGGTGTGTGTGGGTGGGGTAGGGGATTGGGTGTGTGGGGGGGGGGGGTCTGCCCCTGTCACTGTCACTGTCACTGTGTCACTCCAAGGCGGGCGGAGTCTCCTTCGGTACTCCTCTTGGTAGTCATTCAGACTCCAGCCCTCCAGGACTCCAGCAGTGCGCATGGACAGGTCCAGCTGGACGTCCATCCGCTGGAACGCCTCTTTGGCCAGCAACTCAGAGCTCTCACCCAGGAGGGCATCGAAGTTGTTTCACGAAATATGGTCAGCCAGTTCGTTTTTTTATACCCTGTATATGGTGGACACTCTCACGACGGCGGTGCACTCTGACACGCTACTGATGTCCGGCAGGAAACATGAGTCCCGTTACGAATCCGCCCCTGGTACCCCCCCCCCCCTTGCAAAGTCCCCCCCCTTGCAAAGTCCCCCCCCCCCCCCCGGGACACCGTCACTTCCATGTTTTTCTAGATAACCGCCGGTCAGCTTGGAGCCGCTTTCAAAGCACACCATTGAGTTGAAGGGCAACAGTTTGCCTTGAGATACCCTTGCAATCTCCCCCCCCCCCCCCGGGACACCGTCACTTGGTGACCGTCTCCCCCCCCCACCCGGGAGACCGTCGCGCACTACCCCGGGACTTTGCAAGGGGGGGGGAGGGTACCATGTGCCACTCAGTAATATCCGCTGCCTTCGCCCCCGGAACTCAGTAGAAACCAGCTGCGTCCCACATCCAACTCAGTAGGACCCGCCCTTTCTGATCACGCTTGACCTGGCGGCCTTGAAGCTCATAGGCCGAATTTGTACCCACCGAGGTACACCCATACCCCCCACGCTCTTCCCCTGAAGCAAAGTCCTAGTCCAGGTTACTTGGCCAAGGAGTGCCAGCACACGCAAGGTGACTCAGGTGAAAGATGGTAGCAACAGGGTGCCTTTTCCTGTCTTGTAGCATACAAACACTGTCGTGTTGACAAAACAAAGGCCATCAAGTGCAGACAATTGTATGGTAGCACACGTGTATCATACCAGTGATCATGCGGAACTGCCGGACATTGCTGCATATGCATACCAGGACGTGCATGTGTAGAGCGCTTTGAGACCTGCTTGCGCCCTCCGTATCCAACGAATCCCTCTTCCAGCGAACACTTACGTTCGGACCATTTTTTTTTGTGGTCCTAATTAGTTAGGTACCGGGTTCACGCAGCAGTGTTGTGCATGCAAAGATTCTGGGGCCCTCAGAGCGTGGCGCTGACACGTTGTCTGATGGCAGTGTTGCTGAAATTGTGATTCCAGATTGACATGGTTGATGAAGCAAGAGGGCAGCCAAACCTGCTTTCCAGGTGGCAGCCAAGCCCGCAGCCAAGCCTGCAGCTGGAGCCCCCATTCCCGTGGCCCCTGTTGTGCATGTGCAGCTCTTCAAAGTCAAATACTGTACAATACTCACGCCAGGAAAAGTGGCACTAGAATGGGGACAGCAGTGCTCTCTGCCCCAAGCGAATAGTGACCAGCTGTACCCCCCCCCCCCCTGTAATAGCCACGCCCTTGTCCAAGCTACAGTAGGCGTAGGGACCCTATTGATATTATTCGGTACCAAATGTAGTGCAGCCACATAAGACATCGGTTTGGGTCTGACCCTCATTTTTCTGGGGTTTTCTGACCACAGTTTTCATGGTCAGAGATTTAGTGGAACGTGATTGTGTGCCGATTGTAGAGGGAAAGAGGGGCTGTGCCATTTTTGTGATGAGTCCTCCTGCTCATAACACGCCTGTGCACTCTAGGCACCCAGTGAACGCCGTACGCTGCTGGACGTGCTGTGTGGTGCTGGTCTTGTAGTAGTGGCAGTGGTCAGCCTGATGATGTGCTTTGGCACGCTCGCACAAATGTGCACTGCAGTGATGTGTGGTGCGGGCTCTTTGCTTCCCCAATGGGGTCTTTGCTTCCCCAATGGGATGAAGTTGTCAGAGCTTGAGGGTTTGAACTATTTTGGTAATTCTGATTCTGATTGAAGTTCTGACTCTGATTCTCATTTGGGGACGGACACCGATGAGGATGGTTGTAGGCTTCTCATGCCTCATTGCTTGTAGGAACATGGGTGTGAACCTGAAGTTTCATGTTTCAAACACTTTCTTGTGTTTACAAGCCTTCGGGAACGTGGGCAGAGGTTAAGGTGCACCCATACCATGCACTCACTCATGTGTGTGTTGGTAGTTGTATGTGTTGCGTGCAAGCCACGCCCTTGTCTAAGCTACAGTAGGCGTAGGGACCGTATTAATTCCGTATTTTTGTGTAGCTATTACAAGGGGGGGGGGGGTACCTGAAGGTCATCCCATGCCGATCCCATACTAATAAGGTACAGCAGTGCTCTCTGCTGACGCATCTCAGCCTTCCATCTTCACACCGCTGTTTTTTTTACAGCCTACAGTCATTGTGCCTCATGCACACTGGGAAGCCTACCGGCGTGGCAGTCTCCCACTGTATAACCTGGTTTCAGATTCAGCGAATCCTAACTACGTGTCAGATCCGCTACCACACCCATTGTGGGATCATCTGTAGCACTGGACAGCTCTGAACCTTGATCCCGAGAGGCTATCTCGAGTACTGTGAACTGAGCAGGCTACGCCAGCTCATCTTAGTCTAAACCAAAAAAAAATAATCACGCCAGGAAGAGTGGCACACAGAGCCTGTCTATTGCAAAAGGCAGTTTTCGTGTCCTTTTGTGTGCCCCGGGGTTTGTTGTTTTGCTTTGTGTCACTCATCCCTTGCGTCCCCTCGGGGGGGGGCGTTTGGGATGCTCCCCCAGGGGGGGAAGGGGATCCTGGTCGTGGGTATAAAATCACCTCCGCATTGCTCTTTTGTATATGTGTTGCAGGATGTCTGACCTGGCTACGGAAGGAAACAAACAAAAGTTAAACGCAGAGGGCCACTGACATCACCACTTGAAAAAATAAATTCTATTTTTGACCGTGTCTTTTTTGTTAAACCAGTGGTGTTTGATAGCTTTTTTTTACATTGACTGTCCAGGGGGGACCCACTTTGTGTGACGTCCACCACCCATGGCAAACCCCATCCAACACCCCGTTGCCAAAGCAGGTCTTATCTCAAACTCTGACCCAATCCTCTGTCCACGTGGAACCCAAACCATGTCTGAAACCCCATCCCAGACTAGGACTGGTTGTTTAACGGAGGTTCAGGGAAGGGGTCGAGCAGGGGGGGGGGGGGTATCAAGGGGTATTTTGGCCTGTACGGTGTTTGCATCGGACATCCTTGATCTCGACAGGTTCTCGACTTGTGAAACTGATGGTCCAGCTGAATTGGGAAATAAGTCGCCTGGCAAGTACGCTACGCTACAAGGACTTTCTTCTGAGAAACGTGCCCCACACATGCCCATTTCAGGTGGGCCATTCTTTCCAACACCTGGTGTCTAATTTACATGCGGGGGTGATTCGCTCACACATTGCCCCCTTGTTCCTGTGCAACAAAGGGCATTGGCACCACATCGGGCCTCGTGTCCGGTAGATCATGAAGAACATGGGACAGCACCCCGACGCTTACGCCCCCCCCCCCAACAATAACAGACGAATGCGCAAACGCAACCGAAGACGTTGCCCGCGACATACAGGCACCCAACAACCCCCCGCCCCCCCATCTGCGGGCTGTCAGCTGGAACTTGCACCGCTAGGCAGTGCCCTGTCGCCTCTGAGATGGCGTGTCAACCTTGGGGCATCCCACGGGGAAGGGGTGTACAAACGCAAGCACAGGCCGTGGTGGCCTGCCCTCCCCTGTCCTTCCTCCCAACGAGCCGATCGGCGACCCGACGGAACATCCCCTACTCTCAGGCACGACGGCCGGCGATCCGGCGGTGCGACTGTCCCTCCTCTTCCACCCTGCACGTCAGTCGGCGATCCGGCGGTGCTACTGTCCAACCTCCTACTCCTGTGCACGTCAGTCGGCGATCCGGCGGTGCCACACCCCACCCAACCTCCACCCCCCCTGTCCTAGCCCCGTACACGTGAAATGGGGCCTCCCGGCGCGCACATCACGCTTGTCAACGCACAGCCCCACCCTCAGAACTGGATTCGTAGCCGGCGGCACCCCTAAATCACGCAAGAGACTCCCGCGGCCCAGTAGTGAGAGCGTAGGTCTTCGGTCGTCCAGTGCGGGGGTTCGATCCCGGGCGTTGGTGCTCCTGGGATCCCTGCACGTAGAGCTCTCTAGTTCGCGACGTGGGAACCACCCCCCCCTCCAGCAACTCGCGCCACCACCGAAACCGGTGGATCGGGTGGAGGTCTCGTTCATTTTACCCCCCACCCTCGAAAAACAAAACACGTGGGAGCCACCCACCCCTGCAGCAGTGCGCACCTTCACCTGTACTCGAACAGGTCGATGGGAGGCCCCGTACGGTATTCGAAGGGATCGGTGGGAGTCCACCGATCCCAGGGCTCGAACCGGCTCCATCGCGGCGCGCGCCTAGTGCGCTACCTCCAGGGCGGCTGCCTTCTGAGATACCCTGACACCCAGGTCACAGGTCAAACGCGCCCGCAACCCC
Source organism: Eutreptiella sp. 'Long Island Sound 2002' (assembly GCA_964036045.1). NCBI lineage: Eukaryota > Euglenozoa > Euglenophyceae > Eutreptiales > Eutreptiaceae > Eutreptiella > Eutreptiella sp. 'Long Island Sound 2002'. Next base: position 48,061,146 of record OZ038385.1, read on the forward strand.
CCTGTGTTATATGTCAGCCTGCCGTAGGAATGCTCTGCTGGACCATGAGCCGGAACGCCAGTGCACCACTCCAGCCACGGTCACCCCAACCCCCCCTCACTTCCCGCAGGGCGAAGCTCCGTGTGCATCGGGCACGTCATGGGAATCCGGCGGACTGACGCCTGGACACCAAGTCGACACCTCTCTCCCTCCCCATCCCTCTTGCTCGCAGTCACCATGCCACCGGCTGCAGCCGTTGTCCCCGATGTCTCAGCGGACGCGTTCCACGCCCTTTCTCTAGCCGACCGTGTAGCGGCCATCAGGCCAAGGGTTAGCTTCCCTTGCACAGGGGCCGCCTGGAACCCCCTTGCGCGCGGGCTGCTGCTCACACTCCACCACCACCCCTCCGGGGTTTTCTGCGCGGGGTGCCCGGCAAACAAAGCCTTCCTGGGGTCCGTGTGACTCATGTGGGCGGCTGCCACCGACTCGCTGGCACACCTCGACATGGAGTCACTGCGCAACCACGCAGGCCAAACGTCGTGGGTGACCTACGGCATGGCCATCAACGCCCTGGTGGCCTTCCACGCCCAGGCCACACCGGCCCAGATGACCGACCTCCACTCCGAGGCCTCACTCTTTACCGCCCGCTACGGCGACGAGACCCTCCGCACGCTCAGCCAGGATGAGTTCGTGATGGTCTTATCCGGCGAGCACGACTTGAAACCCCCGGTGATGCGCCTACCGGTGATATACTGGTTGCTCAGCTGGGCGGCCAAGCAGGCTGGGTCCGCGCTGGCGTGCCCCGACCTCCTGCCCACGGACCCTCCAACGCCCTTGCCCACCAATAGCGTCCTCACGTCCGCCCAGTGGGTCAAGGAACTAAGAGCCCATGGCCCCGATGGGGATGGCAAGCTGTGCCACCCGGGCCTCTTCATGCGGCTATACGCCTCCAAGAAGCGCTGGCGCAAAAAAACGGCCGACGACACGTCGGATGACCCGTGGCTCCTGCAACTACGGGCGCTATCTTCCGCGGACTCCGCGGATTTCCTCACACGACTGGACTCCTTCGCCTCCGTGCCCGAAAACAAGGCCGAGGAGCATGCCCAGCCACTGCTGACAATAGCACGGGCACACCAGCTGGGCTCCAAGGCATACGGCAACATCAACGGGGTACGGACCACGGCGGCACTGGTGCATGTGGCCAAGTCCTTGTGGCTCACCTGCCCCGCGTACCGCCAGCCAATGTTGCGGGCGGACGTGGCCCGCTACGTTGAGATCGTAGAAGAGCGGTACGAGAACAACAACCTGCAAGACCTCAAGCCCCTGGAGGAGATAGTCCGGCTGATCGAGCAGCTTGGCTCCCAAACCCTGCCGTATGGGGACGTAGCCCGCAGGCTGGCTATGCACGATGCGGCATCAGACCGGGCCTCCCAGAGCCTCCTAGTGGTCTCTACGGAGGACACGTTCTGCCAGGCCCTGGTACAGATATTCAGGGGCATAGAGACCAAGGCGGGGGTGACGCAGATCACGCAGACCTTCAAGAAGGAGCTCAACAGTAGGGCCTCAGATGCGGCCTTCTACTGGGTGCTTCGCCACGGCTCCACTCCGACCAGCCCGGGTACCGGGCCCCCCCCCAGCGGGTCCGCAACAGCCCGGGCCCCGCCTCGTCACCCCGGGCCTCCAGGAATGCCCAGCTTCCCGCCACCACCACTACCCCCGCCGACGCGTCCCGCCCGCACCCTCCAGGCCGACGCCTCATCATGCTCCGGGACCCGGAGTCCATCGGGGACACGCACCTGATGGCGGCCGGTGTGCAACTCACCCATCTCCTCCTCACGCCTGTCACCCTGACGCCCCAGATGATCCGCCGCCGTGTCGGCATCGCCACGGTGGACGAGTCCGTATGGGCCTCCCTCTTCACCTCCAGTGTGGACCTCCAGGGACCGCACGTACCTGGGCACCAGCACAGTGCCATCCCAATGGTCGGTCACCTTGGCCAGCACGCGGCGTGTTGGCTCCCCAATCGAGAGGTCCAACGACGTTTGTGACGCCTCGGCGCCCGCCGTCACCCCTACCCAGGCCGCTCCCAGGGACGGGCCAAAGAAGGACGCGAAACGCCCCCGCCTAGGGGACCACCAGGGGACGCACCGGGCACGCCCCCCCCCATGGGACCCCTCAAGCACGGCGGTGATGGTCTCGCGGCCGGGCCAATGGCAACCACAGCTCCCTGCCCCATGGCCACTGCCTGCTCCCCCGCCGGCCCCAGGTGGAGCCCGCGGCGCGGACACAGCCCCCTTCGATGGCACCGTGCGCCGCTGACTGCACCTCCCCCGTATTCTCCCGCGCACCATCACCCCCTCCGCCTCTCTCCTCCGCGTGGCTCAGTCCATCGCTGAGACCCACACCCTCCGTCATGCAGTTGACCACATCTCCAGCCAGATACACGCTTTTCTGCCCTTCCTCCCTCTAGAATAGACAAAGCGCCCGTCTCAGACAGGACTATGGATGGCTTGCTGGGCCTGCGGCGCCCTCTTTGCACTCAGCACACGCTGCCAACCCCCCCAATGCCCACACTGCTCCATCCGGGGTGGCCTGGCCCTCCTATGCCCCCCCCCGCTTGCACCCTCCACCGAAGCCTAGCTTCGGGTTCAAGCGCGCGCACACCTTCCTCCTGCAGTCTGGCGGCCGCTTCTGTTATTCCCCACCTCCTTATGGCACATTGTTGCCTCCAGCGCCATCCATTGGCTGTCTGGCACACACGAGCACATGCTCCGCCACCACGATGTTGCACTCGTGACCCCCCCTTTCTTAGACCCCCAGGGTGACATGATATGGTATTGAGACAGGGTACGGCGGCTACCGCCGGCACCTACCGGCATTCTCTGCTACACGCCCCGGCGACATGAGTGGTTCCTGGACTGCAACCTGTCCCCCCCTGTCGTGTTCGTCATGGCCCCTCACTGCCCCCTATGGGGACGACCAGAGCGCCCGGCAGAAGTCGTCCATGGCCCTTTTGGCCACTCCCACTACCCTGGGTTCTTCTGCACCTCTCCCCGACCCCTCAGTGCCACCTGCCGTACGGAACTGGCGGACCGGTCCTCATCCGATGTAACCAGGGTCGTGGTCCCGAACACGATCCTCGTCTCCCTCACCACCGGTGAGCCGATTGCTTCTCGTCGGCAGTGGTCCCAATTACCTCCCCTCCCCACACGGCGGTTGCACGTTGGTTCCTTGACCCGCCCACCCCACCGTCTGTCCCCACCATCCTGTTTTGCAACAACCTCGGCGGTGTAGAAACCAAAACCGAGGACCTTGAGAACCACCTCCTATCAATGGACATAGGCTACGGCCTATATCAGGAGACCTGGTCGGATCGCAGCCTACACCACAGCATCCCTAGGCGTTATGGCTATGTCATCAACCGCACGCAAGGGGCAGGTACGGGATTCCTGATACTTTGGGCTTGGGCTTTGGTTAAGGGACCCTCCACCCCCCACGTAGCCATGGACTGCACTGACTGGTTTGCAGTGGTGATTGAGACCACCCGGTATGGTGCCCTCCTCCTGATCTCCATACACCTCCGGCCCCACTACAACTTCGCTGAGAAGAAAGGCGTGCTCCAGGCGATTAAGCAGCTCATCGCCCTGTTACGCCCCCAGGCCACCATCATGGGTGGAGATTTCAATTGTGAGGCGTTCGGAGACACCTCCTCGCTGTACTACGCGCTGCGCAGCGCAACACTTTTTCAAGATTTTCACTTGGCACACCCCCCGGGCACCTTCACCAACTGGACAGTAGTCAATGGGGTGCAACGATGCACGGGCATGGACCACATCCTCACCTCGCCAAACGTCCCCCCCCTCCACTCCACCCTCTTCCCCTCTCACAGCACCCACATAGGCCTGGTAACCACCATCGACGCTCATGATCCAACGGCACAACCGTTCCACTGGAAGCGCTTCAAATGCCACTTACTAGAACCTGCCCGCGCCACACAGCTCTCGGGCCTGATAGATGCGGTGTGGGCATGGGTCACCCTTTACCCCGCCCCCCCGGACCATTATGTCCGCGCTATGTGGCACTATGCGTCATCCATCGTGCCCAGACCCCCCTCGGCAGCCACAATCATGAAACGCCTGCGCGCCCTGACCCCCCCCTGTCCCAGACTCGCCTACAGGAGCTGTCCCGAGTGCTCCGCGAGACGGTCGCGGAGAGGGGACGCGAGCGCCTAGCGGTCACCTTAGCCAAGGTGGTCGTCACCGGCACCACCCGAAGCCCCTTACGTCTGCCTGCTCAACCCCTCAAACCCCTGTGTCGCATAGCCCCCAACCCCCGCACCACCCACTCCACCCCGGACGCCCTCAAGGCAGAGATTGACACTCAGGCTGCAATGAACGTCGAGCACGGCCATCTAGTGCTGGACGATCACTGGCTCCATGCGCACACCGACCCACAGTGTTGGGAACCGTTTTTCAACCAGGTCGTTGACCTACCGGTACGGGTATTACTGCAGTTCCTCCGGCTGGGGCTCCGGCCTCAAGTCTCTGGGGACAGGACAGTCTACTGCAACCGTCTCTCGTCTGACCCCGTGCTTTCCGATCACCTCATACAACCCTTAATAACCCCCCCAGGCTCCTGGGCCACGGCTGTGCACAACATCCCTCGTCGACTCCTCCAGCCGGGGGGATTCGGCCTTGTGCGGGCGTGCTGGCCTCGCGCAGACAAGCCTGGCTCGGCGTCCCCTCCCTCTCCATGATGCCCGTGCAGTATGGCATCTACAAGGGCAAAACCCCCGACGATAAAAAGAAACCCCCTAATGTGATGACGTCCTACCGGCTGGTAGTGGCCGAGAGCCCGGTCACAGGCGCCGAGGCGCACGCGGCCAAGTCCAAATTGGACCGCACGCTTGAAGCATCCGCTTTGTACCCCCCCGACCATTTCGCGTACCGGGACGAACTAAGAGCGGCCGAGTTAGCGCTAGTCAGTCGCTCCGCCTGCACCTCCTCCTTGGAAGTGTACGTGTCCGTGGCACGCTGTGGGTGGGATGAGTCCAACGCATACCTGCGGAAGCAGCGTGACCATGTGCAGCAGCTGTGCTCCAGGCTCAGCCCAGCGTGGAACTACGGGGAATGGGCAGCGGGATTCTACTCCCAACTCTGCATCAGGGTGGTGTCGACGGACGGCCTGACGCCAGGCTACACCCCCGAGGAGGGATACTTGCAAGGCAACCCCTTCTCAGCCAACGGATATCAAGGCGCGTCCGTCCTCGCCTCCTCCTCCCTCCCCTTCCCGAAGCACATACGCATCCCCCCCTGGCCATCCCCCACGGCCCTGCCTAGCAATAGAGTTTGCTACAGCGATGACCGCGCCTTCTTTGAACCCACCATAGCGCGGGTGTCCGTCATCGCGGGAGAGTGTGTGCGCGCGACGCTCCACACCAACGGGGTGCCCAACATGGACAAGTTGGAGTTTAGCTACCACAGACTCGATGCCGGGGGCCTCCGTCAACCGGCTATAGTGGAAGTGCCCAGGTTCAAAACATGCACCCTCCCTGCCCCCCCCCTCATCGTTGGCATACCCATATTCCACACCCTCAAACCTACGGACAAGCTTAGTGACCTGCTGCGCACGTTCCGGTCAGTGTATCACTCCACCCGTGACAAACCCATGTCCCCCCTGTTGATGGTACGGTCCTTTGTGACGTTTGCCTTGTCCCACTGGTACTTTGTGTTTTCTGGCGTGCTAGCCCCTCCGGACTGGCACCATGACCTGCAGGTATACGCCCAAAAGGCGTACCAGGCAGCCTTCGCCCTCCCACCGTGGACTTGCAATGCGTTCCTACATCTCCCGCTGCACGCTGGTGGCGTCGGTTGCCCCTCCCTCCCCCTACGCAACCTCAGCCTTCTGGCGATGACCTACCTGCATGCGTCGGTCAGCCGCAGCCCCCTGTCACGTGTATCGGTGGTATACCTCCTTGACACGGTAGCCCCTTCTTCGGGGGCCATGGCCTTGCGCACGGCCCTGGCCAGCTCGCGCACGCGCGTCCGCACCCACCCTTTCCCCCACCTACGTGACATGTACGTGCACGCACAAGTTACCTCCAACCAACCCCTGCCTAATGTCCTGTGGGTTGTGACGGACGGTGCCGTGGAGGGGCATCGAGTTGGCGGTGGAATTATCTTCTACAGTCCCCGGCTCGGAGTCCTCCGGTCGTACAGTTTTGGCGTATCAGTGGTCGTTGCCACGTCCGCAGATGCGGAATGGCTGGCTAAGCTGGTCGCCCGATCCCTTCTCAAGGGCTGGGACGGCCAAGCCAGCTTCCTTGCGGTTGCCACCGCATCCATGCACTGCGGATACACCAAGGCCTCCCCCCCTGCTTCCATCCTCAACCACCTCTTCAGGCAGCTAGTCTCCGCCTCGGTGGGGGCCCAGGAGTTTTGGATGCAGGCGTAGCATGACACAGGTCACACACACACGGTGGCGGTGCTCGAGCGGGAAGCTCACCTGCTCGCCGCACATGCACCTCCCGAGCACTACCCTTCACTGCCCCACTCCTTCCTCTATTACGCGGGGCCGCGCTGGCTACCAGCGATGGGCGCCTCCTCCTCAATGCTCCACACAGTGTAGCTCGCCTGCACGACCAGACCCTCATCCGAGAAGCGGCGCCCTTAGCACTGTGGGACGCTGCTGTCTGGAACGCCACAGCGTTCTCGGCCCTCTTCCTGAACTCCACCCTCCCCAGGGCACCCCTAGTGCCCGCCTTACGCTCGCGGGCACTACTGTTTCGCCCCCCCCCACCTCCGTGCAATACTACACATGCGACTACTGCGACGCACACGTGGACCACCCCTGGTCCCACGTGGCCCGCTCCTGCCCAACGTTTCTCGTGCGCAGCCAGTGGGCACTTGTGCGCCTCCTCATCACAGTACCCAAGATGGCGGGGTCATACCTGCCTGAAAGCACGACCGTCGTGCAACCAGCCAGCAACACCTCCATCACGGTGGCGCTTGAAACGGACCTACACACGCCATCCCCCCTCCCACTTCACAGGTGGTCCGTCTTTTCCCCCTATGGCCTAGTCAGGTCCGCACACCCCTCCTCAGCAGCTCAGGACGGCACAGGCGACCGTTTTCGTGTAGTCCTGGAGGCAATGGCATGGCTCCCCCTCACTAACGGACCTACTGATGGTCCTGGATACCCTAGAGTGGCCGACTTGGCCCAGCTCAACCCTCAACCCGCATGTGTCGGAGCTCCATACCCATGTCCTGCCACTGTCGGTGGCGTTCCTCGCCCGATGGACCCTGTGCCACCTACAGCACTGGCGAATGCTGGCGGGGGGTCGACTGCCCATGCGAATGCCCCCCCCCCCCCCCCCCCACTGCGCGGTGGGCCCCAACAGTGACATTTCTGGTACACCCGAATCTGCAAGACCCGTCCATTGCGCACCTTGTGCAGGTTCACCGAGGGCCCCTAATGGTCCCCACCATTGCATCCGCCTTACAACCCTTGGTCCTCATGCTACTTGAGCCCATTAACACTCTGGCCATCCGGCATCACGTGCTCCTGTGGGACGCGACAGTGGTACACACGCTACCGAATCAAGAACGCTTCCAGTAAAGAATGTCGACCCGCTTTCTGTTCCTTGCATGTCCCGTGCCCCATGCCCCATTCACCTTGCCAGCACAAGCACGTCCGCACTAGGAGGTGTATACCCCGCTCTCGCACCGCATGGTTCGAGGGTGAGTGCGGTGCGCCTGAGCCTAACTTCCCCAAAAAGAGGCACTCCGTGGGCCCCTAAGGCCCGCTTCGGATCGGGAAGACAAGCCCAAAGCCCAAAGCCCCCGATCTGCGGGCATGCGTGCCCATCGCCCGTTCTATAATTGCCGAGCCTGAGCGGGAGCTGTTGCTCAGCTTTGTACTTGAGCTGTCGGAGTCGGAATCCTTATTGCTCGTGTCGGCGTCTGAATCACTCGCTGCACTCGACAATGAAGAGGACCCACTGTCTGAGTTGTCTTTGTCCAATTCATCATTTTCCGATGCGTTGCTCGACTTGGCACTCAACTTGGCCGAATCATTGGATTTGTCATGAAGCATTTGGGGGGAGGGCAACCTCCAAGCTTCCCTTGGCATGCACGACCCCAATCCCATGAAATCCAAGACTTCCTCTCGAATTTGGGTTTCTCCAAAGAATTCTGTGATCCTTGCCTCGGCCATGACACAATCTGGCGTCCTGGGCAAGAGATGAAGGTATATGTAGACAATAAAAACATGTAGACAAGTAATATGTATATGTAACACTTTTATACTATAAAATAGTATAGAAAAGTGGACGAAATGAAGGCGGCGGTGTCGCCGCCATCAGAAAATCTGACGGCTACGAGGCGTCGCCATCAGGATCTCCACTGAGATCCTGCCCAAACTGGGCCAAACAGTGGTTTTTGGGCGAAAAACAGTGAAATATAGTGATTTTTGAGCCAAAAACACTCATTTCGCGTGTCTCCCCCCAACGCGTCGCGTAGCCGACACGACGCGTTTCTGTCCCAATTCAAACTATATATGAAAACGCCCACTGTTGGGCCACACCATGGGCACCCCGGTGATTCCTGGGATCGCCTCAGGATTTTTTGAAAAATTCGTGAACGTGACTCTTTTCGCAAAAATTGACCTTCGCGGAACGCCGCGAAAAAGGTCACGTTATATTCCTTTATTTCTAAAAACGATAAATCAATAATAAAATTGATTAAAAACTCCAGAAATCGAGAAATAAAACCTCGATCTGGGGCTGCGTCGCGCAGGCGACAATTGTCGTCGCCAGCCCAAAAATGACGAAAAATGACGATTTCTGGGGTATTTTACAGAAATCCCACAGAAATCAGGATGCCGTAATCAGCACAGGAAAATTCCTGAGCCAGCCTGGCGAAGAGCGCCACAGGCTGGGCAGCGGGTATGGGTGAGGCACCCCATACCGCTTCACCCCCCTCCTTAGAAGCCTTTCCTATATCCAAAGGAAGGCAAGGCCAAGGAGGCGCTCTGACCCCTGCACTGCCCTGGTTTCAAACTGATTCAGCAGGACAGTGGGGGGGGGGGGTATTTCGTAAGGAATCTACATGCCACTCCCATGTAGGTCCCCCCCTTTTTTTTTTTTTCTTGATATATTCATAGGGCAATTGCCCCCCAGGCGACCACACTGGTCCCTGGCACTCCTTTTAGCCTCTGGTGACCAAACCAGGGGCGCTGCAGGTCCTTCCGACCTGACTGATGGCGCTGAGGCGCACATATTGGCCCTTTTTCTCCATGGGCATGGAAACATAATAATTCAATAAATTGAAAAAAATGTTTTAGGGTCAAACCCAGGGCAACGAATTCCTCGCGCCTGAATTTAGGGCCATTTCCTGCCCAAGGCGACGAATTCCTCGTGCCTGTTTAGGGTCGATTCCCAACCCAAGGCGACGAATTAACGCGCCTGATTTGGGGGATTTAGGGTCATTTCCTACCCAAGGCGACCCGCGCCTGTTTAGGGTTGGTTGCGTTGGCCAACCAACCCAAGGCGACGAATTAACGCGCCTGCTTGTGCGGTTCGCAGATGGCGTCGTCGTCGCTGTGGTCGTCGCCCAGAGGGAACGATAGACTTGGGGGCTCCATAGGGTCCATGGTACCCATCGTAGGAGTCAAGGAATTCCTCCTTCATCATGTTGATGCCCTGGACCTTAGCTCCTGCAGATGTTTCCCAGCGAAGAAGCGGTACTCCTGCAGTCTGGGCGTCGTCGCCGTCCGCAGGCCGTCACACCGTCTTGGTGGCCTTGGCGTCGGCAGAATTCTTTTGAAGCATTTGGGGGGAGGGCAACCTCCAAGCTTCCCTTGGCATGCACGACCCCAATCCCATGAAATCCAAGACTTCCTCTCGAATTTGGGTTTCTCCAAAGAATTCTGTGATCCTTGCCTCGGCCATGACACAATCTGGCGTCCTGGGCAAGAGGTAGGTAGGTAGGTATCTTCGGGAGCTCGGGATGCCTCCTTTGACATTGCAGAAAGAAGGTCTTACCAAGGGGACGTCCTGTCCCTCCCACTGCCCTATGTCAGGTGCCTCTTGAGCCGCTCCCGCATGTGCTTGGGAAGGCATTGTCGCGGCCACCCGGTCCATGTGTCCCAGGTGGGAGGGTGTCCCCACATGTGTCCATGGGTAGGGCCACATGCCCCCTCCTTTGGGCGGCAGCTCTGGGGGGCTGCCCAGCCGTGTGGAGTATCTCTCACCACAAGGGGTATTGCTCCCGCTTGTCTACGGTACGACCGCCTCACCCTTGTGGCTTGAGTTGCGGGGCCACTCTGCTTGGCAGGTGACCCCCTCCTGGACTGTGTACCGGCTCGCCTGTCACCGGTTGCTTCCATGGCTCCGGGTGACGTTTGCCATGGTCCCCGATGCAGCCTGGCCGGGCTCGGACCAGTGGCCTTGGAGTACCGCTCCTGCCACTGGCCCGGTGGGTCGGCTGGGTCGCCCTGACGCGTTCCCGTGGGGGGCCGGCCACGGGACGCTGTGGTGGACACGCGCAAGTGAGCAGGCAGGCAAAGCACTACGCTCACAGGGGCATCAATGCGCTCATGTCATGTGACAAAGCGTTTCAGGATCCTTGCCACTCTGCAACAAGGGAACGAAAGTATGTACAGCAACACATCAGGCTATGTACACATGGGGTTAAGACTGGACTGGGGTAAGGGCATTACAGGACAATAGACACTCAGTCCCAACTCGTATCCCAATCCCAGGTCCGACCTTCTCAGTGGCTGGTGGGGGCGGGGGCTCAAACATAACCCATGCCCTGCTCAGTCCGGACCCTGAAACCCTGCCAATAGGGGAGGTGTCCTGCCCAGCCACAGGCGAGTTCCTGGGAACCAAGGGGCTCCAAGGTCAACCGACAGTGGCTCCCTATGCTTCCTTAACGGCAGGTCCCAACTCCCCTCTGAGCCAGAGATATGGCCCCGCCATTATCCCTCAGGAGTTGGTAGCTGAAAATGGGCTGTCTCAGCGCAAACTGAAATTAGCTCCAAAATCTCCAAAATTGACCCCTCGTCGGGACCCGCCAGAGGTAGGGACGAGGCAACTGACCCTATGCCCTTCGAGTACGAACTCCCTGGAGCCCTCACCCAACCTGGTTCCCTCTGAGATCCCGGCATCAGGGCAACACGGATTCGTCAAGTGGGGTCATGATGCCAAAATCACCAAAATTGGCGTCATTCCCACGCGTGGCTCGCCCGGCCAGGGCAAGGCCAATGGCCCACGGGTTAGGAGGCAGGACCTAGGACTTATATCTGAGTGTACAACTTGAAATTGGGTCCGGGCTCCCTGTGGGCAGAGAGAAATGGGGCCGCCAATTGACCACACGGAAGGGGGAAATTGGGGTCCCAAAATGGGCTCTTTTTGGCTGCTTGAAATGAGCCAAAATTCGGTGTGCTCCCAATAGTATATCTCCACGCCGGCTTGGAGATCGGATCCGCCATTCCATACGCGATCCACCGGGAGTCCAACGGAGACTCCCATGCCCTTGGCTTTCAAAGATCTCCATGCCACCTGGTGTGGTGACGATCCCAATGGGGTCCACAAATGCCAAAATGGCAAAATTGCCCACACTCACTTTGGGCTAGCGCCTTAACGAAGGTTGCTCCGCTTCGCCCACATGGTGTGTGAACCATGGGAACCAATACGCATAACACCCATGTCATATATGGTCCATTGGTCCATGCGTCCGGCGTGCACGGGTGGGCTCAACATAGTGCACGGCGGGCAGCAAAAGTGAAAAATTGCTCAAAATGGCCAAAAATGCGCACACTCGTGGTTGGGGCAAATGGGGCACATGCCCGACTCGGACCGGAGTGTGCCATAGGATTGGTATCAAGTCATATGTGTCCAACATATCTTTTGGGCGTCGCCCAACTCCTCCGGTTTTGGGAATGGCAGGGTCGCCAAGTGAGCCCATGATTTGGGATAGTCCCAAATCGCCAACATGGCGGCCACGGTATGCCAAGCTCAAGAGGAGTTATTCGCCGGGTCCAAGATATATTGGGCACCGAAGTATGTACCCTCATAACATACTTGGGTCATGATGTCAATTGAGCGCAACGTTGAGATACATGGTCGCCACTTGACATCATGACGGACCAAAAACGGCAAAATTGGCACAAAGACACACAAAAGTGCCTTGAAAGGCGCACAATTATATTATAGCATCTTCGGCTTGGATCGTGCAATCAACTAATCCTTCTAAACACAATGACTTGAAACCAATGACCTTCCATTCCACATATGTGCTCCAGTTGGGGCGCTTTGAAAGGTTACGAGCGCTACTTCCCAAGTGGGCACATGAAATTGTGGAAAATTGCAAAACACACACCTTGCTCCCAACGCATCGCTTCGGGATCACCACACAAGCTTCCCTTCACGAAGGTTAGGCTTGTAATTGATCGTAGGGAGTATGGAGAAGGGGCTTGCACAATATGAGGTCCATTGGCGGGCTTGTCTTGGAGCAATGGGCCCGCCAAATGGGCACGCAACACAACACAAGGCACATACTCCATATTGCCCAAAAAGGTAGCTCCCCCCACGATATGTCATGCCCCTCCAAGGGCATAACTCTGTGTCAATCGCTCATAGGAACTCAAGGAGAGTTCCTATGCAACACCAACACTCGCGCGCTACACTCGAAAGTTATCTTAACGCACGCAATATCATGGCCATAGAGTTACAACGCAAACTCTACCCTCTTGACCATGATCCATTACACTAGCGCGCACGTGTGGAGACGCAAGGCATATGATGCTTCCTAAATTACGTCGGGAGTATTGTGAATACATCCCACGTTTCCTTATTGTCATTCCTCGCAAGCAACACGAGATATGACCTTCACAAGTGGCCTCACGAATCAACTTTGTTTTGCCCATATCTTTAAGACAAATGGAGGGCAGGATAAAAGGAAAGTTGATTCGTGCATAGGGAAGCACGTAGGTCCACTCGAAAGAGGTCAAATCAAGTGCGGGGATGTCGAAGTCGAAAATCCGATTTCGACATCCTGAAAAATTCGGATTAAGGTTGCGAGTGTAGAATGTGAAAATTGCGGATGCATCAACGCAATTCCTGAAGACTTTAGAGCCTTCGTCACGGATAGCGTTAAAATTTCCATTATAAACAGTTAAACTGGCGGTTACGGTAAAGTCGCGATCCAACCGCCAGCAGTCGAAACAGTGAATATCAGAACGGAAACGTAAAAATTGACGGAAACAATATGAGAATAAAACCCTGTTGATTCCTGATGTTCTGATATATAAATCTCCGCTGGCGGTGCATCGGTTGCCGATGCGGGGCTTTACGGCACGGAACACGCTCCCGCCGGGCTCGCACCGGGCGTCAACGGGCGCCTTCCGTACATGGGGTTAGTGGACCGGAGACCGGTCCTCCCTTCCGTACTTGGGGTTAGTGGACCGGAGACCGGTTGTATGCCGTAACCTAGCCATGGGGTTCTGGGTACCGCTTCACCCCCCTCCTTAGAGCAAACCCTGGGGGGGGCTCGATAACACCACGCATGGCAGCGGGTACCCAGGACCATCCCCTGAAGGAGGGGGGGTGTTGAAGCGGTACCCAGAACCCCATGGCCAGGTTACGGCATACAACCGGTCTCCGGTCCACTAACCCCATGCACGGCGTGTTCCGTGCCGTGAAGCCCCGCATCGGCAACCGATGCACCGCCAGCGGAGATTTGTGTATCAGAATATCAGGAATCAACAGGGTTTTATTTTCATATTGTTTCCGTCAATTTTTATGCTTCCGTTCCGATACTCACTGTTTTGACTGCTGGCGGTTGGTTCGCGACTTTACCGTAACCGCCAGTTTAACTGTTTATAATGGAAATTTTAACGCTATCCGCGACGAAGGCTCCAAAGTCGCCAGGAACTGCATGGATGCTTCCGCAATTTTCATAATTAATACTCGCAACCTTAATCCGAATTTTTCAGGATGTCGAAATCGGATTTTCGACTTCGACATCCCCGCACTTGATTTGACCTCTTTCGAGTGGACCTACGTGCTTCCGTATGCACGAATCAACTTCCCTTTTATCCTGCCCTCCATTTGTCTTAAAGATATGGGCAAAATAAAGTTGATTCGTGAGGCCACTTGTGAAGGTCATATCTCGTGTTGCTTGCGAGGAATTACGATAAGGAAACGTGGGATGTATTCACAATACTCCCGACGTAATTTAGGAAGCATAATATGCCTTGCGTCTCCACACGTGCGCGCTAGTGTAATGGATCATGGTCAATAGGGTAGAGTTTGCGTTATAACTCTTTGGCCATGACATTGCGTGCGTTAAGATAACTTTCGAGTGTAGCGCGCAAGTGTTGGTGTTGCATAGGAACTCTCCTTGAGTTCCTATGACCGATTGACACAAAGTTATGCCCTTGGAGGGGCATGACATATCGTGGTGGGAGCCACCTTTTTGGGCAATATTTGGTATGTGCCATGTGTTGTGTTGCGTGCCCATTTGGCGGGCCCATTGCTCCAAGACAAGCCCGCCAATGGACCTCATATTGTGCAAGCCCCTTCTCCGTACTCCCTACGATCAATTACAAGCCTAACCTTCGTGAAGGGAAGCTTGTGTGGTGATCCCGAAGCGATGCGTTGGGAGCAAGGTGTGTATTTTACATTTTTCCATATTTTCATGTGCCCACTTGGGAAGCAGCGCTCGTAACCTTTCAAGGCGCCCCAAGTGGAGCACATATGTGGGATCGAGGGTCATTGGTGTCAAGTCATTGTGTTTAGAAGGATTAGTTGATTGCACGATCCAAGCCAAAGATATTATAATATAATTATGCGCCTTTCAAGGCACTTTGGTTTGTCTTTGTGCCAATTTTGCCATTTTTGGCCCGTCATGATGTCAAGTGGCGACCGTGTATTTCAACGTTGCGCTCAATTGACATCATGACCCAAGTATGATATGAGGGTACATACTTCGGTAGCCAACATATCTTGGACCCGGCGAATAACTCCTCTTAGGCTTGGCATACCGTGGCCGCCATGTTGGCGATTTGGGACTATCCCAAATCATGGGCTCACTTGGCGACCCTGCCATACCCAATACCGGAGGAGTTGGGCGACGCCCCAAAGATATGTTGGACATATATGACTTGATACCAATCCTATGGCACACTCCGGTCCGAGTCGGGCACGTGCCTCATTTGCCCTAACCATGAGTGTGCGCAATTTTGGCCATTTTGAGCATTTTTCCACTTTTGCTGCCCGCCGTGCCCCATGTTCTAACCTTCGTGCACGCCGGACGCATGGATCAATGGACCATATATGACATGGGTGTTATGGGTAATGGTCCCCATGGTCCACACACCACGTGGGCGAAGCGGAGCCGCCTTCGTCAAGGCGCTAGGCCAAATTGAGTATGGGCAATTTTGCCATTTTTGCATTTGTGGACCCAATTGGGATCGTCACCACGCCGAGTGGCATGGAGATCTTTGAGAGCCAAGGGCATGGGAGTCTCCGTTGGACTCCCGGTGGATCACGTATGGAATGGCGGATCCGATCTCCAAGCCGGCGTGGAGATATACTATTGGGAGCACACCGAATTTTGGCTCATTTCAAGCAGCCAAAAAGACCCCATTTTGGGACCCCAATTTCCCCCTTCCGTGTGGTCAATTGGCGGCCCCATTTCTCTAAGCCCATAGGGAGCCCGGACCTAAATCCAAGTTGTACACTCAGATATAAGTCCTAGGTCCTGCCTCCTACCCTGTGAGCCATTGGCCTCACCTTGGCCGAGCGAGCCGCGCGTGGGAATGACGCCAATTTTGGTGATTTTGGCATCATGACCCCACTTGACTCATCCGTGTTGCCCTGATGCCGGGACCTCAGAGGGAACCAGGTTGGGTGAGGGCTCCAGGGGGTTCGTACTCGAAGGGCATAGGGTCAGTTGCCTCGTCCCTACCTCTGGCGGGTCCAGACGAGGGGTCAATTTTGGAGTTTTTCAAGCCAATTTCAGTTTGGGCTGAAACAGCCCATTTTCAGCTACCAACTCCTGGGTGATAATGGCGGGGCCATATCTCTGGCTCAGAGGGGAGTTGGGACCTGCCGTTAAGGAAGCATAGGGAGCCACTGTCGGTTGGCCTTGGAACCCATTGGTTTCCAGGAACTCGCCTGTGGCTGTGCGGGACACCTCTCCCATTGGCAGGGTTTCAGGGTCCGGACTGAGCAGGGCATGGGTTGTGTTTGAGCCCCCGCCCCCATCAGCCACTGAGAGGGTCGGACCTGGGATTGGGATATGAGTCGGGACTGAGTGTCTATTGTCCCTTGATGCCCTTACCCCAGTCCAGTCTTAACCCCATGTGTATATATCCTGATGTGTTGCTGTACATACTTTCGTTCCCTCTTTGCAGAGTGGCAAGGATTCTGAAACGCTTTGTCACATGACACAGGCGTATTGATGCCCTTGTGAGCGTAGTGCCTTGCCTGCCTGCTCACTTGTGCGTGTCACCGCAGCGTCCCGTGGCCGGCCCCCCACGGGAACGCGTCAAAAGCGTTTCACCGCCGCGGGGTTACCCAACCCTCGCGTGCCACTCGGGGCCACCAACCCCGAGCAGCGCGTCGCAGCAGCGCGGCGCAGCTCGTAGCTCGCAGCGCAGCGCAGCGTCTCGCAGCGCAGCGCAGCAGCTCGCAGCGCCACTCAGCGACAGCGCCGAGTTCGTCACGGAGCCCGCAGCGCCGTCAAGAGCACCGCCCTGACCGCGCAGCAGCCGTGAAAGAGGTGCACAGACCAGGACTCCTGCATCAGCCCCATCGGCCGACCCGGAGTCCCAACGGCCGACCAGCAAGGCCGCGTCAGCCACCTCCACAACCACCGGCTGACCAGCACCAGCCGCACTTCCAATCCAGTGCTGCAGCACCCTCCCCAACAACCACAACCAGTTCGTTGAGGTGAACGAGTGCACATCAAGGACTTCAAGACCATCTACGCCCCCGCTGCCATGGTGAATTGGCAGGAAGCGGGCAGGACGTGGCCGCGGCCCCACCCCCATGCAGCACGCCTGCTGCGTGGGTTGGTTTGGGACCAGCATTACCGCCACAGCAACCCCCAGTGCGAAGGGGGCATGCCCAGGAGCTTCGAGCTCCGCACGGACATCGCCCCCGGCCGCCTGCAGGCCGTGGAGGACTGGCTGCGGGCGGAGGGGTACGAGTACCGCCACCAGCAGAGGCGCTGGAGGGCGTGGACCCGGCCGGACAGGCCCGGGGAAGGGCTGCATCCCGACGGGATTGAGGAGGACGAGGAGCCCAACGCCTACCCGTCGGGCGCCTCGATCATCGTCTCCCTGTGGGACGTGATCGAGAGGAAGTTCCCGGAACCGGGGAACGAGCGCAGGCTGCAGGGCAGCAGCAGCGCGTCTCCGGGGACGGAGAAGCGGTCCGCCGGGGACAGGAAGAGGGACCGGAAGTGGCGGGAGTACCAGGAGTCCCTGGCTGCCGAAGCCGCCCAAGGCGCCAAGGGCGGAACCCCAGCCCCCAGTCCCCAACGGCCCAATGGTGGACACCACCCCGGCTCCACCACCCTTGGCGACTACATCCAAGTCGCCAAGCAGACCCAGGCCAAACCCCGTCCGCTGCTCCTGAGGGCCCGGCAGGCCTCAGCAGGCCCCAGCAGCGACATCGAGTCGGCCCACCGCGGGAGGACGCCGGCCGACCAGGCCAGCTCCAGCAGCAGCGTCGCTCCCGAAAGGGACGTGGCGCGCGCCTGCGAGCGCGCCTGTGGGGTGCCCTGCAACCGTCGGGTTGCCCGGCAACGGGCCAAGCAGTACAGCGCTGCTGTGGAGGGCGCCGCCGGCATCGCCCAGGAGGAAGCTGCGCAGTGGGCGCATGGCATGGCCATCCACACCCAGACCGTGGCGGCCATTGCGGCTGGACTCACGGCCGTGGCCGCCCATGGGGTAGCGACTGCCCAGGTCAACGGTGAGTTGGCGGCAGCCGACGAGGAAGCCCGCCTGACGCAGGAGGCCATTGCCTGCAAGGAGGCCGAAGTGAAGGCGCTGGGGGAGGCGCTTGCCCAAGAGAGGGCAAAGAAGGAGGCGGAGGAAAGGGCCCACGCCGAAGCGACGGCTAAGGCCCATGAGGATGCCGCCAAGAAGGAAGCCATCGAGGCCGCGCGACGGAAGGTCGCTGAGGAGAAGGCCAAGACGGAGGCGGAGCTGGCGGCGTTGGAGGCGCAGAAGGCGCAGCTGCTGCAGGCCCGGGAGACCGAGGCGGCTCGTGCTCGGGAAGAGGCCGAAGCGCGAGCTGCCGCAGCCACCGCCGCCGCAATGGAGGAGGCAGAGGCCAAACTCCGCCACGAGACTCCCCCGGGAGGATCGCGAGTGGAGACCCTTCGAAGGCTTTTCGAAGGGGACGCCTCCTCCAGGATGAAGCTGGATGAGGCGGACACGGGCAGCAGTGGGAGCGGTAGCACCACCGCCCGTCGACGGAGGAAGGGCAAGGGGAAGACCCCCGAGAGGCCGCGGAGGCCAGCAGGTGGGCACCCCCACGACAGTGACCCCTTCTTCACCGCCAGTGACGGGGATGAACGAGGCCGTCGACATCGCCAAGTGGTGGCTTGGACGGGCGGAAGTGGCGGAGACGTCCCCATGGAAGGTGAGGATGAGGATCCCCCTCCTCCCTACCGGAGCTCCGAGTCCTCCGTGACCGAGACGCCCAGGTGGGGCGACTTGGACGAGGATGACGACATGGACTTCGGCATCACGAGGAGGCGCCCATCCTCGGACCCACCGAGGCGACCCGGCGGAGACCCACCGGGACCCCCTGGCGGAGGACCTTCAGGACCCCCTGGAGGACGCCCACCAAGTGGACCCCCTGGAGGCGGACCACCGGGCGGGGGAGGACCCCCTGGACCGGGCGGACCCGGCGGAGGCCCTCCTGGAGGACCCCCTGGGGACCCCGGCGACCCACCAGGGAACGGTGTCCCGGACGCCACCTGGCGGTGGATTGTCTACCTCCGCCGGAGAGTCCAGTTGCTCGAGCTGGAGGTAGACACGGGCAAGAGCGAGATGGCTCGCATCTCCACGGTCGCCGCGCGCGCGCAGAAGGACTTGGACATCGCCAGGGCCGAGACCAAGTCACTGACCAACGTCGTCAGCGGCCTGCAGGAGAGGCTGGATGCGCTGGAAGCCCGTGGGAGAGTCAGCAGCGACCACCCACCCCCGGAGTCAGGCTCGTCGGACGACGGCTGGGGACCCGGACCAGGTTCAGGCAGACCCCACGCCCCCGGCGGAGCCCCCAGGAGTCGCCCCAGCGCCAGTGCCCCCTCTCTCTCCGCCCCCTCTCACCACAGCGCGGGCCGCCGCAACGAACGCGTGCCGCCCGGCAGTGGCAGTGAGGAATGGCGCGATGAGTGGCTCAGCGCGGACTACCACAACCGCCGTGCCCCACCGCGGACGCCTGTACGCCCCCGACACCCGCCACCAGCCCCGGCGCCAATCCCCAGGGCTGGAGGACGTTATGGTGGACTCAGGGATGAGGTCCCCAGAGGAGACATGGATTGGGATGTCGGCGAAGGTGAGGACCTGGACCTGGACCTGGACCTGGAGGAGTTCGACATCAGCCCGCCGCGTGGTGTACGACGGGAGGCCGCTGAACGCAGCCGCCGGCGCCGTGATGAGGATGCGTACATGGATGCAGTACGGCGTGAACATTTCGGTTCAGCGTACGTGGAGGAACCGCGGCGTAGCCACAGAGACTCCATGGAGGAGATGGACGTGGCGGCCGTGGGAGTCCGTGGGCGAGGCCGATGGGAACCTCGGTCGACCTCGCGGCCGGCGTTCATGGTCTCTAAGGCCGCGGACGCCGCCGTGTGGGAAGACTTGAAGGACATCAAGCCCCCCATGTACGACGGCAATCCCCTCAACCTCGACCGCTTCTTGGAGAAGCTGGACGATTGGGGGCTGGCCGTCACTGAAGACCAACCTCCCGCGGATGCGGAGAGATATGTCTTCAAACGGTTCAGGTACCGCCTGCCGGAAGTGCTCGGCGAGCTATACTTCGTGGCGACCAAGGAGGGGAAAATCAAGACCCTCAAGGACGCCAAGAAGTGGCTCAACGAGCAGGAGCGGGTGGACGCTCCGCAGGTGGCTGCCAAGCGCTGGAAGTCCATCAAGCTTGAGCATGATGGACGGGAGATCCGCCTACGGGAATGGCGTGACTTCCGAGGGAAATACACCCTCTTCCGCCGCAACGTGGAGGATTGGAACGAGGGTGACGAGCAGGCTCGCCTGCTCTCCATGCTACCGGAAGCATGGATCAAGAGGGTCACCAAGGAGGAATCCAAGAGGGCCAAGTCCAACCACACGGTCAAGATGATGCTCCCCAAGGAGTATCATACGAACGTGGTGAGTTGGGCGAAGAAGAACGTGGCCCGGGATGTCAAACGGCACTCCCTGCGGAACGCTCTTCTCATCACCGTCTCGGGCGATCGCGAGAAGACCGCGATTTGGCGCCTTGACGACTGTGAGTTGAGCGGCCAGACCATCCGTCTGCAGCCCATCCCGGCGCGGATGAGCTGCGACGAGATCCTGGAGTGGGTTGGCGAGGAAGTACTCAAGGAGTACCGAAACCTCCACCACACCCGCGGGTTGAGGCCCGGCGACCGCGACGTCAACTACGTTGGCGAGGGGCCTGGCGGGGAATCTGCCATGGACCCCGCGGGAGCCGGCGGCGATGAGACTCTCGTCGACGATGACGACGACGATGAGCCCGCCGAAATGGCCGTGTGTGCCTTCGTGGCCAAGAACCTGAGCGCGGGGACCAAGCCAGCAAACTGGAAGCCCCTGCAGCCAGGTTGGAAGAAGCAGGAGAAGAGGGACCCTCGCCGTATTGGCGACCCTCCGCTGTCCTTTGGGGAGTTCATACGAGCTCACCCTCAGGGCTGTTTCGTGTGTTATGGGAGGAAGAAAGGCTTCAACCATGACCACCGAACATGCCCCGTCCACAAGGCCGACACGGAGGCTTACAAGAAGGCGCACGGGTCGAAGAAGCGTGCGCCCGCGGGTATCCGGGAAGCCAAGATGGAGGTGGACAAGGACGAGCTGGCCAAGCTGATGTCGTCGGTGGGAACCGAGTTGGCCAAGGAGATCCAGGAGATCAAACGGAACTGGGTCCCCAGGTCGGACAACAAGAACAAGGAGAACAACCAGAATGACCAGAACAAGGACAAGGACAAGAACAAGGGTAAAGGAGGAGGTAAAGGGGGAAGAAAGAAGGGCGTCAACGACGTTGAGGCCGAGGAGAACACCCCCTCTTCCACAACCGACGCCCCCTAGCGGAGCCCCTGCAGCCAAGGGCCCCAGCTAGGGCGGTCGCAGGATGGTGACGTGGGAAGCGCCGAACCATCCCGGTCGGGAGTCGGTAAACGCAAGGGGACTGCCGCGGGCGGAAGGCCCGGTCTGGCGCCCAGTCGCGGAGGCGGGGTGAGGGCAAGTGAAGGCACGAACCCTTGCACCCGTCCGTCCTTCGCGACCAAGAACGTGTTTGATGTACTACAGGATCTATCCGAGAGTATCGGAGGATCACCCGGACCGCAGCTGGATGCTGCAGATGGGCAGCCTGAGCCCATTGTCCACGACCTGCACCAGTCGCTTGTGGAGCTTCTGGAACGGCCGGAGATCCTGAGCTTGCACGCCGTGCGCCGTGTCGGTCGCGAGCGGCAGTTGCATCTTAAGGTCCGTGCCCTATGCGGGGAAGTGGAAAAGGTTTTCGACGTGTTGGTCGACACGGGAGCTCAAGTCAGCTTGGTCAAGGCTGGCCTACTTCCACCAGAGTGTCTGACCGACAGTCGGAAGCCTGTCAGGCTGAAGGTGGCGAACGGCCAGTACATGGTGGGAGGCACGAAGGAAGCGGCCATTGGGCTGCAGTTCGTGAACCATCGTGAGCTGAGCCGCCCAGACCTCGGCAAAGAAAATCCTCCTGCACGGTAGCTTCTACGAGGCCGAGATGGAATGGGACATGATCGTCGGGTACGACTTCATGATGGAGACGGACTCCGGCGTCCTCCCGGCCCAGGCTTCCATGACCCTGTACCAGGACGACCAACTCTCGTGGCTCTCGTCACCTGAGCACCATGTGGAATGCCAATGGATCCACCCCGAACGCAATCAGCTCGAAGTGGCCGCGCTGGACACTGAGCCCACTGGGCCAGCGAATCAGGAGTACGGCGTAAGGCCGGAAGTGGCGAACCGAGTGGTTGCGGACCTGGGAGCGTCGGATCTGGCCCTGGATGCGTTCTCTTCAGGAACCTCCGCCCATCTTCGGGTATGTGAGAAGTACTGGAGCGCACAGGACTCTGCGTGGAAGAAGCACTGGGGTCCGCATCAGGGATTGATGTGGATCCATTGCCCCCGTTGGGACATTCCAAGAGCGATAGCGAAGATTCGCAAGGACCGCTCCAAGGCAGTGCTGGTTGTTCCTATGGGATGCACCGAGGAGGAAAGTACCCGACATTGGGTAGCCTCATTGACCAACATGACCTTAAACAAGGTCGTCCTACCGGCTGGAGAGAGTGTCTATCAGGACGCTAAGGGACAGCCCATGCCACCCCAGAGATGGCCAACAGAATTCCACTATGTGGATGGGGGCCTTGATCAGGCCGACACCACGGACTTCGTGTGTGTCAACCGCATCATAGCAGAGCCATGGCGGCAATGCTTTGCGGTTCCCCCTGTTGACATCGAAGAATCGGACTCCGAAGACCCCCTCACTGAAGAGGAGTGGGATCTGGTTCAGGGGTATATGGATCAGCCCTTTCACGACTGGGGAAACCAGCGTGAGGGCAAAGGCCAGGACAAAGCCTGGTGGGAAGTGGACTCAATCGTCTCTGGTTCCTATGATGGGAACACCTTCGTACAGAGGGTGCTGGATCACATGTCCAGCCAGGACGAGCCGCCTGGCGGTAACCCACCCACCTACGGCGATCTGTTCCGAGGCAAGACCAGAGATGGCCCTTTGGGCCACCTGGGAAGACCACCTGAGCCGAAAGCGAGCGGGGTCACTACCCCTCAAGTAAGCTCCGTGGTTCAAGTGCCCGGAAAAGCCAAGGCGGAGTCCGATGACTGCCCCAAGATCCAGGCGTTGAGGGCCAGGCTGAAGCAGAAGTATGGCGAGACCTTCTTCAGCGGAAAGCCTGTGTTCCCCCCACCGGTGCGTGGACCGTATGGCGAGGCCAAGATACGACTGAAGCAGGACCCCCGTGTGTATCGTCACCGGGAGTTTGCCCTGAGGGGCGAGAGGAAAGAGGCCATGGAGAAGATCCTCCGTGACTTCATCCAGAGAGGCTGGCTTGAGCCGTGCCACTCCGAGTGGGCCTCTCCCTGCTTCGTCGTCCCCAAGAAGGTTGCCGGTGAGTGGCGGCTCGTGGTCGACTACCGCGGCCTGAACGCCCAAACGCAGCACGACAGCTATACGCTGCCCCTCATTGAGGATATGCTGCAAAAGCAACACCGGCGGAGGATCTTCACGGTGATTGACCTGAAACATGGTTATCATCAGATGCCTCTCGCCGAGGAGTCCCGTGCCTGCACAGCCATGAGCACCCCACTTGGACCTCTCCAGTGGAAGGTGATGCCCATGGGCGTTACCAACGGCAATGCGGCTTTTCAGCGGATGCTGGAGAACCTGCTTGAGCCGGTGCGCGACTGTGCGGACCCCTTCGTGGACGACGTGATCATCGCGTCCGGGGACCCCAGCATGAGCTACGAGGAGCTCCTGGAGGCACACGAGAGGGACGTCACTCGAGTGCTGGACCTTCTGGTCCGGCACAAACTCACGGGCAGCAGTGACAAGGCCACCATTGCGGTAAGCGAGGTGGTCTTCGCTGGCCACGTAGTTGGGAACGGGCAGCGAAAGCCCATACCTGGCAAGGTGGCTGCGATTGAGCACTGGGAAAAGCCCAAAACGGTCTCTGAGCTACGGGCGTACTTGGGGTTCTGCAATTACTACTCGGGGTATATCAAAATGTATGCCGAGTATGCAGCCCCCATGACGACCATGCTCAAGGGCAACCGAGAGGAGACCAAGAAGGGGTCCAAGAAGGCTCTGATCTGGACTGAAGAGTCTGACCGTGCCTTTGAGGGGATGAAGCAGGCGCTGCTATCCGCAGTGGGTCTGCACCTCGTGGATCCCGACCGAGGGTTCGTCCTGCGCATCGACGCTTCCGACTACGCCATTGGGGCTGTGTTGGAGCAAGTGCTTGACGATGGGAGGCACGTGCCCGTGGCCTTCTGGAGCCGAGTCCTGGCGGAAGGCCAGAGACGGACGTGGACGCCCCGTGAAAAGGAGGCGTATGCCATCGTCATGGCTCTCAGGAAATGGGCTGGGTACATAGCCCTCCATCCCGTCACCGTCTGCACCGACCATCAGAGTCTGCAGTCGTGGCACAAGGAGCACGTGGACACCCCCTCAGGTCCCGCCTCCCGACGGGCAAGATGGCACGAGACCTTGGCCAAGTTCGACCTTACGGTTGTTTATATTCCTGGAAAGGACAACACCGTGGCGGACTGTCTCAGTAGGTGGGCCTATCCCGCCAGCAAGGGCATGCAGGATATCTCTGCCCATGGCGATGAGGCTGAGACCGCTGAAGCCAAGAGGATCATTGAAATGGAGCGCCTGATGGAGGAGGAGGGTGCCAAATGCTTCGTCGTCATGGCCGCAGATGCCCCCCTCGCTTCGAGGGTGAGCAGAACGGTCAGTGTACTCGCCCCTGTTAGTGCCGCGGGCGGAAGGCCCGGTCCGGCACCCCCTGTGGGAGTGGAGTCCGACAAGCACCTCTTCCCAGAGTCTTGCCTCCAGGACGACTGGACCGACGATTACGCCAAGTCTGAGGCCTTTGCGGCCGAGTATAGGGCTGTGACCGACCCTGATGACGGGCAGAAGTGGCCAAAAGGGCTGACTGAGGAAGATGGCAAGCTCTACCGGAATGGTAAGCTGCTAGTCCCAGAGTCCCGGGTGCTCGAGCTGTGTGAAGCTTGGCACCACCACATGCTGCACCCAGGGGTCAAGAAGCAAGCTCTTGACATGCAGCGTCGGTTCGAGATCGACCATATCGTTCTCTACACAGCCATCAAGAAGGTCAGGAAGGGTTGCTCGGTCTGTCAGGCCTGCAATCCCGACAACCGGAACGTCAAGGGGGAACCCCAATGGACCCCGGTTCCTGACCAGCCCATGGAGAGCGTGGCCATGGACGTCTTCTCCATGCCCGAAGTGCACATTGGCAAAGAGACCTTTGACTGTGTGGTTCTCTGTGTGGACCGCCACAGCGGCTACGTTGTAGCCGTTCCGGCACGCAAAAAGGGGTTGCTTGCCAAGGAAGTGGCAGTCATGATGATTCGTCATTGGCTGACCGTCTTTGACATCCCCCGCACCATTTGCAGTGACCGAGGGCCCCAGTTTACTGGTGGCTGGTTCAAGGCTATGTGTTCCCTCATGGGAATACGACATGCCAAGAGCGTTGCCTATCTCAGCCGGTCTAACGGCCGTGCTGAAGTGGCTGGACGGCAGCTGTTCGAGAAGCTGCGCAAGATCCACATCACCAATCCACGGCGGAACTGGTTCGAGGAGATGTGGCCTGCTCTGAAGGCCCATCATGACACCCCCACTCCGGGCGGTTTGTCCCCTCACCAGATTCTGTTTGGCAGGGACCCCCTGGGAAGGGGACTTCCCTTGTCTGGTGATGGCATGGCTATGGATGCCAAGGAGTTCTTCGCGCGGCAAGAGCAAACGGCGCGGGACATCCGCCAGCAGCTTGAGAAGGAGCATGCTGAGCGTCAGAAGTCCGCCCCGAGCTCGACAGCGCAGAAGTTCAGGGTGGGAGACCCGGTGTGGGTGATCAGACCCCGCCCCCTGGGCACCCACCGCACCAAGACCTGGTTCACACCCGGCGAGGTGGTCCGCAGGATTGGTGAGGACACCTACCGCATCAAGGTGGGTCACGGACAGTTCCGGGAGCGCCACGAGAGTCAACTCCGTGTGCGGGAGCCCGACCTCCGTGGCCGTCATGTGTCCCTGGACTACGCCAAACATGAGGCCGATTCGGACGACGACTATGCTGAGCAGGACGACTACACTGTCGAGAAGATCCTGGCTCAGCGTCCGAAGGCCTCGGCACCCGGAGGTCTGGAGTTCAAGGTTCGTTGGCGAGGCTATGGGCCGTCCCACGACACCTGGGAACCCGTCTCCTCGTTTGTGCCGCGGGTCAATACTCCCTTCATGGAGTACATCCGCAATAACAAGACCAAGATCCACGTTTCGGACTTGGCAGCACTCACCCGGGCGATTGCAGCCAGGGGTGCCTGATCAGCGCCCTGAGCTCTCCCCTGATATGCCTTGAGGCGCTTGTGAGGCCGACGAACCGTCCCTTACTTGCTTGCTCTCTTCCATCTTTCGGTGACAGAGTGGCCGTATACCCCCCCCTGCTGAATCCAGAGGAGGATGGCCCCTCTTTTCTTCTATTCGTCACTCCCCCCCCTGCTGCATCCTTGGGAAACCAGGTAGGGCGACTGACCTTCATATTTTTGAGCTCTTGGGGCCTTGAAGCCCATACGACATTGCGCAACGGATGCCGCTGTCATCGGCATTGCGATTTTTTGGTGTGTGGTCTGGTTCCATGGCATTTGCGGAATCCAGACCAGTCGACGTGTGTCTCGAGACTATATATGCCTGAACTCAGGCGTTATCCTGTCCATCCTCCTGCATTTGCCTTATCCTGACCGTGGCGTGGTTTGGCACTCTGTTCTGAGTGTGTTTACACGCCTATTTACCCAAATTGTTGCCTGCTTTTCTGCCCTCCAGGATATGTGCATCTGTATGTTAAGTGTCATCAGCCCATCGCTGAGGGATGGACTGTTTTTCACCACGAATCGGGATACAGAGGCGCCTTGAGTCGCCGTGTACATATCCTTACAGCCTGGTCCATCCTGGACCAGTACTGGATTACAGATTCTACTGTTTGAGTGCCCGTGATACCGTGTTGCCCTATTCGCTGTGATGTGTGGAGATCCTGATGGCGCCAGGCGGGAAGCCCAGTTGCCTGACTACACTCCCAGCGGTCCGCCACTGTCAGTCCCAGTGTGAGCCTACCGATTTGCAGACGCACTTGCATTCGGATGGCGGCCTCCGGTGCTCCTGACCTCGGTCAGTCTGCCTGGGAAACTGGTGGTTTGAGGAGTCGACGCCTCCGCCCACACTGCATGAGGACTCCCTCATGTATGGCCACGCTTCGTGGTAGTAGGGCGAGGGAAAAGACGGCCTTGATGCCCGATCCCTTCAGGAGGAGTTCCCTTACGATCTGGGGTTCGTAAGGAGTTCGACTATGGCACTCTGGACTCGCGTCGTATGGATATGGACATGGTGCGCCCGAGGAAGGACCCGTGGGGACTCTCCCCAGTCGGCGGGCCTTGGGAAGCTTGGGGTAGCCTGATGGATCTTTGTGGTCGCTCTCGACTTGTGGGGCCACCTCGGCCGTCGTGTGACGCCTATGTTGGCCGTGTATGCCACTGCCACTGTGGTGGTGACCGTAGCAGCCGGCACCCGGTGCGCCTGGTATGGGTTAACGGGTCCTTTGGATGCCGAACAATCGCCGCCAGGACCCGGGACTTGATACTTGATACTATACATGTGCCACGAGCTGTTACAGCAGCATACCCATCCCACTGTGGGATACCTATCTTACTGTGACTTACTGAAGTGAGGATGTGACACCCCCCCCCCCTTCAGGAAGTGGTCCTGGGTACCCGCTGCCATGCGTGGGTGTTATCGAGCCCCCCCAGGGTTTGCTCTAAGGAGGGGGGTGAAGCGGTACCCAGAACCCCATGGCCAGGTTACGGCATACAACCGGTCTCCGGTCCACTAACCCCATGCACGGCGTGTTCCGTGCCGTGAAGCCCCGCATCGGCAACCGATGCACCGCCAGCGGAGATTTGTGTATCAGAATATCAGGAATCAACAGGGTTTTATTTTCATATTGTTTCCGTCAATTTTTATGCTTCCGTTCCGATACTCACTGTTTTGACTGCTGGCGGTTGGTTCGCGACTTTACCGTAACCGCCAGTTTAACTGTTTATAATGGAAATTTTAACGCTATCCGCGACGAAGGCTCCAAAGTCGCCAGGAACTGCATGGATGCTTCCGCAATTTTCATAATTAATACTCGCAACCTTAATCCGAATTTTTCAGGATGTCGAAATCGGATTTTCGACTTCGACATCCCCGCACTTGATTTGACCCCTTTCGAGTGGACCTACGTGCTTCCGTATGCACGAATCAACTTCCCTTTTATCCTGCCCTCCATTTGTCTTAAAGATATGGGCAAAATAAAGTTGATTCGTGAGGCCACTTGTGAAGGTCATATCTCGTGTTGCTTGCGAGGAATTACGATAAGAAAACGTGGGATGTATTCACAATACTCCCGACGTAATTTAGGAAGCATCATATGCCTTGCGTCTCCACACGTGCGCGCTAGTGTAATGGATCATGGTCAATAGGGTAGAGTTTGCGTTATAACTCTTTGGCCATGACATTGCGTGCGTTAAGATAACTTTCGAGTGTAGCGCGCAAGTGTTGGTGTTGCATAGGAACTCTCCTTGAGTTCCTATGACCGATTGACACAAAGTTATGCCCTTGGAGGGGCATGACATATCGTGGTGGGAGCCACCTTTTTGGGCAATATTTGGTATGTGCCATGTGTTGTGTTGCGTGCCCATTTGGCGGGCCCATTGCTCCAAGACAAGCCCGCCAATGGACCTCATATTGTGCAAGCCCCTTCTCCGTACTCCCTACGATCAATTGCAAGCCTAACCTTCGTGAAGGGAAGCTTGTGTGGTGATCCCGAAGCGATGCGTTGGGAGCAAGGTGTGTATTTTACATTTTTCCATATTTTCATGTGCCCACTTGGGAAGCAGCGCTCGTAACCTTTCAAGGCGCCCCAAGTGGAGCACATATGTGGGATCGAGGGTCATTGGTGTCAAGTCATTGTGTTTAGAAGGATTAGTTGATTGCACGATCCAAGCCAAAGATATTATAATATAATTATGCGCCTTTCAAGGCACTTTGGTTTGTCTTTGTGCCAATTTTGCCATTTTTGGCCCGTCATGATGTCAAGTGGCGACCGTGTATTTCAACGTTGCGCTCAATTGACATCATGACCCAAGTATGATATGAGGGTACATACTTCGGTAGCCAACATATCTTGGACCCGGCGAATAACTCCTCTTAGGCTTGGCATACCGTGGCCGCCATGTTGGCGATTTGGGACTATCCCAAATCATGGGCTCACTTGGCAACCCTGCCATACCCAATACCGGAGGAGTTGGGCGACGCCCCAAAGATATGTTGGACATATATGACTTGATACCAATCCTATGGCACACTCCGGTCCGAGTCGGGCACGTGCCTCATTTGCCCTAACCATGAGTGTGCGCAATTTTGGCCATTTTGAGCATTTTTCCACTTTTGCTGCCCGCCGTGCCCCATGTTCTAACCTTCGTGCACGCCGGACGCATGGACCAATGGACCATATATGACATGGGTGTTATGGGTAATGGTCCCCATGGTCCACACACCACGTGGGCGAAGCGGAGCCGCCTTCGTCAAGGCGCTAGGCCAAATTGAGTATGGGCAATTTTGCCATTTTTGCATTTGTGGACCCAATTGGGATCGTCACCACGCCGAGTGGCATGGAGATCTTTGAGAGCCAAGGGCATGGGAGTCTCCGTTGGACTCCCGGTGGATCACGTATGGAATGGCGGATCCGATCTCCAAGCCGGCGTGGAGATATACTATTGGGAGCACACCGAATTTTGGCTCATTTCAAGCAGCCAAAATGACCCAATTTTGGGACCCCAATTTCCCCCTTCCGTGTGGTCAATTGGCGGCCCCATTTCTCTAAGCCCATAGGGAGCCCGGACCTAAATCCAAGTTGTACACTCAGATATAAGTCCTAGGTCCTGCCTCCTACCCTGTGAGCCATTGGCCTCACCTTGGCCGAGCGAGCCGCGCGTGGGAATGACGCCAATTTTGGTGATTTTGGCATCATGACCCCACTTGACTCATCCGTGTTGCCCTGATGCCGGGACCTCAGAGGGAACCAGGTTGGCCGAGGGCTCCAGGGAGTTCGTACTCGAAGGGCATAGGGTCAGTTGCCTCGTCCCTACCTCTGGCGGGTCCGGACGAGGGGTCAATTTTGGAGTTTTTCAAGCCAATTTCAGTTTGGGCTGAAACAGCCCATTTTCAGCTACCAACTCCTGGGTGATAATGGCGGGGCCATATCTCTGGCTCAGAGGGGAGTTGGGACCTGCCGTTAAGGGAGCATAGGGAGCCACTGTCGGTTGGCCTTGGAACGCATTGGTTCCCAGGAACTCGCCTGTGGCTGTGCGGGACACCTCTCCCATTGGCAGGGTTTCAGGGTCCGGACTGAGCAGGGCATGGGTTGTGTTTGAGCCCCCGCCCCCATCAGCCACTGAGAGGGTCGGACCTGGGATTGGGATATGAGTCGGGACTGAGTGTCTATTGTCCCTTGATGCCCTTACCCCAGTCCAGTCTTAACCCCATGTGTATATATCCTGATGTGTTGCTGTACATACTTTCGTTCCCTCTTTGCAGAGTGGCAAGGATTCTGAAACGCTTTGTCACATGACACAGGCGTATTGATGCCCTTGTGAGCGTAGTGCCTTGCCTGCCTGCTCACTTGTGCGTGTCACCGCAGCGTCCCGTGGCCGGCCCCCCACGGGAACGCGTCACATCCTCACTTCAGGCTGATTCGCAGGTTAGGCTGTCAAATCCCACAGTAAGACAGGTATGATGATGTAAAAGCTCGTAGCGCATGTATAGTATCAAGTATCAAGTCCCGGGTCCTGGCGGCGATTGTTCGGCATCCAAAGGACCCGTTAACCCATACCAGGCGCACCGGGTGCCGGCTGCTACGGTCACCACCACAGTGGCAGTGGCATACACGGCCAACATAGGCGACACACGACGACCGAGGTGGTCCCACAGGTCGAGAGCGACCACACAGATCCATCAGGCTACCCCAAGCTTCCCAAGGCCCGCCGACTGGGGAGAGTCCCCACGGGTCCTTCCTCGGGCGCACCATGTCCATATCCATACGACGCGAGTCCAGAGTGATACAGCCGAACTCCTTGAGGGATCTTAAGGGAGCTCCTCCTTAAGGGATCGGGCATCAAGGCCGTCTTTTCCCTCGCCCTATTACCACGAAGGCCATACATGAGGGAGTCCTCATGCAGTGTGGGCGGAGGCGTCGACTCCTCAAACCACCAGTTTCCCAGGCAGACTGACCGAGGTCAGGAGCACCGGAGGCCGCCATCCGACTGCAAGTGCGTCTGTGAGTCGGTAGGCTCACACTGGGACTGACAGTGGCGGACCGCTGGGAGTGTAGTCAGGCAACTGGGCTTCCCGCCTGGCGCCATCAGGATCTCCACATCACAGCGAATAGGGCACACGGTGTCACGGGCACTCAAACAGAAGAATATGTACTTAGGTACTGGTCCAGGCTGGACCTGCAGTAAAAGCATGTAAACGGCGACTCAGGGCGCCTCTGTATCCCGATTCGTGGTGAAAAACAGTCCATCCCTCAGCGATGGGCTGATGACACTTAACATACAGATGCACATATCCTGGAGGGCTGAAAAACAAGCAATAATCCCGGTAAATAGGCGTGTAAACACGCTCTGGACAGAGCGCCAAACTACGCCACGGTCAGGATAAGGCAATGCAGGAGGGTGGACAGGAAAACGCCTGAGTTCAGGCCATATATAGTCAGCTGACACACGTCGACTGGTCTGGATTCCGCAAGTGCCATGGAACCAGACCACACACCAAAAAAATCGCAATGCCGATGACAGCGGCATCCGTTGCGCAACGTCGTACGGGCTTCAAGGCCCCAAGAGCTCAGAAATATGAAGGTCAGTCGCCCTACCTGGTTTCCCAAGGATTCAGCAGGGGGGGGAGTGACGAATAGAAGAAGAGAGGGGCCATCCTCCTCTGGATTCAGCAGGGGGGGGTATGTGGCCACTCTGATGGCAGGTCACCGGAAGATGTAAGAGAGCAAGCAAGTAAGGGACGATCCGTCGACCTCACAAGCGCTGAAAACACATCAGGGGAGAGCTCAGGGCGCTGATCAGGCACCCCTGGCTGCAATCGCCCGGGTGAGTGCTGCCAAGTCCGAAACATGGATCTTGGTCTTGTGCTTGCGGATGTACTCCATGAAGGGAGTATTGACCCGCGGCACGAACGAGGAGACGGGTTCCCAGGTATCGTGGGACGGCCCATAGCCTCGCCAACGAACCTTGAACTCCAGACCTCCGGGTGCCGAGGCTTTCGGACGCTGAGCCAGGATCTTCTCGACTGTATAGTCGTCCTGCTCCGCATAATCGTCGTCCGAGTCAGCCTCATGTGCGGCGTAGCTCAGGGACACATGTTGGCCACGGAGGTCGGGTTCCCGCACACGGAGCTGACTCTCGTGGCGCTCCCGGAACTGTCCGTGACCCACCTTGATGCGGTAGGTGTCCTCACCAATCCTGCGGACCACCTCGCCGGGTGTGAACCAGGTTTTGGTGCGGTGGGTGCCCATAGGGCGGGGTCTGATCACCCACACCGGGTCTCCCACCCTGAACTTCTGCGCTGTCGAGCTCGGGGCGGACTTCTGACGCTCAGCATGCTCCTTCTCTAGCTGCTGGCGGATGTCCCGCGCCGTTTGCTCTTGCCGCGCGAAGAATTCCTTGGCATCCATAGCCATGCCATCACCAGACAAGGGAAGTCCCCTACCCAGGGGGTCCCTGCCGAACAGAATCTGGTGAGGGGACAAACCGCCCGGAGTGGGGGTGTCATGATGGGCCTTCAGAGCAGGCCACATCTCCTCAAACCAGTTCCGACGTGGATTGGTGATGTGAATCTTGCGCAGCTTCTCGAACAGCTGCCGTCCAGCCACTTCAGCACGGCCGTTAGACCGGCTGAGATAGGCGACGCTCTTGGCATGTCGTATTCCCATGAGGGAACACATAGCCTTGAACCAGCCACCAGTAAACTGGGGCCCTCGGTCACTGCAAATGGTGCGGGGAATGTCAAAGACGGTCAGCCAATGACGAATCATCATGACTGCCTCTTCCTTGGCAAGCAACCCCTTTTTGCGTGCCGGAACGGCTACAACGTAGCCGCTGTGGCGGTCCACACAGAGAACCACACAGTCAAAGGTCTCCTTGCCAATGTGCACTTTGGGCATGGAAAAGACGTCCATGGCCACGCTCTCCATGGGCTGGTCAGGAACCGGGGTCCATTGGGCTTCCCCTTTGACGTTCCGGTTATCGGGATTGCAGGCCTGACAGACCGAGCAACCCTTCCTGACCTTCTTGATGGCGGTGTAGAGAACGATATGGTCGATCTGGAACCGACGCTGCATGTCAAGAGCTTGCTTCTTGACCCCTGGGTGCAGCATGTGGTGGTGCCAAGCTTCACACAGCTCGAGCACCCGGGACTCTGGTACTAGCAGCTTACCATTCCGGTAGAGGTTGCCATCTTCCTCAGTCAGCCCCTTTGGCCACTTCTGCCCGTCATCAGGGTCGGTTACAGCCCTATACTCGGCCGCAAAGGCCTCAGACTTGGCGTAGTCGTCGGTCCAGTCGTCCTGGAGGCAAGACTCTGCGAAGAGGTGCTTGTCGGACTCAGCTCCATCAGGGGCGAGTACACTGACCGCGCTGCTCACCCTCGACGCGAGGGGGGCATCTGCAGCCATGACGACGAAGCATTTAGCACCCTCCTCCTCCATCAAGCGCTCCATTTCGATGATCCTCTTGCCTTCAGCAATCTCAGCCTCATCGCCATGGGCAGAGATATCCGTCATGCCCTTGCTGGCGGGATAGGCCCACCTACTGAGACAGTCCGCCACGGTGTCATCCTTTCCAGGAATATACACAACCGTGAGGTCGAACTTGGCCAAGGTCTCATGCCATCTTGCCCGTCGGGAGGCGGGACCTGAGGGGGTGTCCACGTGCTCCTTGTGCCACGACTGCAGACTCTGATGGTCGGTGCAGACGGTGACGGGATGGAGGGCTATGTACCCAGCCCATTTCCTGAGAGCCATGACGATGGCATACGCCTCCTTTTCACGGGGCGTCCACGTCCGTCTCTGGCTTTCCGCCAGGACTCGGCTCCAGAAGGCCACGGGCACGTGCCTCCCGTCGTCAAGCACTTGCTCCAACACAGCGCCAATGGCGTAGTCGGAAGCGTCGGTGCGCAGGACGAACCATCGGTCGGGATCCACGAGGTGCAGACCCACTGCGGATAGCAGCGCCTGCTTCATCCCCTCAAAGGCACGGTCGGACTCAGCTGTCCAGACCAGAGCCTTCTTGGACCCCTTCTTGGTCTCCTCTCGGTTGCCCTTGAGCATGGTCGTCTTGGGGGCTGCATACTCGGCATACCTTTTGATATACCCCGAGTAGTAGTTGCAGAACCCCAGATACGCCCGTAGCTCAGAGACCGTCTTGGGCTTTTCCCAGTGCTCAATCGCAGCCACCTTGCCAGGTATGGGCTTTCGCTGCCCATTCCCGACCACGTGGCCAGCGAAGACCACCTCGCTTACCGCAATGGTGGCCTTGTCACTGCTGCCCGTGAGTTTGTGCCGAACCAGAAGGTCCAGCACTCGAGTGACGTCCCTCTCGTGTGCCTCCAGGAGCTCCTCGTAGCTCATACTGGGGTCCCCGGACGCGATGATCACGTCGTCCACGAAGGGGTCCGCACAGTCGCGCACCGGCTCAAGCAGGTTCTCCAGCATCCGCTGAAAAGCCGCGTTGCCGTTGGTAACGCCCATGGGCATCACCTTCCACTGGAGAGGTCCAAGTGGGGTGCTCATGGCTGTGCAGGCACGAGACTCCTCGGCGAGAGGCATCTGATGATAACCATGTTTCAGGTCAATCACCGTGAAGATCCTCCGCCGGTGTTGTTTTTGCAGCATGTCCTCAATGAGGGGCAGCGTATAGCTGTCGTGCTGCGTTTGGGCGTTCAGGCCGCGGTAGTCGACCACGAGCCGCCATTCACCGGCCACCTTCTTGGGGACGACGAAGCACGGAGAGGCCCATTCGGAGTGGCACGGCTCGAGCCAGCCTCTCTGGATGAAGTCACGGAGGATCTTCTCCATGGCCTCTTTCCTCTCGCCCCTCAGGGAAAACTCCCGGTGCCGATACACACGGGGGTCCTGCTTCAGTCGTATCTTGGCCTCGCCATACGGTCCACGCACCGGTGGGGGAAACACAGGCTTACCGCTGAAGAAGGTATCACCATACTTCTGCTTCAGCCTGGCCCTCAATGCCTGGATCTTGGGGCAGTCATCGGACTCCGCCTTGGCTTTTCCGGGCACTTGAACCACGGAGCTTACTTGAGGGGTAGCTACTCCGCTCGCTTTCGGCTCAGGTGGTCTTCCCAGGTAGCCCAAAGGGCCATCTCTGGTCTTGCCTCGGAATAGGTCGCCGTAGGTGGGTGGGTTACCCCCGATTGGCTCGTCCTGGCTGGATAGGTGGTCCAGCACCCTCTGCACGAAGGTGTTCCCGTCATAGGAACCAGAGACGATCGAGTCCGATTCCCACCAGGCTTTGTCCTGGCCTTTGCCCTCACGCTGGTTTCCCCAGTCGTGAAAGGGCTCATCCATATACCCCTGAACCAGATCCCACTCCTCTTCAGTGAGGGGGTCTTCCGATTCCGATTCTTCGATGTCAACAGGGGGAACCGCAAAGCATTGCCGCCATGGCTCCGCTATGATGCGGTTGACACACACGAAGTCCGTGGCGTCGGCCTGATCAAGGCCCCCATCCACATAGTGGAATTCCGTTGGCCATCTCTGGGGTGGCATGGGCTGTCCCTTAGCGTCCTGATAGACACTCTCTCCAGCCGGTAGGACGACCTTGTTTAAGGTCATGTTGGTCAAGGAGGCTACCCAATGTCGGGTACTTTCCTCCTCGGTGCATCCCATAGGAACAACCAGCACTGCCTTGGAGCGGTCTTTGCGAATCTTCGCTATCGCTCTTGGAATGTCCCAACGGGGGCAATGGATCCACATCAATCCCTGATGCGGACCCCAGTGCTTCTTCCACGCGGAGTCCTGTGCGCTCCAGTACTTCTCACACACCCGAAGATGGGCGGAGGTTCCTGAAGAGAACGCATCCAGGGCCAGATCCGAAGCTCCCAAGTCCGCGACAACTCGGCTCGCCACTTCCGGCCTTACGCCGTACTCCTGGTTTGCAGGACCAGTTGGCCCAGTGTCCAGCGCGGCCACTTCGAGCTGATTGCGTTTGGGGTGGATCCATTGGCATTCCACATGGTGCTCAGGTGACGAAAGCCACGAGAGTTGGTCGTCCTGGTACAGGGTCATGGAGGCCTGGGCCGGGAGGACGCCGGAGTCCGTGTCCATCATGAAGTCGTACCCGACGATCATGTCCCAGTCCATCTCGGCTTCGTAGAAGCGACCGTGCAGGAGGATTTCCTTGCCGAGGTCTGGGCGGCTCAGTTCACGATGGTTCACGAACTGCAGCCCAATGGCCGCTTCCTTCGTGCCTCCCACCATGTACTGGCCGTTCGCCACCTTCAGCCTGACAGGTTTCCGACTGTCGGTCAGACACTCTGGTGGAAGTAGGCCAGCCTTGACCAAGCTGACTTGAGCTCCCGTCTCGACCAACACGTCGAAAACCTTTTCCACTTCCCCGCATCAGGCAGGGACCTTAAGATGCAACTGCCGCTCGCGACCGACACGGCGCACGGCGTGCAAGCTCAGGATCTCCGGCCGTTCCAGAAGCTCAACAAGCGACTGGTGCAGGTCGTGGTCAATGGGCTCAGGCTGCCCATCTGCAGCATCCAGCTGCGGTCCGGGTGATCCTCCGATACTCTCGGGAAGATCTTGAAGTACATCAAACACATTCTTGGTCGCGAAGGACGGACGGGTGTAAGGGTTCGTGCCTTCACTTGCCCTCACCCCGCCTCCGCGACTGGGTGCCAGACCGGGCCTTCGGCCCGCGGCAGTCCCCTTGTGCTTATCGACTCCCGACTGGGATGGTTCGGCGCTTCCCACGTCACCATCCTGCGACCGCCCTAGCTGGGGCCCTTGGCTGCAGGGGCTCCGCTAGGGGGCGTCGGTTGTGGAAGAAGGGGTGTTCTCCTCCGCATCAACCTCGTTGACGCCCTTCTTCCTTCTTTCGCTGCGAGTAGGCTTCTTGTCCTTGTCCTTGTTCTGGTTGTTCTGGTTGTTCTCCTTGTTCTTGTTGTCCGACCTGGGGACCCAGTTCCGTTTGATCTCCTGGATCTCCTTGGCCAACTCGGTCCCCTGCGACACCAGCTTGAAGAGCTGGTCCCTGTCCACCTCCACCTTGGCTTCCCGGATACCCGCGGGCGCACGCTTCTTCGACCCGTGCGCCTTCTTGTAAGCCTCCGTGTCGGCCTTGTGGACGGGGCATGTTCGGTGGTCATGGTTGAAGCCTCGCTTCCTCCCATAACACACGAAACAGCCCTGAGGGTGAGCTCGTATGAACTCCCCAAAGGACAGCGGAGGGTCGCCAATGCGGCGAGGGTCCCTCTTCTCCTGCTTCCTCCAACCCTGCTGCAGGGGCTTCCAGTTTCCCGGTTTGCTCCCCGCGCTCAGGTTTTTGGCCACGAAGGCACAAACGGCCACTTCGGCGGGCTCATCGTCGTCGTCATCGTCGACGAGAGTCTCATCGCCGCCGGCTCCCGCTGGGTCCATGGCAGCTTCCCCGCCAGGTCCCTCGCCAACGTAGTTGACGTCGCGGTCGCCAGGCCTCAACCCACGGGTGTGGTGGAGGTTTCGGTACTCCTTGACTACTTCCTCGCCAACCCACTCCAGGATCTCGTCGCAGCTCATCCGCGCCGGGATGGCCTGCAGACGGATGGTCTGGCCGCTCAACTCGCACTCGTCAAGGCGCCACATCGCGGTCTTCTCGCGATCGCCCGAGACGGTGATGAGGAGAGCGTTCCGCAGGGAGTGCCGTTTGCCATCCCGGGCCACGTTCTTCCTCGTCCAAGCCACCACGTTCGTATGATACTCTTTGGGGAGCATCATCTTGACCGTGTGGTTGGACTTGGCCCGCTTGGATTCCTCCTTGGTGACCCTCTTGATCCATGCTTCCGGCAGCATGGAGAGCAGGCGAGCCTGCTCGTCACCCTCGTTCCAATCCTCCACGTTGCGGCGGAAGAGGGTGTATTTCCCTCGGAAGTCTCGCCAATCTCGTAGGCGGATCTCCCATCCATCATGCTCAAGCTTGATGGACTTCCAGCGCTTGGCAGCCACCTGCGGAGCGTCCACCCGCTCCTGCTTGTTGAGCCACTTCTTGGCTTCCTTGAGGGTCTTGATTCTCCCCTCCTTGGTCGCCACGAAGTATAGCTCTTGGAGCACTTCCGGCAGGCGGTACCTGAACCGTCTGAAGACATATCTCTCCGCATCTGCGGGAGGCAGGTCTTCAGTGACGGTCAGCCCCCAATCGTCCAGCTTCTCCAAGAAGCGGTCGAGGTTGAGGGGGTTGCCGTCGTACATGGGGGGCTTGATGTCCTTCAAGTCTTCCCACACGGCGGCATCCGCGGCCTTAGAGACCATAAACGCCGGCCGCAAGGTCGACCGAGGTTCCCATCGGCCTCGCCCACGGACTCCCACGGCCGCCACATCCATCTTCTCCATGGAATCCCTGTGGCTACGCCGCGGTTCCTCCATGTACGCTGAACCCAGATGTTCACGCCGTACTCCTTCCATGTACGCATCCTCATCACGGCGCCGGCGGCTGCGTTCAGCGGCCTCCCGTCGTACACCACGCCGTGGGCTGATGTCGAACTCCTCCAGGTCCAGATCCAGGTCCTCACCTTCACCGACATCCCATTCCACGTCTCCTCCGGGGACCTCATCCCTGAGTCCACCATAACGTCCACCAGCCATTGGGATTGGCTCCAGGGCTGGTGCGGGGCGCCGGGGGCGTACCGGTGTCCGCGGTGGAGCACGGCGGTTGCGGTACTCCGCGCTGAGCCACTCATCACGCCAATCCTCACTGCCACTGCCGGGCGGCACGCGCTCGTTGCGGCGGCCCGCGCTGTGGTGAGGTGGGGCGGTGAGAGAGGGGGCACTGGCGCCGGGGCGACTCCTGGGGGCTCCGCCGGGGGCGTGTGGTCTGCCTGGACCTGGTCCGGGTCCCCAGCCGTCGTCCGACGAGCCAGACTCCAGGGGTGGGTGGTCGCTGCCGACGCTCCCACGGGCCTCCAGCGCATCCAGCCTCTGCTGCAGGCCGCTGATGACCGTGTTCAGCTGCCTGGTCTCGGCCCTGGCGATGTCCAGCTCTTTCTGCGCGCGCGCGGCGACCTTGGAGATGCGAGCCATCTCGCCCTTGCCCGTGTCTACCTCGCACTCGAGGGAAAAGACCCTCCTGCGGAGGTAGACAATCCACCGCCAGGTGTTATCCGGGTCGCCGTTCCCTGGTGGGTCGTCGGGGTCCCCAGGGGGTCCTCCAGGAGGGCCTCCGCCGGGTCCGCCCGGTCCAGGGGGTCCTCCCCCGCCCGGTGGTCCGCCTCCAGGGGGTCCACTTGGTGGGCGTCCTCCAGGGGGTCCTGATGGTCCTCCGCCAGGGGGTCCCGATGGGTCTCCGCCGGGTCGCCTCGGTGGGTCC
The DNA here is from genome assembly GCA_964036045.1 of Eutreptiella sp. 'Long Island Sound 2002'. Taxonomy (NCBI): domain Eukaryota; phylum Euglenozoa; class Euglenophyceae; order Eutreptiales; family Eutreptiaceae; genus Eutreptiella; species Eutreptiella sp. 'Long Island Sound 2002'. The sequence continues at coordinate 48,100,845 of OZ038385.1, forward strand.
GAGGATGGGCGCTTCTTCGTGATGCCGAAGTCCATGTCGTCATCCTCGTCCATGTCGCCCCACCTGGGCGTCTCGGTCTCGGAAGACTCCGAGCTCCGGTAGGGAGGAGGGAGATCCTCATCCTCACCCTCCGGTTCCATGGGGACGTCTCCGCCTCCTCCGCCCGTCCAAGCCACCACTTGGCGATGTCGGCGGCCTCGTTCATCCCCGTCACTGGCGGTGAAGAAGGGGTCACTGTCGTGGGGGTGTCCACCCGCTGGCCTCCGCGGCCTCTCGGGGGTCTTCCCCTTGCCCTTCCTCCGTCGACGGGCGGTGGGGCCACTGCTCCCACTGCTGCCCGTGTCCGCCTCATCCAGCGTCATCTTGGAGGAGGCGTCCCCTTCCAAAAGCTTTCGAAGGGTCTCCACTCGTGATCCTCCCGGGGGAGTCTCGCGGCGGAGTTTGGCCTCTGCCTCCTCCATTGCGGCGGCGGTGGCTGCGGCAGCCCGCACTTCGGCTTCCTCCCGAGCACGAGCCGCCTCGGCTTCCCGGGCCTGCTGCAGCCGCTCCTTCTGCGCTTCCAACGCCGCCAGCTCCGCCTCCGTCTTGGCCTTCTCCTCAGCGACCTTCCGTCGCGCGGCCTCGATGGCGTCCTTCTTGGCGGCGTCCGCCTTTTTTTCCCACGGCGTTGGCCGCCACCCATAACGTCGTCCTCATTATTCCATTGTGCATGTCACACCGTCATTACCGTATGTACATTTAATTATGTACAGCAACCCCACTTGGAGGTGGTTCTGGTGGTGGCCTGAGCTGAAAAAAATCCCAGGTGGAAGGAGCGTCCGCCTGGGCCTTGGCCGTCGCTTCGGCGTGGGCCCTTTCCTCCGCCTCCTTCTTTGCCCTCTCTTGGGCAAGCGCCTCTTCCAGCGCCCTCACCTCGGCCTCCCTGCAGGCAATTGCCTCCTGCGTCAGGCGGGCTTCCTCGTCGGCTGCCGCCAACTCACCGTTGACCTGGGCAGTCGCTGCCCCATGGGCGGCTACGGCCGTGAGTCCGGCCGCAATGGCCGCCACGGTCTGGGCGTGGATGGCCATGCCATGCGCCCACTCCGCAGCGTCCTCCTGGGCGATGCCGACGGCGCCCTCCACGGCAACGCTGTGCTGCCTGGCCCGTTGCCGGGCAACCCGAAGGTTGCAGGGCACCCCACAGGCGCGCTCACAGGCGCGCGCCACGTCCCTGTCGGGAGCGACGCTGCTGCTGGAGCTGGCCTGGTCGGCCGGCATCCTCCCGCGGTGGGCCGACTCCACGTCGCTGCTGGGGCCTGCTGGGGCCTGCTGGGGCCTCAGGAGCAGCGGACGGGGCTTGGCCTTGGTCTGCCTGGCGACTTGGATGAAGTCGCCGAGGGTGGCGTGGCCGGGGTGATGACCACCATTGGCCCGTTTGGGACTGGGGGCTGGGGTTCCGCCCTTGGCGCCTTGGGCGGCTTCGGCGGCCAGGGACTCCTGGTACTCCCGCCACTTCCGGTCCCGCTTCCTGTCCCCGGCGGACCGCTTCTCCTTCCACGGAGAGGCGCTGCTGCTGCCCTGCAGCCTGCGCTCGCTCCCCGGTTCCGGGAAGTTCTTTTCGATCATGTCCCACATGGAGACATTGATCGAGGCGCCCGACGGGTACTCGTTGGAGTCCTCGTCCTCCTCAATCTCGTCGGGGCGCAGCCCTTCGCCGGGCCTTTCCGGCCGGGTCCAGGTCCTCCAGCGCTTGCGGCGGAAGCGGTACTCGTACCCTTCCGCCCGCAGCCACTCCTCCACTGCCCGCAGGCGGTCCTCCCCCATGTCCTCGCGGAGCTCGAAGCTCACGGGCATGCCGCCTTCGCACTGGGGGTGGCTGTGGCCGTAGTGCTGGTCCCAAACCAACCCACGCAGCAGGCGTGCCGCATGGGGGTGGGGCCGCGGCCACGTCCTGCCCGCTTCCTGCCAGTTTACCATGGCAGCGGGGGGCGTACTTGGTCTTGAGGTCCTTGGTGTGCACTCGTTCCACTCAACGAACTGGTAGTGGTTGTTGAGGCGGGTGCTGCAGCACTGGATTGGGAGTGCGGCTGGTGCTGGTCAGCCGGTGGTTGTGGAGGTGGTTGACGCGGCCTTGCTGGTCGGCCGATGGGACTCGCTGATGCAGGAGTCCTGGTCTGTGCACCTCTTTCACGGTCGCTGCGCGGTCAGGGCGATGCTCTGGACGGCGCTGCGGGATCCGTGACGAACTCGGCGCTGCCGCTGGGTGGCGCTGCGAGCCGCTGCGCTGCGCTGCGAGGTGCGAGCTGCGCCGCGCTGCTCGGGGTTGGTGGCCCCGAGTGGCACGCGAGGGCTGGGTAACCCCGCGGCGGTGAAACGCTTTTGACGCGTTCCCGTGGGGGGCCGGCCACGGGACGCTGCGGTGGACACGCGCAAGTGAGCAGGCAGGCAAAGCACTACGCTCACAGGGGCATCAATGCGCTCATGTCATGTGACAAAGCGTTTCAGAATCCTTGCCACTCTGCAACAAGGGAACGAAAGTATGTACAGCAACACATCAGGATATGTACACATGGGGTTAAGACTGGACTGGGGTAAGGGCATTACAGGACAATAGACACTCAGTCCCAACTCGTATCCCAATCCCAGGTCCGACCTTCTCAGTGGCTGGTGGGGGCGGGGGCTCAAACATAACCCATGCCCTGCTCAGTCCGGACCCTGAAACCCTGCCAATAGGGGAGGTGTCCTGCCCAGCCACAGGCGAGTTCCTCGAAACCAAGGCGCTCCAAGGTCAACCAACAGTGGCTCCCTATGCTCCCTTAACGGCAGGTCCCAACTCCCCTCTGAGCCAGAGATATGGCCCCGCCATTATCCCTCAGGAGTTGGTAGCTGAAAATGGGCTGTCTCAGCGCAAACTGAAATTAGCTCCAAAATCTCCAAAATTGACCCCTCGTCCGGACCCGCCAGAGGTAGCGACGAGGCAACTGACCCTATGCCCTTCGAGTACGAACACCCTGGAGCCCTCACCCAACCTGGTTCCCTCTGAGGTCCCGGCATCAGGGCAACACGGATTCGTCAAGTGGGGTCATGATGCCAAAATCACCAAAATTGGCGTCATTCCCACGCGTGGCTCGCCCGGCCAGGGCAAGGCCAATGGCTCACGGGTTAGGAGGCAGGACCTAGGACTTATATCTGAGTGTACAACTTGAAATTGGGTCCGGGCTCCCTGTGGGCACAGAGAAATGGGGCCGCCAATTGACCACACGGAAGGGGGAAATTGGGGTCCCAAAATGGGGTCTTTTTGGCTGCTTGAAATGAGCCAAAATTCGGTGTGCTCCCAATAGTATATTTCCACGCCGGCTTGGAGATCCGATCGGCCATTCCATACACGATCCACCGGGAGTCCAACGGAGACTCCCATGCCCTTGGCTCTCAAAGATCTCCATGCCACCTGGTGTGGTGACGATCCCAATGGGGTCCACAAATGCCAAAATGGCAAAATTGCCCACACTCACTTTGGGCTAGCGCCTTAACGAAGGTTGCTCCGCTTCGCCCACATGGTGTGTGAACCATGGGAACCAATACGCATAACACCCATGTCATATATGGTCCATTGGTCCATGCGTCCGGCGTGCACGGGTGGGCTCAACATAGTGCACGGCGGGCAGCAAAAGTGGAAAATTGCTCAAAATGGCCAAAAATGCGCACACTCATGGTTGGGGCAAATGAGGCACATGCCCGACTCGGACCGGAGTGTGCCATAGGATTGGTATCAAGTCATATGTGTCCAACATATCTTTTGGGCGTCGCCCAACTCCTCCGGTTTTGGGAATGGCAGGGTTGCCAAGTGAGCCCATGATTTGGGATAGTCCCAAATCGCCAACATGGCGGCCACGGTATGCCAAGCTCAAGAGGAGTTATTCGCCGGGTCCAAGATATGTTGGGCACCGAAGTATGTACCCTCATAACATACTTGGGTCATGATGTCAATTGAGCGCAACGTTGAGATACACGGTCGCCACTTGACATCATGACGGGCCAAAAACGGCAAAATTGGCACAAAGACACACAAAAGTGCCTTGAAAGGCGCACAATTATATTATAATATCTTCGGCTTGGATCGTGCAATCAACTAATCCTTCTAAACACAATGACTTGACACCAATGACCTTCGATTCCACATATGTGCTCCACTTGGGGCGCTTTGAAAGGTTACGAGCGCTACTTCCCAAGTGGGCACATGAAATTGTGGAAAATTGCAAAACACACACCTTGCTCCCAACGCATCGCTTCGGGATCACCACACAAGCTTCCCTTCACGAAGGTTAGGCTTGTAATTGATCGTAGGGAGTATGGAGAAGGGGCTTGCACAATATGAGGTCCATTGGCGGGCTTGGCTTGGAGCGATGGACCCGCCAAATGGGCACGCAACACAACACAAGGCACATACTCCATATTGCCCAAAAAGGTAGCTCCCCCCACGATATGTCATGCCCCTCCAAGGGCATAACTCTGTGTCAATCGCTCATAGGAACTCAAGGAGAGTTCCTATGCAACACCAACACTCGCGCGCTACACTCGAAAGTTATCTTAACGCACGCAATATCATGGCCATAGAGTTACAACGCAAACTCTACCCTCTTGACCATGATCCATTACACTAGCGCGCACGTGTGGAGACGCAAGGCATATGATGCTTCCTAAATTACGTCGGGAGTATTGTGAATACATCCCACGTTTCCTTATTGTCATTCCTCGCAAGCAACACGAGATATGACCTTCACAAGTGGCCTCACGAATCAACTTTGTTTTGCCCATATCTTTAAGACAAATGGAGGGCAGGATAAAAGGAAAGTTGATTCGTGCATAGGGAAGCACGTAGGTCCACTCGAAAGAGGTCAAATCAAGTGCGGGGATGTCGAAGTCGAAAATCCGATTTCGACATCCTGAAAAATTCGGATTAAGGTTGCGAGTGTAGAATGTGAAAATTGCGGATGCATCAATGCAATTCCTGAAGACTTTAGAGCCTTCGTCACGGATAGCGTTAAAATTTCCATTATAAACAGTTAAACTGGCGGTTACGGTAAAGTCGCGATCCAACCGCCAGCAGTCAAAACAGTGAATATCAGAACGGAAGCGTAAAAATTGACGGAATCAATATGAGAATAAAACCCTGTTGATTCCTGATGTTCTGATATAGAAATCTCCGCTGGCGGTGCATCGGTTGCCGATGCGGGGCTTTACGGCACGGAACACGCTCCCGCCGGGCTCGCACCGGGCGTCAACGGGCGCCTTCCGTACATGGGGTTAGTGGACCGGAGACCGGTCTTCCCTTCCGTACTTCAGGTTAGTGGACCGGAGACCGGTTGTATGCCGTAACCTAGCCATGGGGTTCTGGGTACCGCTTCAGCCCCAGTGCGTCCGACCCATGGGGTATTGGTTCTTTCCTGTCCCTCGGCCGCCCTACGTGTGTGCAGTGTCCTGGGCCGCTGGGCTCCTGTTCACCGGTGTGCCCGCGCGGTTTGCTGTGGTGCGTCTGCGGTGTCCTGGGCCAGCTGGCTCCTGTTCACCGGTGTGCTCGCTCGGTGTGTTGTGTTGCATGTGCGGTGTCCTGGGCCACTGGGCTCCTGTTCACCGGTGTGCGTGCTGTGTGCGGTGCGCGTGTGCCATGGGTGGTTGTGTCCCTCTTCCTCCCCCCCTAATTTTCGTTTATTTTTTTTCCTTTATTTTTTTTTTGTTTTTTTTTTGCTTGTTTTTTTTTTTTACTTGTTTTTTTTTTTTTTTGGGGAAAAAAAAAAAAAGAAAAAGAAAAAACAAAAAAGAGAAAAACAGAGGCGCGCGTACACTGCAGGCACAGGCATGGGCAGCTGGTGCGGCGGTGCAATAGCGTTGTGTCCTCTGGCGTGTGTCGTCGGTGCTGTGGCGGCGGTCGCGCCCCAGGGGTGCGGCTCGCGCGTCCTGATGTACACGGGCTTGGGTCAGGGTGGGTTTGGTGAGGTGTCTCTTTGCTTCTTGAGCTGGCTGGTTAGGCGGCTGTGTGGGCTGTGGGTGTGGGCTGTGGCTACGTTGTTCCCTCGGCGGGCTTGGTTAGGAGTCAAGGGTTAGCGGTTTCGGGGTGTGGCTCGGGTTTGATTTGTGCTTGGGTTCTGGCTCGGTTAGGCTGTTGCGCGGGGCCGGGCGTGTGGGTAGCGGCGTCCACGGGGTCGTGCGCCCGAGGCGGGTGCGGGGTGGTGCGTGCGGGCCGGCCGGTGGCCGGTGGCCTCACTGGGAGTCCCACACGGAGGGGTCGACGGGCGTGCCGGGGGCGTACGCAGCGTGCAGGTTGGGCAGCAGCGGGCGCACGTGCAGGGCGTCGGCGTGCCCGATGAGGACCTCACTGTGGACCGAGGGGTTGGCGGCAAGCAGTATGCGATGCCCGGGAGGGGTGGCGGCGAGGAGCGGGAGGATGTCCGCGGCCCGCGACATGGGGGCGAACACGACGTGGGCCGGGTGCGGCCCCGGGAGCGGTGCCGGGGGGAGCGGGACCACAGGACGGCGGTCTACTGTGAGGTGCCAAGTGGCGCGATGGTGGAGGAGCCGGACTAGGGCGATGCTGTGGCGCAGTGTGTGGGGCTGGGTGCTGGGCGGCGTGGGGACGTGCGGCGGGAGGGGGGGGGGGGGCGGAGCGGTGGCGTGGGAGGGGGCACGGCGGAGGAGTGACGCCAGCGACGTGTGTGTCGTGCTGAGGGTGGAGAGGAGCCCACGGTAGCGGGCCTGGGTTCGGCACCTTTGGGCGTAGTCGTGCTCGTTGTCGTGTGCGTTGGCTTCCTTCGGCGTCCGGTTCGTTTGGTGACTTCTGGGCGGGGCCTGGCGTGGCGCCCCGTGGTGGTGGTTTGCTGGGTAACGGGGTTAGATGGCGGCGCCGCTGGCCGGGGGGTCAGGCGCGTCGTGTTGTGTGGCGCGCAGGGCTCCTGGGGTGCTGTGGGTGTCGCCAGTGTCGGTGCGCCGACGCTTGTGGGGTGGTGAGGGGGTGTGTGCGTGCGGGGCTGGGCTTTGGGTGATGTCCCACAGGCGGATGCCGTCTCGCTGCGTTTCCTGGAGGGTCTCCCGCAGGCGCCTGAGGACATACGGGTGGTCCTGGGGCGCGGGGAGGTTGCGGGGGTGGACTCCCAGGGGGCGGAGCGCATCGGCCAGCATGGCTTCCCATGCGGCCTGCGGCATCCACCCCCCCGCCGGCCGGAGGCGGCAGTTCTCCACCGACCCCTTGCGGGGCCGATGGACCAGGCCCTCGAGGGAGGGCTCTCCCCGGGCCCACTTCCGCAGCTCCCAGAGCTGCGTGTGGGTCCAGCGCTGCCACCATTGTTCCTGGGCGGGCCTGCGGTCTTGGGCGGAGGAGTGGGCGTGGGTGGGTGTGACGGGGTCGTGGGGACCGGCGGCGGTGGCGGGCCTGGGGGATTCCTTGTAGTCCTGTTCCGTGGGGGTGCGTGGGGAGTGGGGGTGCACGCGGATGTGGACCCGCGGGTGTCCGCGTACGGTCTCCGCCTCGGGGTTGGGCGGGGATTCGCGGCGGCGGCGGTAGTGGGGCATGCGTTGCATGTGGGCTGTCATCGAGGGCTGGTAGGGGGGCGGGGACGCTGCTGGTGGACCCTGGCGTCGTTCTGGCTTGGTCGGGAGCGGTCCGTGGGCCTGGGGTGCGGGCTTTGAGAGGTGGCGGGACGAGGTGCGTCGCGCTTCGGCCGCGGCGCGCTCCGCCATGAAGGTGGTGGCGGTGGCGTCGTTGACGGTGGGGGGGCGCCGCGCTGGGCGCTGCTGCCTTCGGGCCTGGGACGGCTGGAGCCGGATGTCGTAGAGGACGTCCTCGGGGGGCCGGGCTCGCGCTGCCGTTGTGGCGCCGGGTTTGGGCTTGGGCTTGGGCTTGGCTGCGGGTTGCGGTCGTGGCGTGCTGACGGGTTTGGGTGGCCGTTTGGCGGCGGTCTTGGGCTTCGGCTTGGTCGTGGGTGTGGGCTTCGTCGGGGCGTGGGCCTTGGCGGCGGCGGGGCTGCTCGCGTTGGGGGCGGCTTTGGAGGCCTGTTTGGGAGGTGTCCCCCGCGGTCTGGGGGGTGGAGTGCTGGATGAGGACGTGGTGGTGGTGGTGGATGAGGTGGTCCTGGTGGTGGAGGTTGTGGAGTCGGAGGCGGAGGAGAGGGCTGTGGGAGACGGCGGAGGGTCCTGGGCTTCGGGGGCGGGCGTATGATGCTGGGTCCTGTAAGCAGCGAGAACGAGGGTGCAGGTTCGGGCACCGAGCGTGTGCGCGCGTTTTCCCTGGTGATCCGTGCGTGCTGGTGCTGGCGTGGCGGCGTTGTCTCGGCTGCGCGGGCACGTGGGTTACCCAGGGGGTGGCCATATCTGCTCCAGGACGTGCGGGTGTGTTTGCTGGAGGTAGTCGAGGGTCTGGAAGAAGTATCGCTGGATGCCGGGCATGTCCTCCTCTGTGAGGTGGGGGTAGTTTTGGGTGGGGGTGTCTGGGCCCGGCCATAGCAGCGTCATGAGGCGGGCTGCCACCATGTACGGGCATAGTTGTAGGGTGGTGGGGCGTGGGGGGGTGGGTCCCCTGCGGTTTGGGGGGTTTCCCTCTGCTGGGGGCGCAGCGTGACCACCCACACCCATCGGTCCGTGGGGATCCCCCAGGTCCGTTGGGTCCACTTGGAGAGGCAATACATCGCCCTACCAAGGCCCTGGTAGCCGCTGCGGATGGAGAGCAGCGTGTCCAGGGATTTGGGTTCCCACGTGCCCCAGATGTGGGGGTCGTCCGGGTCGTCCCCCCTGGCGTACGTGTCGGGGCCTGGGTTGTGTTGGGGGGGGGTGTAGTCGGCGGGGAGGAGGGAGTCGGTGCCGTGTACCACCCAGTGGTCTGTGGGTGCGTGGTAGTTGGTGGTGGAGAGGGTGTAGTGCAGATTGTACATGAGGGTCATGTACGTGGAGGGGGCTGGCTGCTGCTCGTCGGGGTCGGGGATGTCCCCCGGGACGTGGTGCCGGAAGTTGCTCAGGGAGGCCATCCGGGCTACCCATGTTTCCCGCTCCCACTCTTTGGTGCTGTCGGGGGTGGCGTCGGGTGGGGGGTGGGCCATGTGGGGCTCGTGGTAGCGGGTGCGGCCCTTGGTGTCCACCCGCCCCGGCACGGGGTGTCCGACCAGGTGTCGCCCCCAGTCGATGGGGGGCACCCAGATCCGGCTCCCCGTGGGGGGCGGGCTCTCGCCGTCTGGGGTGGCGCGTGGGGGGCGCTTGTGTCGGGCGACGTGGAGGAAGGCGTCGAAGAGGAAGTCTCTGACGCCTTCCCCCAGGGTGGCCGCCTGGACCAGGGTGGCCGCCCGGATGGGGGTGCTGGTGCCGGAGGTGCGGAGGTACAGCACGACGTCCTGTTCCCCGAGTCCCCGGAGGTGCTGCCGTACCGCTGCGGGGTTGTGTAGGGCGTAGGGTTCGGCCGGTGCGGCGGCTGGTGGTGCGGGGTGTGATGGGGGGGGTGGTGTGGGTTGGGGGGGGTGGTCGTCGTTGTCGCGCGTGGGGTCCGGTGATGGGGTCTCTTGTGGCGGTCGCGGGAGGGGGGATTCGCGGTGGCGTGTGTCGGCGGGGGTATCGACGTCAATTGGCTGGTGCTGGCTGCCGCGTGTTGTGTCCGTGGCCTGGTCTCGGGGGGGGTGGTGTGGGGGTGGCGCTGTTGGTGGTGGGGGGGGCGGGGGTGGGTGTTGTGCTGGCTGGGGGTCTGGGCGTCCCTGTGGGTCGTGTGGGTGTTGCGTGTGTGCGCCGTGCGGCCCTTGCGGTTCTTGACTGGTTTTGGTGCCGGGGTGTGGGTGGGAGGCGGCCGCATGAGCGTCCGGGTGGGGCTGTGGTCCGTATGTAATGGGTAGCTGCTGGTGGATGGTGCTCGCTGGTATGGGGTGTGGGTGGGGGGGCTGCTGGTGGTGGTGGGGTGGGGGGGGCGGGGGTGGGTGCTGTGCTGGCTGGGGGTCCGGGCGTCCCTGTGGGTCGTGTGGGTGTTGCGTGTGTGCGCCGTGTGGCCCTTGCGGTTCTTGACTGGTTGTGGTGCCGGGGTGCGGGTGGGAGGCGGCCGCATGAGCCCCCGGGTGGGGCTGTGGTCCGTATGTGATGGGTGGCTGCTGGTGGATGATGCTCGCTGGTATGGGGTGTGGGTGGGGGGGCTATTGGTGGTGCTGGGGCGCTCCTACTAGGCCCTGGTGTTGCTGGTGTGCGTGCGCGGCTCCTCACGGGTCCATGGGGGTGTACCGTGGCTCGTATGTCGTGGGCCCGTGTAGCGGGGGCGGCGGGTGGTGCTGGACCGCGTGGTGGTGGTGTGGAGGGTGTGCCGGTTGTGTGTGGTACCCCGGCGTTGGTGGGTGTGGTGGCAGGGGCTGGTGGTGGTGGAATACGTGATGGTGTGGTGCGGTGATGTGCTCTATGTGGGGTGGGTGGTTCGCGGGGCCTGGTTGTGCTGGGGCGTGGTGGGGATGTAGCTGGTGGGGGTCGCTGTAGCATGGGGGCATTAGGGGGTAGGGGTTGGGAGGGACGGGGGCGTGGTGGTGGTGTTGGTGGTGCCATGTCCCCTGGCTCTGCGCGTATGGTGGTCCTGGCATGGTGTCAACGTGTGTGGGCGGTGGTGGCTGACTGGGCTGCAGGGTTTGGGTGCTGCGGTACGGTGGTGGTGGTGGGCGCTGGCGGTGGCAGTGTTGTTGGTGTGCCCCGGGGGTCTGGGCGTGGGGTGGTGCGGTTTGGCTGGACCCGGGCCTTGGTCGGGGCGTCGCGCCCTGCTGGCGGGCGCGTTGGCGGGCCCCCTGACCGGTCTTGGTCTTCTTGGCCTGGTGGGTGTCGGGGGCGGGTGAACCCCCCTGTCCCCGTGGGGGCGATGGGGAGCGGGAGTGCCAGCGGTGTGCCTCTTGGAGGCTCGTCTTGAGGCCTCTGACGTAGGTTTCCTGGTCCGTGAGGCCCATCCGCGTGGCGGTGGCCTCGTCGGGGGCGGCCAGGTGGGCGTCCCAAAAAGACGCTCAGCCCTCCGGGGGCTTCTGTTGTGCGGGGTGGGGGTGGTGTGCCGGGTAGAGGAGTGCGCTGAGTGGGTAAGGTGTTCCCTTCCGTCGGCCGAGGGCGTGTTTGAACCGGCGGCAAGTGATTCGGAGGTAGGCTGCTATCTCCTCTGGTGCCGTGTCGGCCCACGCTTCCGGCGTCAGGGCTGCTGCTTGGGGGGCCGGGAGTTGTGGGTCTGGGAGGTGTAGGTCTCGGTGGTGGAGGTATAGGGCGAGGAGGATGTGGCGGGCCGCCACGTTCAAGCCGCCTCCGCTGTGGCGTAGGGGTGGGCTGTGGGGGGGCAGGGGTGTGCTGCCCGTGGCCACGGCTATGGTCCATGCGTGGTCCGCCGCGTCCGCCACGTAGTACCCTCCCAGGTGGTCCCGGAGGGTGTCGGTGAGGAACCCGAAGAAGCTGGGGTGGCTGGCGGGGGGGGGTGCGGCTGGGGCCGCGGGCCGCTCGCGGTGGCGGGGGTTGAGGTCCCCGCAGTGGGGGCAGTGGGTGAGGCGGTGCGCGGCTCCCAGGCAGACCCAGTGGTCTGGGTTGCAGGGCAGAGCTGTCTGTGGTAGCCGCTGGCGAACGCAGAGGGGACATGCGGTGGCTGGTGGTTGGTGGTACCTGTGGACGGACGGCGGCGTGGGGGGATGGGGGCTGGTGGCGCGCGCATGCTGGTGGGAGTGTGTGCGGTGCCTGTGGTGTCCGTGTGTGCTGTGCCAGTGCTGTGCTCGGTGGACGGTGTGTAGACGTGGTGGGGGTTCCGTGTTGGTATGTCACGGGGTAGGTTCTCATGGTTGGTAGAACAGGAGTTTGAGGAGGTGGGCTTGGTCTGTTGGGGGCAGGGTTGCCGCATGCTGCAGGTATTTGTGGGTGCGGTATGTGAGCTGCTCCGCCGTCTTGGCAACGGCCGTCCGCTGCATGTGCGCCGCCGTGGCCTGGGGGTCCTCCGCGTGGGTGCGTAGCAAGGTGTAGACGGCAGTGGGGACGAGTCCCCTGCGGACTGCCTCGAGCACCTCCGTCTGCTTGAGGACGGTGGTGAGTTGCTGGGTCGCCGGGGACTGCGCCAGCCATCCGGCGTGCTGTGCGATGGTGTGGGTTGGGTTCCAGTCTGTGAGGGTGTCCAGTCCTCTGTACAGGGGGGACGCCTTGAAGTGGTCCCATGTTTCTTCTTCCGCGTGGCTGCAGATGCATTTGGTGTGTCCTGCGGGGACGTGGATCGAGCGGCGCGTATACCATCGGTGGTATCGGGTGAGGAGGGGAAGTTGTTCGAGGGCGAGTTGGAGTCGGGGCTTTGGTAGGTGTGCTGGGAGGCTATCCGGGCGCAGGGCGGAGTAGTAGAGGGGGGTGTGGACGGAGTCTTCGAGGCGTCGGAGGAGTTCGGTGTTCGCTGGGTGGCCCAGTGTGGTGGCCAGTTGCTGGATGGGTGTGGGGTAGTGGTACTGCTTGTCTCGATCCGTGTACGGCGTGTCCTCGGGCATCCATTGGGGGGGCTGTGTGGCCGGGGGTATCGGGGGCAGGTGCTGCAGGTGGCTGTGGTGTGGGGTGTCCAGTCGCACGCGTTCGAGCCCTGGGGTGTGGTTGGTGTTCTGGTGTTTGGCCTGCGTGTCTGCGCGTCCATTGCCGTATGCGTAGCGGTGTGACTCCTGCTTGACGATGTGTAGGGCGTCCCGGGGGTGCATGCCCTTGAAGGCCATCCATAGTCCCAACGCTTGTGTGGTGAGGCCGGACTCGAGTGCTTTGTGGAGGGGCAGGTCCGCAAGGCACCTGGTGAGGTGGATGTCAACCGTGGCGTCCACGACTACCCAGATGTTGCGGGGCCGGATCGTCGTGGGTGGCAGTGTGGCGGTGACGGCGTCTGCCATGGTGCGCAGTTCGCCGTGGGGGGACGCCCCAAAGATGGTGGCCCCGGTGTGGTGTTCCACGTGGAGGCCGTCCGCGTGCCGGGTGATGCGCACGGAGGCGCAACCGACCGTGGGGGTGCGTTGCTGGGTGCCGGATGCGTCAGTGAAGTAGATGATGTCGGTGTCGCTGGGTATGGGTAGGCGGGCGATTGCTGTGGGGTGATAGACGTAGATGGGGTTCCCCTGGGCGGTTCTGGCGGTGATTTGCGTGGGTTGCAGTAGTGGCGCTGCATAGACGCCTATCCCCTGGGTGATGATGGCCTGGGCTCGTGGGGTGAGGCGGAGGAGGCCCCTGTCTGGGCGTCCCTGGGTGATATACGCGTATATCAGGTGGAAGAGGTATCATATATTGGGGTGGAACTTCTGGCACGTGATGGTCTGTCGCCGCTCCTTGTCGTCTTTGTCTCCGCGGAGGGTGGGGCATTTGTGCTGTAGGGGGCGCATGGGTGCCTCCTGAGGTCCTGCGCGGTGTGGGTCGCAGCGGTCGTACTCCATGGCTACGCTGTCCGGGTCTGCCCGCTCGTTGGTGAACGTCCATGTCGCCGTTGGTGTTCGGGTCCAGGCTACGTGCGCCGGGTGGTCTGGGGGTACCGTGTGAAACCAGTGGGAGAGCCATGCCTGCTGGTCGGCGGTGGCGGCGGCGGTGGGGGTGCGGTAGTGGTTGGAGATGAGGTGCAGCAGGGGCCACGGAGTGTCGAGGGCTGCCGGGCCGCGGTGCCAGCACCTGCGTGGTATGCCCTGGTCACTGTGTCTGACTGGTGGTACATCGGTCTCCGGTGCATTGTGTTTGGGGATGGACCAGGGGGCATGGTGTTGCTGGACAGTGCGGGTAGCATGTTTGTGGCCGTTTGGTGCTAGTAGCAGGATGGTGGGTGGTGTCCAGCCTTCGGCTGACGGGGTGGGCTCCCCCTGCGTCGTGCCGCCGTCGTTGGGGGTCTCGTGCTCGCTCGGGCGGGGCCGGGGGTGCTGGCGCTGGAAGGCTGTGTACGCCGTGTCGATGTCCTTGGGCCCCGGCATGTCACGCCCTGCCTTCGTAGCACATGCGCGGAGGTACGCTTGGAAGACGTGGCGTGCTGGCCATTGTGGGTCGGAAAGGAACGGGGCGTGGTGGGCGTCGCATTGGGCCATGATCTTCATCTGTGTTGGGGTGATATACACTATGGTGATGGTGGCCCCTACGAGGCGCAGGGTGTCCAACTCGCCTGCCGGGCGTCGGTGGATGTCGGTGTGTGTGGCCACGAGTGGCCCCTGTTGATCGCAGTGGTGGTTTGTCAGGATGGCGTGTGTGTGGTGCGGTAGGAGGAGTTGTAGCTGGGCCCAGATGCCAGTGCCCACGGGGGTGGAGACGCCGTGTTGCGCCAGTATCCACCGGGGGCAGGTGTTGCGGGCCATTTGCGCTTCTTTTATGCGTATGGCTGCCGCCTCGCGAACTTCTGGTTGGTGGTTGTGTGTTACCCTGTGTAGGAGGTGTGCTGCGTGTTTGGCATAGGCCATGTCGACCAGGGCGCCCGTATTGTCTCCGTAGTAGCGCCAGTGGGCCATCATGGCCTCCTTGGGGAAAGACGTGGGCCAGCCTCCGTGTTGCGCCCATGCCTTCGTCACTTGCTGTCGAGCGTGGCGTAGTGCGTCTTGGGGGCGCGGGAGGTGCAGGGCTTGGTACCCGATGGCCGCGTTGAGCACTGCTTCCATGAAGTACGCCAGGCCCTGCGTAGACAGGAGGTCCCCCCTGGCAATTTGGGGTAGCCGGGCGAGGCGCTCTTCTAGCTTGCTTGGGAGTGTGATGTGGTGGTGTCGCGTGGCCTGTGTGACTCCCAGGTGGACTGTGGTGTCTTTCAGGTGTAGGGGTTCGCCTTTCCGGATGTGGGGGGTGGGGGTCTTGGCGTCGGCCAGCCCGACGGATTTGCGTGGGTGCACTAGGAGCTGGTGGGCGTCCAGGTAGGTTGTGGTGAGTTGGAGAATGGCGGACGCTTGTTCGGTGGTCGTTGGTAGCCCTGCGTTCTCAGGGTCGCGGTGGCGGGTGGCCGTAGTTAGGAGGTTGTCATCTGCGAAGTTGATGAGGGGGGACCGTAGCGGGTATGGGGCGTACCCCGGGTATACCCTTGCTAGCTCGAATGCCAGTGGCAGGGTGACGAGGAGGTAGAGGAAGGGGCCTTCGGCGCCTCCCTGGGGGACCCCGCTGTCTGTGCCGGTCCAGGGGGTGAGGCCTGCGGCTGTGATGACGGCGTAGAGTCGGGTCTGGATGTACCCGGTCATGAAGGATAGGAATGGGAGGCCCATGGCATCCCATACCTCCGTGAGGAGCCGGTGTGGGGCGTGGGGGAACGCGCCTTGGACATCGAGGGAGGCGTTCATCTCGTAGGGGTTCATGTCCAGTGCGGTGTCCTGGAGGAAGATGGCCTCGTGGGGGGACCTGCCGGCCATGGCTCCCCACATGCTGGCGGGCACGTGGGCGAAGACCGCTGGCGCGATGCGGCCTAGGATGAGCGTCCACACCAGCTTGACCTCGGTGGTGGCGCAGACTATGGGCCGCCAGTTCCCCGGCTGCGCCCAGTCCCCCTTTTTGTAGAGGGGGTGGACCAGGTTGGCCCACTCAGGGGGGATGGGCGTGGCGCCCGTGACGATGTCCCACAGGCGGGCTGCCAGGCGGCGTTTGATGGGCAGGGTGAGACGTTGGTACGCTTCGGCCGGCAAACCGTCGACGCCGGGCACGAACCCCTTCTTCAGGCGGTCTAGGGCGCGTTGCAGTTCTGAGATGCTGAAGGGGTCGTGTTCGATGGCGCGCCGCTGTTCCCGTTTGAAGACCCTGGGCACATGCTCGCGGATGGTGTTTCTGGTGTGGGGGTCGAGCTCGGGGAGGGCGTCCCCGTGTTGTGCCTGGAAGCTGTCCAGGACTGCCTGGAGGACGGCGTCGGGGTCATTGGTGAGGCCTCCTTCGGGGGTGCGTACCGCGTGGATGGTACGGCGCCCCGTGTCCTCCAGGATGCGGCTGACGTACCGTAGGGACTTGTACGGCGTGTCGTTTCTGCCGTATCTTTTGCGTTCTTGTGCTGCGGCCGCTATGCGGTGGGCGTGCCATTCCTGGAGTTGGTGGCGGCGGGTGGTGAGGAGCGCACGGAGGTGGGCGTCCCGGTCTCGTGCCTCCGGTGTGCTGGGGCGTAGCAGGGTGGCGATTTCCCCTTTCGTGGTCCAGATGTCATGGACGAGTTGCTGGAGGGTGAGGTCTGGTGGTGCTCCCGTGTGGTTGGTGTCACGCTCCATGCCGCATGCTTGTGCCGCCCGGCGCATGGCGGTGGTGAGTGTCGGTGCACCCAGGCGGCGCAGGATGGCGTGTAGGGCCCTGTTATACCTGTGCCAGGCGCCGTGGTCGTCCTCGGCCGGGAACTGCAGTGTGGGTGGGAGGGTGTCGTCTGGCAGGGTGGCCGCGGGTGGGGGTAGGTTGGGGATGATGAGGTCGATGTAGAGGGGCCGGTGGCCCGTGCCTGTGGGCGGGAGGTCCCCGTAGGCTGCTTCGTGGACGCGCACCGTGGTAGGGTCCCCGTAGCACGTGTCGATGCGGGATGGGTGGGTGCCGGCTTGGTGGGGGTAATGGGAGGGTGTGCCGGTGAGTCCTGCCGTGAGGTCGGTGAGGCCCAGTTGGTGCATGGCGTCCCGGACAGCTGTGTCGGTGGCTGTGGGTGGGCCGGTGCGGTCGTCGTCGGTGGGGGCGGCGTTTAGGTCGCCTATGATGATGGTGGGTGCCAGGAGGGAGAGTCGGCGGTACGCCAGGCTCAGGGTGTCCAGGAAGTCCTTGGTCTCCTCCCCGAATGGGACGTGCGTGAGTAGCACGTTTAGCTGCCATCCGGGCCCCACGCACTCGTACGCCCCGAGGCGACCATCCACTCCGAGGTCGGGGTGGGCATGTACCGTGACCGACGTCCTGTGGTAGAGGGGTACCCCCCGTTCCCAGTGGGCGTGATATTTGTTCCCCTCCGGGTCCAGGATCGGTGCTGGTTCGGGTTGGTCCGCTCTGCGGAGGGCTTGCTCCAGGAACCCCAGGAGGTCTGCGCCTTGGGGGTGCGGCCCGGGCATGGCTTGCAGTGTGGCGGCCTTGGTGAGGTCGTAGGTGACCGCGGGCTCGTTGAGGATGTTGATGCGGGCGTGGGCTTCCGCAGGCGCCGGTTTCTGGGGACCGGTAGTTGGGGGGGCGGGCCGTGTCCGGCCCTGGCCCCGTCAGGCGTCGAGGAGGTCGATGACGCCCTGAGCTGCGGGTGCCCTGCGGTTCCGCTTCTGGGGCTGGGCCAGGGCCCATGCATTGTGGACTTCGCCCGTGTACTCGGTGCCGGTGAGGTGCTCCGTGTCGGGGGTGCACAGCTGCATGGGGACCATCTCACGACCGGTTCGGTCTCGCCAGAGTTCGATGGTGCGCCCCAGCTTCTTGTCGTTGGGGGTGGCCGGGTCCCACTTGACGTGGATCTTGAACCCCTGGTGGTCCCCGGTGACGAGGTACCGGTGCTTGACCTCCCATGCGGCCCATATCCACTTGGAGGGGCCCGCGGCCGTGGGGTACTCGAAGGGCAGCTGCACCCGGGTGCCGATGGCGTATTCGGGATACAGGGCAGCGGCTTCCTCTTTGGTCCAGCTCTTCGGCTTGGCCCTTGGCTTTGGCGCGGGTTTGGCCTGTGTGGGGGCCTTGCGCTTCTGCGCACCTTGGCGGCGCCGAGCAGCGGGTTGTCCCCGTTGGGGAGGTGCGCCCTGGGGCTGCTGTACGGGTGCGTGGCCCGGTGCAAACACGGGGTGTTTGCGGGCGGCTGGGACGTCGGGCTTGGACGTGGGGACGGGGTCCTTCAGCTGGAACACTTGCTTGGTCATGAGGCCAAGCACTTCCTCGGCCTCCTGCAGGGCGTCGGGCGGGTCCGTGGGCCAGGTGAGGAGCCGGTGCCCGGTGCCTGCCCCGTGGCGGCGCATGTGGGCCGTGTAGCGGGTGGCGTGGCGTGTCCACGCTGGGGTGCGTTCCAGGGGGAGGGGGCCTTCTGGCGCCCCCTGCGCCCAGTAGAGGGCGTAGTGCAGCGCTTCTCAGGCTGCCTCTGGGGCGTGGGGGATGCGTGCGGCGAGTCACAAGCGGTCTCCTCCGCGTGGCGGGGGCGGGACTTCGTCGTCGGGGGCGTGTGCCGTTGCCCGTCTGACCTTGCCGTGGTCGTCCCATTCCACCGTCCACCAGGTGTCCCGGTGTTTGGGGATGTGGACCTCCGTGGTGGTCGGGGGGGCGTCCATGGCGTCCCAGCTGACGAGCTGGATGGGGCGGACCGCAGGGTGGGTCTTCGGGGGTGCTCGCATGTTGAGAATTTGGTGGATGTCCTCGGCGGTGGGGCCCGTGTCGGGGGCGTCCTGTGCTGCTTGGGCTAGAGGTGGGGAGGGGCGGTCCTCCCAGAGGCGGGATGCGGACGCCGTGGCGTACATGGCTGCGATCAGGACGTGTTCCGTCAGCCCTTCCACCATGAGGTGGTTTTCCCCCTCCAGGTCTCGGGGGATGGTGGCTTCCGCCTTTAGGGTGAGGAGTGCGATGGCGCGTTTGGGTCCAGGTGTGGCGTGCGTCGGCTCATCTGGCGGGCGTCCGTCGGATGGGGTGTGGGGGGGGGCGCTTCTGGAAGGGGGATGGTCCCACCGCCAGGTGCTCGACAAGGTGTAGCGGTATGGCGTGGTGGCGGTCCGCTGCGGGCAGGAGGTAGGGGTGTGGGTCCCCGGGTATCGTGCCGAGGAATATGCCCCCCCTGTAGGTAGGGGTGGGCAGGGGTTGCTGCAGAGCGCCTGCGCATGGTAGCGCGCACCGAGGGTTGCAGTGGGTGCATGGGGCTGTTATGGGGTGCGGTACCGCGTACACGGTGAAGTGCCCTACCGCTCGCTCGATGTGGCGGGGGATGATGTTGCGGAGGTCCGCCACCCGTGCCGTGCGGCTTTCGCCATAGTATGTCCAGAGCGTGTCCTCCAGTGCCATTTTGGGGGAAGCTTGCGAGCCAGTAGGTTCAAGGTGCTTTTGTGGGTGGCCTCGGTGACGGTGCCGGGTCCAGCGTTAATGCGTGGGAGCAGGTGGTTTTGGTGGTGTGCCGCCGCCCGTCTGCGGGCGGAGTGGAGGGCGGTGCTGTCGGCGGGAGGGGGCGCGTGGTGGGTGGGCCTTTTGCGCGGGGTCGGGGCGACGTGTAGGGGATGCTTCCATGCCGGGCGCGGGTGGTGTTGCGGTGGCTGGAGGCCAGGGTAGGTGGTGAAGGTGTATACCGTGACGGGGGAGCGCTCATGCGTGGCCTGGAGGTAGTAGTGGTCGCGACCCGTGTTGTGGGTGACGATGACGTTTGGCGTTGGTATGTCGTAGTGGAGTGCGATGTTGGGGAGTTGTTTGGTGATGCGTGCCGTCGCGTCCCCTGTTTCGGGCGCGGTGTCGTGGGGCACGAGGATGTGGACTGCCCACGCATCGTGGGCGGGGAGGTCGAGGTCCGGTAGGGTGGGATGAATGGGGCGTCCCCGGAAGTGTGTGAAAGCTGGGTTGTGGCGTGCCGCCGTTTCCTTGATGATGGACGGTGCCCACTGGGGTGGCGCCCCAACTTGCTGGGCCATGGCGGCGACAGCGCGGGCGATCGCCGTGAGGTCTGGGCCGATGCCAGGCTGGTCTGCCGGTGGCTGCAGGCCCCCTTCTGGTGCGGGGTGGTGCCACCATAGGGTGTAGCCCTTTTGTGTGTTATCGTGGGGGGTGTGCACGAGGCCCTGGTGGTTGGAGATGGCGGTCTTGAGGGCTTCCGCTGCCTCGCGGTGGAGGGTGCGCGTGTAGGCCCAGACTCCGGTGGGGGGGGCCGCCCCGGTGTGGGATTCAGCCGTGGTGGGGGCCGGCTCGAGGGTGTGACTGGTGAGGGAGGGTCTGTGCAGCCCTTCGTGCAGGGAGGCGCACACGTGTGCCCACCTGTCCGCCCATCCCTGTTGGGCGCTTCCTGTGTCTGCTCCTGTGGGCAGTCGCACGATGACCACGTGCCAGGGGTGTGACCCCGGTACTACGGTGGGGGGTGTGGTGTGCTCGTGAGCGTGTAGCCACACTGCGGTGTCTGCGTTCGCCGTCACGTAGTCCTCTCCTTCCGCTGTGTGGACGTTTTCGACGGCGGCCTCTCCCTCCAGGGTGAGGAGGAGGTGTGTGTCGGGGGGCTGCGCGTGCGTCTCCGCGTCCCGGAGCCACAGGTACGTGAGTGCCACGGTGCCGGGGAGGATTTCCCCCCACGTGAAGGCGCCTTCGGGTGATGCCCACTGCAGGGGCAGTGTGCGGCGTCCCCGCGAGGCGTTGGTGGCATGGTGATCGTGGGGGAGGTGACGTTTGGTGAGCCGGTGCGGCATGCGTTCGGTGGTGGCTGTGGGGGGGTCCCAATTACATTCCTCCGGGGGGGGTGCGTCTGCGTCGTCCTCCTGGGGCTGGGTCAGCGGCAGCGCCTGTGCATTGGGTGCGGCGTCGGGTAATCCGCTGTGCGTGAGGGTGTGAAAGCCCTCGGGGGTGAGTTGGAGGACGATGCCCCACTTCGCCGTTTGCTCTGGGGACCACTGGTGGGGCCCGTCCTGCGGTCGGTGGAGGGTGACCTGGTGGCCCCATCTCCAGCTCCGGTAGGCGAGGAGGCTGAGGACGGTGTCTTGCTCCGGATCCTCCACGCTTTCCACGTATGCCGTCATGTCGGTGACGTCGACGGCGTACTCGTCCTCCCATTCTTGTGTGGGGGTGCCTGGAGGGGGGGGGGCGGTGGTGTACCCGTGGAGTCCCGGCCCCGTGACGTCGGGCAGGTCGTGCTCGAGTGACGCCCGGTACTCGGCGGGCCCGTTGCTGGCTTCGTGGGTGGGGTGGTGGCGCCGCAAGCGTTGGACAGGTGCGTCCAGGGCGCCCTCTCGCGGGGGGGGGGGGCGCGGGGGGGCATTATGCGGGCTGGGGTCCGCGCGGCCGCTTGCTGTGGGCTCGAACTCCGGCGGGGTGAGGTCCATATGATGCTCCGTGTCCTCCGTGTGTTGGAGTTCCAGTTCTAGCAGGCTGTCGATGTCTAGGGCCATGGGGTCATCGTGCGTGTTCACGTGCTGGGGTGCTGCTTCATGGCACGGTGGGCGTGTGATGCTGGTGTTCGGGGCACGTGCGGCGGCCGGTGCGGGGTCGTGCGCCGGGGGAGGCGCGCCGTTTGGCGTGGTTGTGGTGTGTGGCTGCACGCTGGTGGCTGTCCTGGCCGGTGGTGTTGCCCCTGTGTGCGGTTCGGGTTGTGGCCGGTGGTGGGTGTTGAGCTGGCGCGAGGTGTCCGGGGTTTCCAGGGGTGGTGCCGGTGGGGTGGGGTGCGGAGTCGGCGGGGCGCGGCTTCGTTCCTGTGTTGGTGGGCTGTGGTGTCCCGTGCCCCCGGGTGGGGAAGGGGGGTGCGGTGCGGTATGGTGGTGTTGTGCTGTGTGGTGGCCTTCCCGTTTGGGGGGGGGGGGGGCACCGTGTCCAGGTCTGGTGGGGTGGGTTGTCGCCCGTGGTTTGTCCTCTGGCGGTGTGGGGCAGCCCCGCGTGGTCTCTTGATCGTCCTCCTGGCGTGTTTCAGTACGTGGCCCGTGCGGGGTCGGTGTGGCGCGGGGCCTGGGGTCCCCTGGGGCGGGGTGTGCGGGACTGGAGTGTCGCAACCAGGGGGGTGTGGTCGTGTGGTGCTTGGGGGTGTCGGCCCACCGTTGAGTGGGCCCAGTGGTGCGGGGTATTGCGTTTGCGGGGTCCGCGGGTCGGTGGGTCGCGGCTTCTTGGGCGTGTTGTGGCCCCGGTGCGGTGCCCGCGGGGGGTGAGTGGCGGTGTATGGCTGGGGTGTATCGTTTCCACGGTGGGGGGGGGGCTATTTGCTCGGGTGTGGGGTGGGCCCGTGGTAGGTTGCCGGCGGGTAGCGGGTGTCGGGGCCTCACTGTGGGTGGGTATTCCGCGGCGTCCCCTTGGTGCGTCCCGTGGTGGTCTCTGGTCGGCTGGCTGAAGGGGGTTTTTGGGGTGTACCGCATCCATGGGGGCACCATTGTGTGTTGGGGCGCCGCAGCGGTGGGTGCGGCGGGTTGTGGGGGTGGGGCTTGTGTCGGTGTCGCCCGTGTGTTTGGCGGCGGTGTGTCGTGTGTCCTCCTCGGCGGCTCCTCATGGTGGTCTGTTGTGGTGGTGCCTGGGGGGTGGTCTTGGGCTTTGCGGTTCCTGGGAGGGTGCGGGACATGCTGGGTCGGGTTGGCTGGGGGGGGGGGGGCGCGTGTGTGGGCTTGCGTGTTTGCCCTCTGCTCCCCCCGTGGCCCCTTCCTCTGCCTGTCCCTTACTCCTCTCTTTTCGTTGGCTTGTTTGGCTTTGTTTTTTTTTTGGGGGGGGGGGTGGCTGGGGTGCTGTGCGTGGGTGTGGGTGTGTGCCGGTGTCGGCGCCGGTGTGTGCGCGGGTGTCGTGGGGGATCATCATCAGGCCGGGTGGCTGTTGTGCTCTGGGTTTCCTGTGTGTGCGCCGGCCCCCAGGTTTCCGGTTCCCAGGGCGCCGGTCCGGGGGGGGCTGACGGCGGGTGGTTGGCGGCAGTGGTGGCGTGGCGTTTGCGTGGGTGGCTGCGGCTCCTGGTTAGTGTCTGGGTGGCGTGGCCGGGCGTGGGCGTGCGTGTGGGTGTGTTCATGGCGTGGGCTGATGGGGTGGTGGGCAGTGTGGGCGTGGTTGGTTTGTGTGGGTGTCGGGTATGTGTGCGCCGAAGGCGCAGTGGGTTGGGCTGGGGCACCGTGGGCGATGCAATGGGTGGAGGAGATGCTTTTTTTTTCCCACGGCGTTGGCCGCCACCCATAACGTCGTCATCATTGTTCCATTGTGCATGTCACACCGTCATTACCGTATGTACATTTAAGTATGTACAGTAACCCCACTTGGAGGTGGTTCTGGTGGTGGCCTGAGCTGAAACAAATCCCAGAGGGAAGGAGAGAAGAATGGTTGAGGTGGTGGCAGTGATTGTGGGCGCATGGCAGGCTGAATTAGTGGCCTGTGTGGTGTTTTTTTGCCCCTCTTTGGTGTCCTGGTAGCTGCTTTATGTGTGACCTTCGAGGGCAGGGGTTCAGGTTCATGGTATTGTGGTTTTCGCTTTGGGGCGGAAGAAAGGGATGTGCCCATTGGTGAACCTTTCATACTCCATAAATTCAGGCTGACTGCTGGAGAGAGTGGGAAGCATAATGGGGTTTCAATCAGCCAATCCTTGGCTGCTTTGACTGCCTTTGTTGTCTTGTCTCTCCTTTCTTTCAAAGCTGCCCTCAACTGGCTGTTGAATGATTTTTTTGTTAGGCCCATGCGGGAAAATAGATGATTATATAGTGGGATTGGAAGAAGTGTTCTGATGAAATTGCGTTTGTGTCTGGCTGAGGGGGCCGTATGCCACCATTCTGACACCAAGGCCTGGAATGGTGCTGGCCATGCGTGAATAAATTCATGCTGGAGGTGAGCTGCCTTAGTGCACAGAGCTGTGACAGATATTGGGTCCATGGGGTGTGGGTGTGTGCAGGCTGGACAGGGGTGTTTTTCCATTCTGAAATGTGGGTTGTATCCCTTAGTGCAGAATATACCCGCAGACCATTTGAATGGCAAACTCCAGAACCAGGAAGTAGATTGAAACCAGTCATAGCTCTCGGGCAGCTTGATGTCTGTGTGCATGTGCTTGGGGAGGAGATGACTGTATGATTTTTGTGTAAGTTTACCAAGGACAGGCATGCCTTGCCATGTGATGCTTCCTTTTTGGGGTGGTGGAAGGATCAGTGAGGTTGGTAAAATTGCAAAACTCGCCCATTTGGCAAAAGCGTCCGCAATTTCATTTCCTTTGAATCCTGTGTGGGCCTTGATAATGCAGACACGGGGCAGGGATTCCAGGGACCGAAACCATGGATCAGGAGGTTTAGTGCATAGCATGAATCAACCAAGGCTTCCTGAAGGAAATTAGTTTTGGGACTGAGTAGTGTGCTGCAAATCGTCTGTGTTGAACTCGCTGGTCCTTCACCGCTCAGAAAACGTGTAGCCTGATTGACATTCTGGACATGATATGCATACAGAAAGTGCTTCAGGCCGAGACCACCCAGTGGCCTTCGCTGGTATATATCTTTTGGTGACGTCACTGACGACAAGTGTCCCAGTTGGCACAGGCGACGCCAGATCAGGGATTGGATGGAGTGCAGCTGTGTGATATGTATGTTGTGTGCCAAGAGCCTGTATTGTAATGTAGGTATTAACACAGTGTTGATCAGAGATATGTATTCGGAGTGTGTGAGGGGAAGTGACTGGAGGTTGTTGAAGTAGCTGTTTGTTTCATTGATGAGAAGTGTGTGTAGCAGTCTTGGTGAGTCTTCTGTGAATAGGTGTATGCCAAGATATTTGTAATGTGTGTGTGGTTTACCGTTTGTGTCTTTTGTTGACAGTGTTGTTGTTCGGTCTATGCGCAGTTCTATGTGTGGTATGTTATTCATGGCGTGTAGTTCTGTTTTGTCTGTGTTCATGTCTAGTCCTAACTGTCTGGCTGTTGTGTGAAAAAATGTGTATGCTTTCTGGATTATGTGTGGGCTGTTTGATCGTATAAGTATGTCATCAATGTATGAATGGATGGTATCACTCTCTGTGAAGGCACAAACTTTCGGTAGGGTGTGTAATATGATATTTAGGTAGAGATTGAAGAGCAACGGGGAGAGAGGACAGCCCTGTCTCACTCCTCTGATTTGTTTGTGTTCCCCCATATGTTGGCCATTGATGAGTGGCCTCTCGTAGGGGTGTGTGTATAAGTGTTTCAACGTGTCTATTAAGTGTGTTGGTAAGTTGTAGTATTGTAGTGTGTAGATGAGTGCCTGTTGTGGTATGCTATTGAAGGCCTTGTTGAAGTCGATGTATAGGTGATATGCTTGTTTGTTTTTGATTTGTAGTGCTTTTATGTGATATATGTGGTCTGCCGTGCGATGTGCTGCCAGGCCTCCGTGTTGGCTGTGGTGCATGATTTTGTGCTTCTCCACGTGGTGTGATAGCTGTTCCCGTATATGTGTTGCTATTATTTTATATATGCTGTGGAGTAGTGATATTGGTCTGTAATTCCGCGGGTCTGTGACATCTTTTTTTTTGTACAGCAGGAAGACGAGGGCTGTTGTCCAGTGTCTGGGCAGTGGCGAGTGCAGAAACAGATTGCACACATTCCAGAGCCACTCCTGAATTTTCTGCGGACAGATATGGAAAATGTACAGATTGGACTTGTCCAGTCCTGCTGCCTTAGTAGGCTTTGCTGAGGAAAGCAGCTGTGTGAAGAATTGCCAACTCATGGGCTGGGGAGCTGAATGTTTTGTTTCACTGGGGCATTGGGGTGAGTTGAGCAGAAGAGTATCAAGCAGTTGTTTTGGTGGGGAAAAGTGTGGGTCACCACCGAGGTGTAATAATGTGTGGCACATAATTTCAGAGCATTTCTGTGGGACTGATGTTGCTGGCTCGGATGATGTGGGGTCTTTCAGTGCCATTGTTCCCTTTGACTGTGGGTTCAGTGCTTCATTCAGTGTCCTTTTGATTTGTGAACCTCTGACTAGTGAAGCGGTACCCAGAACCCCATGGCCAGGTTACGGCATACAACCGGTCTCCGGTCCACTAACCCCATGCACGGCGTGTTCCGTGCCGTGAAGCCCCGCATCGGCAACCGATGCACCGCCAGCGGAGATTTGTGTATCAGAATATCAGGAATCAACAGGGTTTTATTTTCATATTGTTTCCGTCAATTTTTATGCTTCCGTTCCGATACTCACTGTTTTGACTGCTGGCGGTTGGTTCGCGACTTTACCGTAACCGCCAGTTTAACTGTTTATAATGGAAATTTTAACGCTATCCGCGACGAAGGCTCCAAAGTCGCCAGGAACTGCATGGATGCTTCCGCAATTTTCATAATTAACACTCGCAACCTTAATCCGAATTTTTCAGGATGTCGAAATCGGATTTTCGACTTCGACATCCCCGCACTTGATTTGACCTCTTTCGAGTGGACCTACGTGCTTCCGTATGCACGAATCAACTTCCCTTTTATCCTGCCCTCCATTTGTCTTAAAGATATGGGCAAAACAAAGTTGATTCGTGAGGCCACTTGTGAAGGTCATATCTCGGGTTGCTTGCGAGTATTGACAATAAGGAAACGTGGGATGTATTCACAATACTCCCGACGTAATTTAGGAAGCATTATATGCCTTGCGTCTCCACACGTGCGCGCTAGTGTAATGGATCATGGTCAAGAGGGTAGAGTTTGCGTTATAACTCTTTGGCCATGATATTGCGTGCGTTAAGATAACTTTCGAGTGTAGCGCGCAAGTGTTGGTGTTGCATAGGAACTCTCCTTGAGTTCCTATGAGCGATTGACACAAAGTTATGCCCTTGGAGGGGCATGACATATCGTGGTGGGAGCCACTTTTTTAGGCAATATGGAGTATGTGCCTTGTGTTGTGTTGCGTGCCCATTTGGCGGGTCCATTACTCCAAGCCAAGCCCGCCAATGGACCTCATATTGTGCAAGCCCCTTCTCCATACTCCCTACGATCAATTGCAAGCCTAACCTTCGTGAAGGGAAGCTTGTGTGGTGATCCCGAAGCGATGCGTTGGGAGCAAGGTGTGTGTTTTACAATTTTCCTTATTTTCATGTGCCCACTTGGGAAGCAGCGCTCGTAACCTTTCAAGGCGCCCCAAGTGGAGCACATATGTGGGATCGAAGGTCATTGGTGTCAAGTCATTGTGTTTAGAAGGATTAGTTGATTGCACGTACCAAGCCAAAGATATTATAATATAATTGTGCACCTTTCAATGCACTTTTGTGTGTCTTTGTGCCAATTTTGCCATTTTTGGCTCGTCATGATGTCAAGTGGCGAACGTATATCTCAACGTTGCGCTCAATTGACATCATGACCCAAGTATGTTATGAGGGTACATACTTCGGTCGCCAACATATCTTGGACCCGGCGAATAACTCCTCTTAGGCTTGGCATACCGTGGCCGCCATGTTGGCGATTTGGGACCATCCCAAATCATGGGCTCACTTGGCGACCCTGCCATTCCCAATACCGGAGGAGTTGGGCGACGCCCAAAAGATATGTTGGACCAACGTGACTTGATACCAATCCTATGGCACACTCCGGTCCGAGTCGGGCATGTGCCTCATTTGCCTTAACCATGAGTGTGCGCATTTTTGGCCATTTTGAGCAATTTTCCACTTTTGCTGCCCGCCGTGCACTATGTTCTAACCCTCGTGCACGCCGGACGCATGGACCAATGGACCACTTATGATATGGGTGTTATGGGTAATGGTCCCCATGGTCCACACACCACGTGGGCGAAGTGGAGCCGCCTTCGTTAAGGCGCTAGGCCAAATTGAGTATGGGCAATTTTGCCATTTTTGCATTTGTGGACCCAATTGGGATCGTCACCACGCCAAGTAGCATGGAGATCTTTGAGAGCCAAGGGCATGGGAGTCTCCGTTGGACTCCCGGTGGATCGCGTATGGAATGCCGGATCCGATCTCCAAGCCGGCGTGGAGATATACTATTGGGAACACACTGAATTTTGGCTCATTTCAAGCAGCCAAAATGACCCAATTCTGGGACCCCAATTTCCCCCTTCCGTGTGGTCAATTGGCGGCCCCATTTCTCTAAGCCCATAGGGAGCCCGGACCTAAATCCAAGTTGTACACTCAGATATAAGTCCTAGGTCCTGCCTCCTACCCTGTGAGCCATTGGCCTCACCTTGGCCGAGCGAGCCGCGCGTGGGAATGACGCCAATTTTGGTGATTTTGGCATCATGACCCCACTTGACTCATCCGTGTTGCCCTGATGCCGGGACCTCAGAGGGAACCAGGTTGGGTGAGGGCTCCAGGGAGTTTGTACTCGAAGGGCATAGGGTCAGTTGCCTCGTCCCTACCTCTGACGGGTCCGGACGAGGGGTCCATTTTGGGAATTTTGGAGTTAATTTCAGTTTGGGCTGAAACAGCCCATTTTCAGCTACCAACTCCTGGGTGATAATGGCGGGGCCATATCTCTGGCTCAGAGAGGAGTTGGGACCTGCCGTTAAGGGAGCATAGGGAGCCACTGTCGGTTGACCTTGGAGCCCTTTGGTTTCCAGGAACTCGCCTGTGGCTGGGCGGGACACCTCCCCTATTGGCAGGGTTTCAGGGTCCGGACTGAGCAGGGCATGGGTTGTGTTTGAGCCCCCGCCCCGACCAGCCACTGAGAGGGTCGGACCTGGGATTGGGATACGAGTTAGGACTGAGTGTCTACTGTCCTGTAATGCACTTACCCCAGTCCAGTCTTAACCCCATGTGTACATATCCTGATGTGTTGTTGTACATACTTTTGTTCCCTCTTTGCAGAGTGGCAAGGATTCTGAAACGCTTTGTCACATGACAACGCATTGATGCCCTTGTGAGCGTAGTGCTTTGCCTGCCTGCTCACTTGCGTGTGTCCACCGCAGCGTCCCGTGGCCGGCCCCCCACGGGAACGCGTCAAAAGCGTTTCACCGCCGCGGGGTTACCCAGCCCTCGCGTGCCACTCGGGGCCACCAACCCCGAGCAGCGCGTCGCAGCAGCGCGGCGCAGCTCGCAGCTCGCAGCGCAGCGCAGCGTCTCGCAGCGCAGCGCAGCAGCTCGCAGCGCCACTCAGCGACAGCGCCGAGTTCGTCACGGAGCCCGCAGCGCCGTCAAGAGCATCGCCCTGATCGCGCAGCGCCCGTGGAAGAGGTGCACAGACCAGGACTCCTGCATCAGCCCCATCGGCCGACCCGGAGTCCCAACGGCCGACCAGCAAGGCCGCGTCAACCACCTCCACAACCACCGGCTGACCAGCACCAGCCGCACTTCCAATCCAGTGCTGCAGCACCCTCCCCAACAACCACAACCAGTTCGTTGAGGTGAACGAGTGCACATCAAGGACTTCAAGACCATCTACGCCCCCGCTGCCATGGTGAATTGGCAGGAAGCGGGCAGGACGTGGCCGCGGCCCCACCCCCATGCAGCACGCCTGCTGCGTGGGTTGGTTTGGGACCAGCATTACCGCCACAGCAACCCCCAGTGCGAAGGGGGCATGCCCAGGAGCTTCGAGCTCCGCACGGACATCGCCCCCGACCGCCTGCAGGCCGTGGAGGACTGGCTGCGGGCGGAGGGGTACGAGTACCGCCACCAGCAGAGGCGCTGGAGGGCGTGGACCCGGCCGGACAGGCCCGGCGAAGGGCTGCGCCCCGACGGGATCGAGGAGGACGAGGACCCCAACGCCTACCCGTCGGGCGCCTCGATCAACATCTCCCTGTGGGACGTGATCGAGAAGAAGTTCCCGGAACCGGGAAGCGAGCGCAGGCTGCAGGGCAGCAGCAGCGCGTCTCCGGGGACGGAGAAGCGGTCCGCCGGGGACAAGAAGAGGGACCGGAGGTGGCGGGAGTACCAGGAGTCCCTGGCTGCCGAAGCCGCCCAAGGCGCCAAGGGCGGAACCCCAGCCCCCAGTCCCCAACGGCCCAATGGTGGACACCACCCCGGCTCCACCACCCTTGGCGACTACATCCAAGTCGCCAAGCAGACCCAGGCCAAGCCCCGTTCGCTGCTCCTGAAGGCCCGGCAGGCCTCAGCAGGCCCCAGCAGCGACATCGAGTCGGCCCACCGCGGGAGGACGCCGGCCGACCAGGCCAGCTCCAGCAGCAGCGTCGCTCCCGAAAGGGACGTGGCGCGCGCCTGTGAGCGCGCCTGTGGGGTGCCCTGCAACCGTCGGGTTGCCCGGCAACGGGCCAAGCAGTACAGCGCTGCTGTGGAGGGCGCCGCCGGCATCGCCCAGGAGGAGGCTGCGCAGTGGGCGCATGGCATGGCCATCCACACCCAGACCGTGGCGGCCATCGCGGCTGGACTCACGGCCGTGGCCGCCCATAGTGCAGCAACTGCCCAGGTCAACGGTGAGTTGGCGGCTGTCGACGAGGAAGCCCGCCTGACGCAGGAGGCCATTGCCTGCAAGGAGGCCGAGGTGAAGGCGCTGGAAGAGGCGCTTGCCCAAGGGAGGGCAAAGAAGGAGGCGGAGGAAAGGGCCCACGCCGAAGCGACGGCTAAGGCCCAGGAGGACGCCGCCAAGAAGGAAGCCATCGAGGCCGCGCGACGGAAGGTCGCTGAGGAGAAGGCCAAGACGGAGGCGGAGCTGGCGGCGTTGGAGGCGCAGAAGGCGCAGCTGCTGCAGGCCCGGGAAGCCGAGGCGGCTCGTGCTCGGGAAGAGGCCGAAGCGCGAGCTGCCGCAGCCACCGCCGCCGCAATGGAGGAGGCAGAGGCCAAACTCCGCCACGAGACTCCCCCGGGAGGATCGCGAGTGGAGACCCTTCGAAGGCTTTTCGAAGGGGACGCCTCCTCCAGGATGAAGCTGGATGAGGCGGACACGGGCAGCAGTGGGAGCGGTAGCACCACCGTCCGTCGACGGAGGAAGGGCAAGGGGAAGACCCCCGAGAGGCCGCGGAGGCCAGCGGGTGGGCACCCCCACGACAGTGACCCCTTCTTCACCGCCAGTGACGGGGATGAACGAGGCCGTCGACATCGCCAAGTGGTGGCTTGGACGGGCGGAGGTGGCGGAGACGTCCCCATGGAAGGTGAGGATGAGGATCCCCCTCCTCCCTACCGGAGCTCCGAGTCCTCCGTGACCGAGACGCCCAGGTGGGGCGACATGGACGAGGATGACGACATGGAGTTCGGCATCACGAGGAGGCGCCCATCCTCGGACCCACCGAGGCGACCCGGCGGAGACCCACCGGGACCCCCTGGCGGAGGACCTTCAGGACCCCCTGGAGGACGCCCACCCAGTGGACCCCCTGGAGGCGGACCACCTGGCGGGGGAGGACCCCCTGGACCGGGCGGACCCGGCGGAGGCCCTCCTGGAGGACCCCCTGGGGACCCCGACGACCCACCAGGGAACGGCGACCCGGATGCCACCTGGTGGTGGATTGTCTACCTCCGCAGGAGAGTCCAGTTGCTCGAGCTGGAGGTAGACACGGGCAAGAGCGAGATGGCTCGCATCTCCACGGTCGCCGCGCGCGCGCAGAAGGACCTGGACATCGCCAGGGCCGAGACCAAGTCGCTGACCAACGTCGTCAGCGGCCTGCAGGAGAGGCTGGATGCGCTGGAAGCCCGTGGGAGAGTCGGCAGCGACCACCCACCCCTGGAGTCAGGCTCGTCGGACGACGGCTGGGGACCCGGACCAGGTCCAGGCAGACCCCACGCCCCCGGCGGAGCCCCCAGGAGTCGCCCCAGCGCCAGTGCCCCCTCTCTCACCGCCCCCTCTCACCACAGCGCGGGCCGCCGCAACGAGCGCGTGCCGCCCGGCAGTGGCAGTGAGGAATGGCGCGATGAGTGGCTCAGCGCGGACTACCACAACCGCCGTGCTCCACCGCGGACGCCTGTACGCCCCCGACGCCCGCCACCAGCCGCCGGCGCCGTGATGAGGATGCGTACATGGATGCAGTACGGCGTGAACATTTCGGTTCAGCGTACGTGGAGGAACCGCGGCGTGGCCACAGGGATTCCATGGAGGAGATGGACGTGGCGGCCGTGGGAGTCCGTGGGCGAGGCCGATGGGAACCTCGGTCGACCTCGCGGCCGGCGTTCATGGTCTCTAAGGCCGCGGACGCCGCCGTGTGGGAAGACTTGAAGGACATCAAGCCCCCCATGTACGACGGCAATCCCCTCAACCTCGACCGCTTCTTGGAGAAGCTGGACGATTGGGGGCTGGCCGTCACTGAAGACCAACCTCCCGCGGATGCGGAGAGATATGTCTTCAAACGGTTCAGGTACCGCCTGCCGGAAGTGCTCGGCGAGCTATACTTCGTGGCGACCAAGGAGGGGAAAATCAAGACCCTCAAGGACGCCAAGAAGTGGCTCAACGAGCAGGAGCGGGTGAACGCTCCGCAGGTGGCTGCCAAGCGCTGGAAGTCCATCAAGCTTGAGCATGATGGACGGGAGATCCGCCTACGAGAGTGGCGAGACTTCCGAGGGAAATACACCCTCTTCCGCCGCAACGTGGAGGATTGGAACGAGGGTGACGAGCGGGCTCGCCTGCTCTCCATGCTGCCGGAAGCATGGATCAAAAGGGTCACCAAGGAGGAATCCAAGAGGGCCAAGTCCAACCACACGGTCAAGATGATGCTCCCCAAGGAGTATCATACGAACGTTGTGTCTTGGGCGAAGAAGAACGTGGCCCGGGATGTCAAACGGCACTCCCTGCGGAACGCTCTTCTCATCACCGTCTCGGGCGATCGCGAAAAGACCGCGATTTGGCGCCTTGACGATTGTGAGTTGAGCGGCCAGACCATCCGTCTGCAGGCCATCCCGGCGCGGATGAGCTGCGACGAGATCCTGGAGTGGGTTGGCGAGGAAGTACTCAAGGAGTACCGAAACCTCCACCACACCCGCGGGTTGAGGCCCGGCGACCGCGACGTCAACTACGTTGGCGAGGGACCTGGCGGGGAATCTGCCATGGACCCAGCGGAAGCCGGCGGCGATGAGACTCTCGTCGACGATGACGACGACGATGAGCCCGCCGAAATGGCCGTGTGTGCCTTCGTGGCCAAGAACCTGAGCGCGGGGACCAAGCCAGCAAACTGGAAGCCCCTGCAGCAAGGTTGGAAGAAGCAGGAGAAGAGGGACCCTCGCCGCATTGGCGACCCTCCGCTGTCCTTTGGGGAGTTCATACGAGCTCACCCGCAGGGCTGTTTCGTGTGTTATGGGAGGAAGAAAGGCTTCAACCATGACCACCGAACATGCCCCGTCCACAAGGCCGACACGGAGGCTTACAAGAAGGTACACAGGTCGCAGAAGCGTGCGCCCGCGGGTATCCGGGAAGCCAAGATGGAGGTGGACAAGGACGAGCTGGCCAAGCTGATGTCGTCGGTGGGAACCGAGTTGGCCAAGGAGATCCAGGAGATCAAGCGGAACTGGGTCCCCAGGTCGGATAACAAGAACAAGGAGAACAACCAGAATGACCAGAACAAGGACAAGGACAAGAAGGGTAAAGGAGGAGGTAAAGGGGGAAGAAAGAAGGGCATCAACGACGTTGAGGCCGAGGAGAACACCCCCTCTTCCACAACCGACGCCCCCTAGCGGAGCCCCTGCAGCCAAGGGCCCCAGCTAGGGCGGTCGCAGGATGGTGACGTGGGAAGCGCCGAACCATCCCTGTCGGGAGTCGGTAAACACAAGGGGACTGCCGCGGGCGGAAGGCCCGGTCTGGCGCCCAGTCGCGGAGGCGGGGTGAGGGCAAGTGAAGGCACGAACCCTTGCACCCGTCCGTCCTTCGCGACCAAGAACGTGTTTGATGTACTACAGGATCTATCCGAGAGTATCGGAGGATCACCCGGACCGCAGCTGGATGCTGCAGATGGGCAGCCTGAGCCCATTGTCCACGACCTGCACCAGTCGCTTGTGGAGCTTCTGGAACGGCCGGAGATCCTGAGTTTGCACGCCGTGCGCCGTGTCGGTCGCGAGCGGCAGTTGCATCTTAAGGTCCGTGCCCTATGCGGGGAAGTGGAAAAGGTTTTCGACGTGTTGGTCGACACGGGAGCTCAAGTCAGCTTGGTCAAGGCTGGCCTACTTCCACCAGAGTGTCTGACCGACAGTCGGAAGCCTGTCAGGCTGAAGGTGGCGAACGGCCAGTACATGGTGGGAGGCACGAAGGAAGCGGCCATTGGGCTGCAGTTCGTGAACCATCGTGAGCTGAGCCGCCCAGACCTCGGCAAGGAAATCCTCCTGCACGGTAGCTTCTACGAGGCCGAGATGGAATGGGACATGATCGTCGGGTACGACTTCATGATGGAGACGGACTCCGGCGTCCTCCCGGCCCTGGCTTCCATGACCCTGTACCAGGACGACCAACTCTCGTGGCTTTCGTCACCTGAGCACCATGTGGAATGCCAATGGATCCACCCCGAACGCAATCAGCTCGAAGTGGCCGCGCTGGACACTGAGCCCACTGGGCCAGCGAATCAGGAGTACGGCGTAAGGCCGGAAGTGGCGAACCGAGTGGTTGCGGACCTGGGAGCGTCGGATCTGGCCCTGGATGCGTTCTCTTCAGGAACCTCCGCCCATCTTCGGGTATGTGAGAAGTACTGGAGCGCACAGGACTCTGCGTGGAAGAAGCACTGGGGTCCGCATCAGGGCTTGATGTGGATCCATTGCCCCCGTTGGGACATTCCAAGAGCGATAGCGAAGATTCGCAAGGACCGCTCCAAGGCAGTGCTGGTTGTTCCTATGGGATGCACCGAGGAGGAAAGTACCCGACATTGGGTAGCCTCATTGACCAACATGACCTTAAACAAGGTCGTCCTACCGGCTGGAGAGAGTGTCTATCAAGACGCTAAGGGACAGCCCATGCCACCCCAGAGATGGCCAACAGAATTCCACTATGTGGATGGGGGCCTTGATCAGGCCGACACCACGGACTTCGTGTGTGTCAACCGCATCATAGCAGAGCCTTGGAGGCAATGCTTTGCGGTTCCCCCTGTTGACATCGAAGAATCGGACTCCGAAGACCCCCTCACTGAAGAGGAGTGGGATCTGGTTCAGGGGTATATGGATCAGCCCTTTCACGACTGGGGAAACCAGCGTGAGGGCAAAGGCCAGGACAAAGCCTGGTGGGAAGTGGACTCAATCGTCTCTGGTTCCTATGACGGGGATACCTTCGTACAGAGGGTGCTGGATCACATGTCCAGCCAAGACCAGCCGCCTGGCGGTAACCCACCCACCTACCGCGATCTGTTCCGAGGCAAAACCAGAAATGGCCCTTTGGGCCACCTGGGAAGACCACCTGAGCCGAAAGCGAGCGGAGTAGCTACCCCTCAAGTAAGCTCCGTGGTTCAAGTGCCCGGAAAAGCCAAGGCGGAGTCCGATGACTGCCCCAAGATCCAGGCGTTGAGGGCCAGGCTGAAGCGGAAGTATGGCGAGACCTTCTTCAGCGGAAAGCCTGTGTTCCCCCCACCGGTGCGTGGACCGTATGGCGAGGCCAAGATACGACTGAAGCAGGACCCCCGTGTGTATCGTCACCGGGAGTTTGCCCTAAGGGGCGAGAGGAAAGAGGCCATGGAGAAGATCCTCCGTGACTTCATCCAGAGAGGCTGGCTTGAGCCGTGCCACTCCGAATGGGCCTCTCCTTGCTTCGTCGTCCCCAAGAAGGTTGCCGGTGAGTGGCGGCTCGTGGTCGACTACCGCGGCCTGAACGCCCAAACGCAGCACGACAGCTATACGCTGCCCCTCATTGAGGACATGCTGCAAAAGCAACACCGGCGGAGGATCTTCACGGTGATTGACCTGAAACATGGTTATCATCAGATGCCTCTCGCCGAGGAGTCCCGTGCCTGCACAGCCATGAGCACCCCACTTGGACCTCTCCAGTGGAAGGTGATGCCCATGGGCGTTACCAACGGCAATGCGGCTTTTCAGCGGATGCTGGAGAACCTGCTTGAGCCGGTGCGCGACTGTGCGGACCCCTTCGTGGACGACGTGATCATCGCGTCCGGGGGCCCCAGCATGAGCTACGAGGAGCTCCTGGAGGCACACGAGAGGGACGTCACTCGAGTGCTGGACCTTCTGGTCCGGCACAAACTCACGGGCAGCAGTGACAAGGCCACCATTGCGGTAAGCGAGGTGGTCTTCGCTGGCCACGTAGTCGGGAACGGGCAGCGAAAGCCCATACCTGGCAAGGTGGCTGCGATTGAGCACTGGGAAAAGCCCAAGACGGTCTCTGAGCTACGGGCGTACTTGGGGTTCTGCAATTACTACTCGGGGTATATCAAAATGTATGCCGAGTATGCAGCCCCCATGACGACCATGCTCAAGGGCAACCGAGAGGAGACCAAGAAGGGGTCCAAGAAGGCCTATCTTACTGTGACTTACTGAAGTGAGGATGTGACACCCCCCCCCCTTTTCAGGGAGTGGTCCTGGGTACCCGCTGCCATGCGTGGGTATTATCGAGCCCCCCCAGGGTTTGCTCTAAGGAGGGGGGTGAAGCGGTACCCAGAACCCCATGGCCAGGTTACGGCATACAACCGGTCTCCGGTCCACTAACCCCATGCACGGCGTGTTCCGTGCCGTGAAGCCCCGCATCGGCAACCGATGCACCGCCAGCGGAGATTTGTGTATCAGAATATCAGGAATCAACAGGGTTTTATTTTCATATTGTTTCCGTCAATTTTTATGCTTCCGTTCCGATACTCACTGTTTTGACTGCTGGCGGTTGGTTCGCGACTTTACCGTAACCGCCAGTTTAACTGTTTATAATGGAAATTTTAACGCTATCCGCGACAAAGGCTCCAAAGTCGCCAGGAACTGCATGGATGCTTCCGCAATTTTCATAATTAATACTCGCAACCTTAATCCGAATTTTTCAGGATGTCGAAATCGGATTTTCGACTTCGACATCCCCGCACTTGATTTGACCTCTTTCGAGTGGACCTACGTGCTTCCGTATGCACGAATCAACTTCCCTTTTATCCTGCCCTCCATTGGTCTTAAAGATATGGGCAAAACAAAGTTGATTCGTGAGGCCACTTGTGAAGGTCATATCTCGGGTTGCTTGCGAGTATTGACAATAAGGAAACGTGGGATGTATTCACAATACTCCCGACGTAATTTAGGAAGCATTATATGCCTTGCGTCTCCACACGTGCGCGCTAGTGTAATGGATCATGGTCAAGAGGGTAGAGTTTGCGTTATAACTCTTTGGCCATGATATTGCGTGCGTTAAGATAACTTTCGAGTGTAGCGCGCAAGTGTTGGTGTTGCATAGGAACTCTCCTTGAGTTCCTATGAGCGATTGACACAAAGTTATGCCCTTGGAGGGGCATGACATATCGTGGTGGGAGCCACTTTTTTAGGCAATATGGAGTATGTGCCTTGTGTTGTGTTGCGTGCCCATTTGGCGGGTCCATTACTCCAAGCCAAGCCCGCCAATGGACCTCATATTGTGCAAGCCCCTTCTCCATACTCCCTACGATCAATTGCAAGCCTAACCTTCGTGAAGGGAAGCTTGTGTGGTGATCCCGAAGCGATGCGTTGGGAGCAAGGTGTGTGTTTTACAATTTTCCTTATTTTCATGTGCCCACTTGGGAAGCAGCGCTCGTAACCTTTCAAGGCGCCCCAAGTGGAGCACATATGTGGGATCGAAGGTCATTGGTGTCAAGTCATTGTGTTTAGAAGGATTAGTTGATTGCACGTACCAAGCCAAAGATATTATAATATAATTGTGCACCTTTCAATGCACTTTTGTGTGTCTTTGTGCCAATTTTGCCATTTTTGGCTCGTCATGATGTCAAGTGGCGAACGTATATCTCAACGTTGCGCTCAATTGACATCATGACCCAAGTATGTTATGAGGGTACATACTTCGGTCGCCAACATATCTTGGACCCGGCGAATAACTCCTCTTAGGCTTGGCATACCGTGGCCGCCATGTTGGCGATTTGGGACCATCCCAAATCATGGGCTCACTTGGCGACCCTGCCATTCCCAATACCGGAGGAGTTGGGCGACGCCCAAAAGATATGTTGGACACATATGACTTGATACCAATCCTATGGCACACTCCGGTCCGAGTCGGGCATGTGCCTCATTTGCCTTAACCATGAGTGTGCGCATTTTTGGCCATTTTGAGCAATTTTCCACTTTTGCTGCCCGCCGTGCACTATGTTCTAACCCTCGTGCACGCCGGACGCATGGACCAATGGACCATATATGATATGGGTGTTATGGGTAATGGTCCCCATGGTCCACACACCACGTGGGCGAAGTGGAGCCGCCTTCGTTAAGGCGCTAGGCCAAATTGAGTATGGGCAATTTTGCCATTTTTGCATTTGTGGACCCAATTGGGATCGTCACCACGCCGAGTAGCATGGAGATCTTTGAGAGCCAAGGGCATGGGAGTCTCCGTTGGACTCCCGGTGGATCGCGTATGGAATGCCGGATCCGATCTCCAAGCCGGCGTGGAGATATACTATTGGGAACACACTGAATTTTGGCTCATTTCAAGCAGCCAAAATGACCCAATTCTGGGACCCCAATTTCCCCCTTCCGTGTGGTCAATTGGCGGCCCCATTTCTCTAAGCCCATAGGGAGCCCGGACCTAAATCGAAGTTGTACACTCAGATATAAGTCCTAGGTCCTGCCTCCTACCCTGTGAGCCATTGGCCTCACCTTGACCGAGCGAGCCGCGCGTGGGAATGACGCCAATTTTGGTGATTTTGGCATCATGACCCCACTTGACTCATCCGTGTTGCCCTGATGCCGGGACCTCAGAGGGAACCAGGTTGGGTGAGGGCTCCAGGGAGTTTGTACTCGAAGGGCATAGGGTCAGTTGCCTCGTCCCTACCTCTGACGGGTCCGGACGAGGGGTCCATTTTGGGAATTTTGGAGTTAATTTCAGTTTGGGCTGAAACAGCCCATTTTCAGCTACCAAC
Organism: Eutreptiella sp. 'Long Island Sound 2002'; assembly: GCA_964036045.1. Taxonomy (NCBI): domain Eukaryota; phylum Euglenozoa; class Euglenophyceae; order Eutreptiales; family Eutreptiaceae; genus Eutreptiella; species Eutreptiella sp. 'Long Island Sound 2002'. The sequence goes on from OZ038385.1 coordinate 48,139,157, forward strand.
TCCTGGGTGATAATGGCGGGGCCATATCTCTGGCTCAGAGAGGAGTTGGGACCTGCCGTTAAGGGAGCATAGGGAGCCACTGTCGGTTGACCTTGGAGCTCTTTGGTTTCCAGGAACTCGCCTGTGGCTGGGCAGGACACCTCCCCTATTGGCAGGGTTTCAGGGTCCGGACTGAGCAGGGCATGGGTTGTGTTTGAGCCCCCGCCCCGACCAGCCACTGAGAGGGTCGGACCTGGGATTGAGATACGAGTTAGGACTGAGTGTCTACTGTCCTGTAATGCCCTTACCCCAGTCCAGTCTTAACCCCATGTGTACATATCCTGATGTGTTGTTGTACATACTTTTGTTCCCTCTTTGCAGAGTGGCAAGGATTCTGAAACGCTTTGTCACATGACAACGCATTGATGCCCTTGTGAGCGTAGTGCTTTGCCTGCCTGCTCACTTGCGTGTGTCCACCGCAGCGTCCCGTGGCCGGCCCCCCACGGGAACGCGTCACTAGTGCTCTGTGTAGCTTGGTTGTGTTGTTTTTGGAAATTTGTTTTTCCCATGGGGAGTATGTGTCATGCAGCTGTGATATCTTGTGCAGGAAATTGGGATCATCTGGGGGGGGGAGTGAGTTGACGAGTTGTGCAAAGGTGTGTTCCAGTTTTGAGGGTTTGTGTGGAGAGGGGTTTGTGAAAGAGTAATATGCGGACGTGAGTTGGTGTATGAGTGTGTCAGTGTATTGTATGACTGTGTCTGGTGACATGTTAGGCAGGAGTGACAGGTGCTCTGCGCACCAAGTGTTCAGTGGCTCCAATTTGTTTTTGAGTGCTTGTGCATCCTGTGAGTTCAGTTTTTTCAGTAGGTCTGGTTTTGGTGGGGTTTCTGAATGTGTTGGTAGGGGTGGAGGAGATGCTGGTGACGCCTACGGGGGGGTGCTGTAGGCGTCGAAACAGGGTTTGTGTTGTTGACGTGGGTGCTTCGGGTGACGCGCCGGGCGGCGACGGGGTTGGTGACGCTGTTGGTGTCATAGGTGACGGGGCGGGCGCTGGGGGGGCCTGCGGCTCCGGTGGTCGCTGTAAGTGGTGCAGTGGGTGGTGGCGCAACTGGTGATGCCGGCGGTGAGGGTGCTGCCGGTGACGTCGATGGTGAGGGCGCTGCGGGTGATGTCATGGGTGGTGGCGATGTTGATGTGGGTGTTGCAGGTGGTGTGCCGGCTGGTGGCGCCGCTGGTACTGTCCCTACGTAGGGTGTTGCCGGGGGTGCTGTGGGCGGTGGTGTCGTCGGTGGTGCCGATGGCGAGGGTGACGTAGGCGATGCACTGGGTGACGGTGAGGCCGGTGTGTGCCGTAGGTGACGCGTTGGGAACGGGTGGTGGGGGACCGGAGGGGGGTTTGCCGTTGGTGCAACGGGCGATGGTGGCGTTGGTGCCGCAGGTGGTGGCTTGGGTGATGCTGCTGTTGGTGATGCCGACGGGGTGGTTTGTCTGCCTGTCTGCCCGCGGAGTCGGTGCTGGCGTTGGGCGGTTGCCTGTGCGCGTGGTGGTCGGTGCGCCGGGCGCTTGGTGGGCGTGGTTGCGTGCGGGTGTGCGTGTTGGTGTGTACGTGGCGCGGGTTGCGGGGGGTCTGCGGGCGTCGGGTGCGCTGTTGCCGTGCGTGTGGTGGTTTGTGTTGTCTGGTGGAGCGTGGCCGGCGTGTGCGTTGCGTGGGTGTCGTGGGGTCTGGTCGGCGTGGGTGGTGTCGGTGTGGGTGTTTGGGGTCGGGTGCTGGTTGTGGGCGTATCGATCGCGCGGTGCGGTCGGGCGTGATGGTGGTGCCGCTGGCGACGTCGATGGTGACGGTGCTGCAGGTGGTAAGGGTGGGACGGTGGTGTTGGCGGTTTCCGGTGTGGGTGGTGTGGAGTGTGGGGGTGTGACAGGTGTGGTGCGGGGCGGATGGTGGTGTGCTTGGCGACGGCGTAGTGAGTGCTGCCGGGGGGGAGGGTGTTGTTGGTGATGTTGTGGGCGGCCGGTGGCGGGTGGTGGTGGTGGTTGTGGCTGGACTGCTTGGTGGTTGTGGTGTCGGCGGGCGGCCCTGATGATGGGCCCTGGGTGTGTGGTGGCGGGTGGGCGTGCATGGTGGTGGTGATGGTGTGTCATTGCGGGTGGTGTTGGGTGTGGTACCGTTGGGCGTGTGGTTTGCGATAACTGAGCACTCACCCCTCCGGGTGGCGCGGGCCCGGTGGTCCGCTAGCCCGTCCGGCAGGTGGCGCCGGGTGCTCACGCGTCCCTCCGGACGGCGGCTGTTCCGTAGCCGGCAGGGGCTGGGTTCACTGCCGGGCGCACACACGTCCCTCCGGACGGCGGCTGTTTCGTAGCCGGCAGGTGCTGGGTTCACTGCCGGGCGCACACACGTCCGTCCGGACGGCGGCTGTTTCGTAGCCGGCAGGGGCTGGGTTCACTGCCGGGCGCACACACGTCCCTCCGGACGGCGGCTGTTTCGTAGCCGGCAGGGGCTGGGTTCACTGCCGGGCGCACACACGTCCATCCGGACGGCGGCTGTCGCGCTGTGGGGACTGCGGGGCTTGGACTTGTTCTTGGCGGCTCGTTCGTCGTCGGGTGTGGGGTGTTTGCCGTGGTGGTGTCGTGTTTTTGTGCCGTGGTGCGTGCTGGCGTGCGGTGCTGCGCCTGTGCCCTGCTTGGCCTGTGTGTGGCGCGCGCTCCTTGCCCGGGCGTGCTGTTGCGCAGGCGCGGGGACACACCCCCACTCTGGCGGGCCCGTTTGGCTCCATGGCGGGCCGTGTTGGCGCCCGGCTATGGCCCGGCGCACGGCAGTGGGGTGTGTGCACGCTGGGGGGGGGGGGGGTTCAGACCCCTCCTCTCGCTTTCCCCGCCTTGTCCCTCTGTCCCTCTTCACCGGCCTGCCCTGCCTGCCCACCCTCTTCGTACCCGCTGGGTTGGCCTTGGCCGGACGGTTGGTCTTGGTGGTCTGACATGGTGTTTCTTTACTGCAGGGCGGCGTGGGCTGGGTTCGTTTTGGGGGCGGGTTGCTCGTGTGGTGTGCCGCGCCGCTTGGCTCCTGTTCACCGGTGTGCACGCTCCGTGTGTGGTGTTGTGTGTACGCTGTCCTGGGCCCCCCGGCTCCTGTTCACCGGTGTGCACGCTCTGTGTGTGGTGGTGCGTGTACGGTGTCCTGGGCCTCCTGGCTCCTGTTCACCGGTGTGCACGCTCTGCGTGTGGTGCTGTGTGTACGGTGTCCTGGGCCTCCTGGCTCCGGTGCACCGGTGTGCACGCTCTGTGTGTGGTGTTGCGTATACGGTGTCCTGGGCCTCCTGGCTCCTGTTCACCGGTGCGCACGCCCTGCGTGTGGTGTTGCGCGTACGGTGTCCTGGGCTTCCTGGCTCCTGTTCACCGGTGCGCACGCCCTGCGTCTGGTGTTGTGTGTACGGTTTCCTGGGCCTCCCGGCTCCTGTTCACCGGTGTGCACGCTCTGTGCGTGGTGTTGCGCGTACGCCGTCCTGGGCCTCCTGGTGAAAGTGCTGCCCTGGGTCGTTGAGGGTGCCGGAGGGCTCGGGGCCGGCAAGACCAGTGGAGCAGGCACGCGAGGAGTCTCCCTGGATGTTGTTATTGGGGGTAGAACCGGATACTCGGACCCCAACAGAGGCGAGGGCAGCAACAACTGAAGCAAGGTCCATGCTGATTGTGGTCCGGAAGAAAATCCCAGTCTATGAAGAAAATTGACGCGGATTATTCTAAATACATCTGAGTGTCCAAAACTGTCTGAAAAGATTTAAATAATCCAATTATGTAAAAATGTTTGGCCGATCTGGCCCGCGAGCGCGCGTCAGCGGCAAATGGCAATTCCAGCTAAAATAGCGGAATGCGGCGGATTTACGGGGAATGGACCGCGGAATCAAATCCGGCATATCAGAAATATATAGGAAATATCCTGAGACTGAGCTGCGAGGCGGCGATTCCGCCGAAGCAAAGAGAATGACCAAAATGTAGCCAATCTGGGCAGAATGTCTGAAAGTCTGAGCAGATGGGGCTAGCCGCACTTACACTCCCCCTCCAAAAACACACTGGGGTGTGTCGCTACGTCAACGAAGAACGTAGTGCGGGTAAGTCCCAGAAAAAAATAGAAATATAGCCTCGATGGGGCGAAATCTGCTTGATCTGACCTGATTTGGGTTGAATTGGCACTGAATCAGGCTGGATAAACCTGAAATGAGACAGAATGAGAAGTGAAGAACAGTCCTCCGTGCAGTAAAACATTAGGTCAAGGGCTAAAAAGCATGTAAACGTATCGAGAATCGATACCAAACCATGCATTGGTTGAGAATGAGGTAGATTATTGGTGGATTGAGTGGGGGGATCAAGAAATGGAGTGACATCTCAGCGCTCTGGCACAGTTTCGCTGTCGCGGGCACGCTACGGTGTCCTCGCCGAACTCTACATCGTGTTACTCCCGCTTTTCTCGTTCTGAAAAGTGCAGCATGTGCTTCAGAATTGGCGCATCTGGTGGATGATCACAAGATTGAGCAAGATTAAGAATCATTTGGAGCAGAGATGAAGGAGATTAAACACTCACAGAGAGGGAAAACAATTACAGATGTAGTCTACAGACCCTAAGTGTACAGAAAATCATAAACGTCAACGAAGTTAGGCAAAGCCGTCGACAGATCTTCGAGGAATGAGGGGAGATGACAAGGCAATCAACCTAAATTGTCCTAGAATGAGTAAATTCCCTGAGATGAAGGTGAAATGAAGCGGAATGTCTGGAACTGAAACTACTAACACTTTCGTTTAGACTAAAGTTAATATATATTGTCGTTTATTCAGCTCAATTGTGCTTTCCGGCACGTTGGTTCGCGAGCATCCAACAGATTCCATCAAAATGTGGATCATGTGATGATGCATCATGATGGGACATGATAACCCTGGATCCTTGGCATGTAACGCGCCGAAGGTTCACTGAAGGCGCTTTACTGACAGTATATAACTGAGAGACACCGAATTTACAGTGGCGGTGGTGTCAATCGACTTGGACAAGGCCAATCTTTCGATGGAGTCCCACAAGACACTTGGATTCACCATTTTCGACAGTTTCAGGTCGGATTGAGCTCACATTGGCGTGTGCCAAAAATACAACGAAGCTTACGGACTTCAGAGGTTGCTGTTAGAAGTCCCTAGAGCTCCTATCTGAAGATTGTCTGAACAATTGACGTCTGGGTTTCGTACAACAGTGGCAGAATGATGGACAAACCTGAGAAATTCAAGGTAAATTTGAGGATCCTGGATCTGAATCTGGACTTTGGCGTTAGCATCACAGCAAATGAAGGTACGATCTGAGTTCCTGGCGTCGCATCTGGTGCAGCCAGTACTACAGGGGGTGCCTGTAGGGGTGAATGTCACCGGCCGGTGTTTTGATTATGTACATTTGCTTCCATCTGCACGAGTAGCCAAATTCCAAAGATGCACAGACCAACAGAGACAAGATTACCCCGAATCTGCCTGAATTAAGCCTGAGTTTGGTTTTTTCTGAACACGGCAGCACACTCCGTGGCATTCGGCTTTCGACTTTCGATATGTTACCGAACGGAGACCAAAGAAAAATGGATTGATTGACGTCAAATTATCAAACATTCGCAGTTCTCCACATCATGACATAAACAGAAAGAATGAACAGTGGATTGAGCAGAATGTGGTAGGATGGCTTCCTCAATTCGGCCAAGCACGAATACATGTGACCACCAACCTGTCTGGCCTGGCCCTCGTACGGCTTGGGCGCTGCAAATCAGCGGCCGAACTCGAAGCTTGGTCCTTATTTGGCTCCTGGGCTGGCCTGACCGCAGGAGGGGGGATCGACGGATCAGCCCTGGAATGTGGCTGCTGAGGGCCGTAAAAGGCTGGATCTCGATTCACCACAGGTCGTTTTCCGTCGCTCTCCACTTGTCTGTCTGGTTTCGACAAACAATCTGTCAGGAGTACGCCAATTTCGGGGTGCTTCTTCAGGAAGTCGATGAACCCCTTGGTGTATCCATGGACAAAAGATTGGGCTGGTTCCCAGTTGTTGTGACTGGAATCAAAGCCCCTCCACTCACACAGAAATTCCCATTCGCCCTTGGCGTCACGTCTTGCTTCAACAATCCTCTTGAGTTCGTACTTTCCCCCTTCGATGACCCGATCAGACAAAAATTTCGAAGTCCAAAAAAGGGGTTTAACCCTATCCTTGGGGGAGGGGATCTCTCTCTTGAGGCGATCGCCCGAAACGTCAATTTCCCTGCTGACATCCACACGAATCCTCCACCTGTTCTCACCAAGACGCGCTGTAACAGCGAATGGCCCCTCCCACAAGGGAAGAAGCTTGTCATCTCCGTCCAGGGTGGTTTCGGATTTTCGAAGCCAAACTCGATCATCGACTTCAAAATTGTGGGGGTTTTTTCGACCTTGATTCTGAACCCAAAGCCAGTCAGCTTGATGCTTTTCGATTAATTCCGACACAGATTTATCTGCTCGTTGGACTTCGTCCAAAAACAGCGAAGCATCTTTACAGGGGCGAGGATTATTCAACGGCATGTTCCACCAACACTTCTTTCGTCCAAAGACAATTTCATTTGGAGAAAGGCCATGATACAAAGGCGTGTTGTGGTAACGGCGAAGCAATGCGAAGAGAACTTCAATCCAATGGAAATCCTTTTCACTCGCGAGCTCCTTACGAAGCATATTTATAATTGAGCGGCCGGCTCTTTCGCCAGGCAGCGCTCGATGCGAGTGGATTTCACATCGGAGGTGGTGGATTCCAAGGCGAGCACATAATTCTCTCCACCATTCGGAGGTGTACTCTTTGCCTGAATCCGTCACCACCTCGGATGGGACGTCCCAGCCTCCCATCCAGGTCTGCGCGCACCATTTGGCGGCAGCCTTGCCAGTCATCGACTCGATGTTGCAAGGCAACACCTGCATGTAGCCGGAATGACGGCACTGAATAAGGAGCACACCATTGACTTTTTTATTAGTCCAATGGCACTCTTCGTCATCGAGTTCACCGAGATAGAAGAAATCACTGGTGACTCTGTTAAAGAGACGCTCCGGAATAGGATGAGGCCTCAGATGGCCGTGCTTCTTCGCGCTGGGGGGCGTCGAGACAGCACATTGGGCACATCCGGCGGCTACTTTCATGCAGTGAGTATATAGCCGTGAGCCAAACAACCTATGTTTAATCATCGACCACAGTCGACGGCCATGTGCGTGGGGGGACTCCCATTTATGCCACCAGTTTAACACTCGGGGGGCTAGGGCATCTGGCACACACAATTTACCCTCCATCCACAGCTTCCCCCCATCCAACGAGTACTCAGGAAAAATCCCATCCTTGTGAGCATCTTTGGATTTGAGATTTCCAAAGACCTCTTTAAACATGGGATCCTGCAGGTAATCGGACGTCCAGTCACGGATTATCAGGGAATCTTTAGGCAGGGGTGGAGTTTTGGCCGGATCTCGACGCTGAATGCCCTGGATCAACCGAAATCGACTTACTTGTCGGGTATAGTCAAACCGTTTCACACTCCCTGAGGAGGGATCGGTGACTTTTTCCACGACTTTCAGTGTTTTGGTGCAGATCTCATCAGCATGCGCCGGATCTGTGATGGCCGTGATGTCGTGACACGGTAATGCGTGTTGTTTAACAGCGCATTGCATGCATGCACGTCGAATGAGTTTCTTTTCTTCCTGATCCCATTCGATGATGACATGGCGGTCCTGCTCCGTACCATGGATGTTGGTACTTTGCAGCCCCTCTGAGGCGGGGTAAGCCCATCGGCTCAGAGCATCCGCTACCGTGTTGTGTTTTCCAGGCAAGTACGACACATGGAGGTCAAACAGAGAGAGAAATTCGTGCCATCTGGCCCGTCGACCAGCTGGGCTCGCGACAGTATCAATGTGTTCGGTGGCCCAATACTCCAGAGATCGATGATCCGTCAGGACCTCGACTCGATTGGTGCCAACCCACGATTGGTACTTTTTTAAAGCACAGATGATGGCATATGTCTCTTGCTCACGCGGCGACCATTGCATTTGGCGTGGGGCTAGCTTCCGAGACCAAAATGCAAGAGGGTAATGATCGCCGGTGGCTTCATCAACCTGTTCAAGGACAGCTCCGATCGCGTACCTAGAAGCGTCGGTTCTAATGTAGAAGGGTCGGTCAAATTGGGGCACATGCAACGTGGCGACTTCGCAGAGGGCCGCCTTCAAGTGATGGAAGGCCTCCTCGCACTCGTCAGTCCACTTGACACGAACCTTTGAACCTGCCTTGCCCGCATCTCTCCCTACCTTCAATAATTCAGTGAGGGGGGCAGCAAATTTGGCATAATTCGGCACAAAAGTGTGGTAAAAATTGCAACAACCCAGGAATCCTCTCAACTCCGTGATCGTCTCAGGGCGCTTCCACTTCTGAATAGCGATGAGCTTCCCTGGACTGGGTCGTCGGGTGCCATTCTCTAGGAGAGAACCACAAAATTCGACTGATTTTAAAAATAGTTTTCCCTTCTTTGGCCCACAAATCAGCTGATTGGCGTCAAGAATGTCCAAAACTTGGTTCAGCTGCTTCTCATGTAGGGCGACCAGCTCGGCTTCGGTCAGTCCCTCCCCCTCCGTCGCTATGATTATGTCATCTATGTACACACTCACAAAGGCACGAAGCTCAGGATAGGTTGTAAAAAGCACATCCTCCATCATTCTTTGAAAAAACGAAGGGGCGTTCTTCAGGCCCATGGGCATGACCGTCCATTGGACTGGGCCACATGGCGTGCACATACAGGTCAGAGGTCGGCTGTCCTTCCTCAACGGCATTTGGTGAAAGCCGTGACGGAGATCCAGCACAGAAAACAAACGACCTCTCGCTCTCTTGGCGATTTCCTCCTCAATGAGGGGTAGGGGGTGCGAATCCGCCTTGGTTTCGGCGTTGAGATTGCGAAAGTCAACCACCATTCGCCAACCATCAATTGTGTTCTGGTCTGCAGGCGGTGGCTTCGGGACTGTGAAGGGTGCACAGCACCATTCGCTGGTCATACAACCCTCAAGCCAACCAAATTCCCTGAGATTTCTCTCGATGATTTTTCTGAGTATCTCATGTTTGTGTCCATGGTTCTCATAAGGGCGCTGTTTCTTCGCCTTGTACCCTTCACGAAGCTCGATGAAGGCTTCACCGAACTGTCCACGGACAGGGGGATCTTTGATCAACTTCCCTGAAAGGGTTGTGTCCTTCCGTTCCTCAAAAATCTTTTCTCTTGACTTGGAACACAATTCGGTGTCCACCTGATCGCCAGGAATTACTGTCGAAAAAACTTTGGCGACTTCTTCGGCTTTGGCAGGAAGAATCTTCTTACGGATGTCCCTAAACAGGTCCGTATCAACTGCCTCTTGAAGATAGGTGGGTCGTGTGTCGAAATCCCAGAGATTCTCCTCGTGATCCAGCTCCTCGAAAGGATCCATGAAAGCTTCCACAGGGGGTTTTTCATAAAAAACTCTGAATTTGCGGCGCGATTTGGAATTTTTCTTCGCCCGTGCACTGAAGATTCTTTTCTATGTCAATCGTATTGGGGAAGAGGGAGACGAGGCGGATCCATTGGACGTTGGATCACCTTGGGTATCTGACGGACAAAAATCAGAAAAAATAGATTCATCATCAGTACCACGCTCAACCTCAGGTTCTGACCCAACACAAGAATCAGTTCCAGAATCAGCAGAATTAGAGTCAGAAAGCTTTCCATCCACCAGGAATGCAAGCGAACTCCAGGACCGCTGTGGCAGGGGACCTGTGTCGTCCCTGGCATACAGCTTAATCTTCCTGGGAACTTCGATGTAATCTACACAAATGTCTTGTAATTCCTGAAACCAAGGCTTGTCGTCCCACAAGGGCACAACTAAAATTGCCTGGGTTTTATCTTGCTTGATTTTGTGGATAACCTGCTGGATTAAGTGAAACGGAGGATTAATCCACAACTTCTTGTCCCATTTATGGGTCCAAGCGTCGCTAAAGTGCTTGTCAAAGCGCTTGTTCATACGGTTAGCAAAGGCATCATACTGGGGCCAAAAGGAATGGTGTTCATGAAAATATTCACAAATTGCATCGCGCCATTTGTCGACAACTCTGTAGGATGAAGAGTGCCAGCGCGAAGGGCGTCGTGGCTGGGAGTCCCTACGAAGACATTCTAACTCTTGGGAGTAATCGGCACTCCCATTCACCTCTGCAATGGTGACATCTTCACCAAATTTTGGTGTCACCTTTTGCTTCAAAAATTCTTCTGCACTTTTAAACCCTGCGTGCAAAAAACGAAATTCAGGACGCTCCAAGGGACCTGACTCCAGCAAAAAACAACGACGATGACCTACGGGCGCTACCCTGTTCTTGCGAAGCCAAGGATGGCCCAAATAAAGGTCATACTTTATGTCGGCACGATAGAAGTAGTCATCCTTAAGGACAACTTCTTCCACATTTTGCTCTTCCCAAAGGTCTTGAGCGACCAAATGAGTTGATATATAACAACCGCGTTGCCCACCTGCGAGAGAATGTCCAGAAACTCCCTCGAGGGTAACAGGATGAGGCGATTCAAACACGCAGTCGTCGGGTAAGAATGAATTGGATTGGAGATTTACCTCTGATCCATTGTCACACAAACAAGTGGCGAGATGGAAATTTCCCTTGCAATCAGAGACCCACAGCTTTGTGACAAACTGACGGGCCCTGTGCTTGGACTGTACACCAACCTCGTCCACTACAACAGAAGGATCCGCTGCCGGATCCAGGGGAGAGGAGACAAGCGACCCTACATCAAGTAATGGTCGATCAGGAATTTGGGGATCATGCCTGAAATCGCCTGGGGAGGGGCGATTTTCGTGGCTCCCCTAGGCGTTCTGACCTCCAGCGGCTGCGTTAACATTGTGAACACAGCCTGATTCGTCGATCCACTCATCTTGGAACGGATCATCCGCTGGATTCAGGGCATTTTCGACATAATCTCGATCCGCATCGGACACCTGATCTGCACCTGAGACCTGATCCACACGATGATTTCCCTTTCCACGTCCACGGCCACGGCCGCCAGATGATGGGCCACCACCGTCGCCACTCCCTCTGCCCTTACCAGAGAAAGGGGTTCCTGAAGGATTTCCCTTACCCTTACCCTGTGATCCTGGAGCATTTCCTTTGTTTGTACCGGATTGAGGGGTTTGGCCTGGATTTCGATTTCCGCCTCCGGCGTTGCCATTAGGACTTGTCTGACCGTTAGGCTGCCCACCGGAACCGGATGGAGTCCGATTTCCTTTGCCTTGGGACCCGCCAGGGCCTCCAGTATTTTTGTTTCCACCGGAGGGGGTCGGACTACCCTTTCCCCCCTTTGCACCATGCACCTGTCTGTCATTCCTGTCTGAATTCTGCGAGTTACTGACATTTTCACCAATCACCTTGTGATCGTAAGCAGACCATCGGTGATTACCAGTAGAATGCGTCTTAGCTCGGTTCGTAGAACCTAAAAGAAGGCAGATGCTACAATGATCCTGAACATTCCGGGTGTCATTCACCTTTTTGTTGCCCTTTTGGGCCCCATTTTGGGTGTTTTGCTGGGTATTCCTGTTTCCCCCAAGACCCTCATGGAAATTTTGATTGGCGGCGTCAGCGAGCCGCTCAACCTCTTCCCACAGTTCCTGCGGAGTGAACGAAAACACCCAGTTCCTGGCCTTCAGGCGATGGCCGTGGAAACTTACTCCCCTGTTGAGGACTTGGACAAACAAGTCCCGGTCCTCGTGTTCATTAAATTTGATTTTCCACGTGTTTTCAGTGAATTTCACCTTGGTAAACGACGTGGGGGAGCACTTTTGAAGTGCCTCCCTGACTGTAAACCGGTTGGCCGAGGCATCGAAGCCATCGACCTCCGCCCACCAGGTCTTGACCTTTTCTTCGGACTGTTTATTCCGAAGGGTGGCGGCGGTTTCTGAGGGGATCTTGTCAAAAATCAGATTTTTCAGCTCGGCACTAGAAAATTTTTCGCCTGAATGTTCAGATTCTTCTACGAGATTCCAGAAGCGCTGTCTCTTGTCTTGCACTTCGTGCAAGATTAATCGCGAGAACGAAGGAAAATTCTTCAACATCTGGTGGTAATGGTCCTCTGGCAGCCGGGATCCACGTACCTCCAGCTGTTCCCACACCTCATCAAAGGTAAGGGGGGAACTTGAATCCTCACGATCACTCCAGGTCCGGAGCCAAGTGTTGGCCGGCGCTCCCTCAAGGCAGTCCAAGAGGGCCATCAGGAACTGATCATCTTGGAGTTTTTGAGTCTTAACCCACAGTTTAAATTCCCGTTGGAACTGAGGCCAACGTCTGGGGTTTCCATTATACTTCGGTTGCTTGGCAACCTGACGAAGTCGCAATGAAGTAGGATTTAGAAGTGAATCCAGCCCAACACCGGCCGTAATGGCAGACACCTTGGCGGCATCATTAGCCACACCAGCTCCGGCGAGGGTCTGAGCGAGCAACATCTGGGCTATTGCATTGGAATCAACAGCAGGAAGGGCAGTACGGGAGGCAGTTCGCTTGACATTCTGAGCCTCAGTCCTAGCCTTCGCCGACCTACTCTGAGATCGAGAGATTGTAACCCTTTCCTTTAGCTTAGTCCTGCTGATCCTGGCATCGGTGGTCTTAGAGTCCACCGAAGGAGCAATCGAAAAAATTTCTGTCGCCTCCTCCGACGGTTCTGTTGTTTGTTCCACCGATGATGCGCCCTCAGACCGCATGTGTGTCTTGAAAAGATCTTTAATTCCCAGCGTCTGAATGATGAGTTGCATTTGATCTTTGAGCAATTGGAGCTCAGTATCTCGCTGTAATCTGCAAGAGCAGTCGGCAGGACAGTACATACCGTGTCCTGAAGGGCCTGAGCAGGCTGTCGGACCGCTAATCTCAGTGGTTCGCAGCCAGGAGTCCACTTGGGGAGCTCCTTCAGTCCTAATTTCCAGGCTTGCCTGCCTGGCTGCCTCTAAAATTCCTTCCTCAACCGCGGCGGCTAGATCGTCGCGGATGGAGACAGAGGGATGAGGGGCGGAGGGCCCGGCAACAGGTGCCTTGGTCTTCTCCTTCGGGAAGGGACTTGCCTCCCAGATCTGCAAAAAAATGCCAAAAGATTCATCTTCTTGAGAACACCACCACATCCTGGTATTAATTTCTTCCTGAAGAAGGAAAAAATATTCAAATAAAAAATCAGAGGCGATTCTTTCTTGACCTATCAGCTTAGACGTGGCTAATAGACAAAGGGCCTCAAGCGCCTCAAGGTTACGGGTCACTTCTGAAGACAAATGGTTGTCCCATTGTGCCCAAGAGGCTGGTCGATTATAGGTAGGTACCTCACCTGGCCCACCCATCTCAATGTCGTCAATGTCGGCGTCGATGGTCTCAAAATGTGGACATTGGTAAGGAGTATTAGTACCTGCCAGGTCCGTAAGCTCCACCGGAGCGTTGCCATTAGCGTAGGCTGGGAGATTCCAGCTGCTTGATGGCCAATTTCGACTGGGATCTTGATTGTAATCTGGGCCTCCACAGCTGCTGATTTGTGCCCTTCTTGGGCAATTTGGGCTTGCGCAAGGCATTCCTCTCAAGGCCTCGTTCGCACAGCACCACGGCAGCGTAATCGTTACGTCTCCGGAGGTGGCGGAGTCTACGGGGCCGTACTGGGGAGCTAGCTGTGGTTGGGACACCAAAGGAACAACATTCAGGTAGCCTCTGCTACCCTGAAAGTGCTGCCCAGGGTCGTTGAGGGTGCCGGAGGGCTCGGGGCCGGCAAGACCAGTGGGGCAGGCACGCGAGGAGTCTCCCTGGATGTTGTTATTGGGGGTAGAACCGGATACTCGGACCCCAACAGAGGCGAGGGCAGCAACAACTGAAGCAAGGTCCATGCTGATTGTGGTCCGGCAGAAAATCCCAGTCTATGAAGAAAATTGACGCGGATTATTCTAAATACATCTGAGTGTCCAAAACTGTCTGAAAAGATTTAAATAATCCAATTATGTAAAAATGTTTGGCCGATCTGGCCCGCGAGCGCGCGTCAGCGGCAAATGGCAATTCCAGCTAAAATAGCGGAACGCGGCGGATTTACGGGGAATGGACCGCGGAATCAAATCCGGCATATCAGAAATATATAGGAAATATCCTGAGACTGAGCTGCGAGGCGGCGATTCCGCCGAAGCAAAGGAAATGACCAAAATGTAGCCAATCTGGGCAGAATGTCTGAAAATCTGAGCAGATGGGGCTAGCCGCACTTACACCTGGCTCCTGTTCACCGGTGCGCACGCCCTGCGTGTGGTGTTGTGTGTACGGTGTCCTGGGCCTCCCGGCTCCTGTTCACCGGTGCGCACGCTGTGCGTGTGGTGTTGCGTGTACGGCGTCCTGGGCCTCCTGGCTCCTGTTCACCGGTGTGCACGCTTTGTGTGTGGTGTTGCGTGTACGGCGTCCTGGGCTTCCTGGCTCCTGTTCACCGGTGTGCACGCCCTGTGTGTGGTGTTGCGTGTACGGTGTCCTGGGCTCCCTGGCTCCTGTTCACCGGTGCGCACGCCCTGCGTGTGGTGTTGTGTGTACGGTGTCCTGGGCCTTCCGGCTCCTGTTCACCGGTGTGCACGCTCTGTGCGTGGTGTTGCGCGTACGGTGTCCTGGGCCTCCTGGCTCCTGTTCACCGGTGCGCACGCCCTGTGTGTGGTCTTGTGTGTATGGTGTCCTGGGCCTCCCGGCTCCTGTTCACCGGTGCGCACGCCCTGTGTGTGGTGTTGCGTGTACGGTGTCCTGGGCCTCCTGGCTCCTGTTCACCGGTGCGCACGCCCTGCGTGTGGTGTTGTGTGTACGGTGTCCTGGGCCTTCCGGCTCCTGTTCACCGGTGTGCACGCTCTGTGCGTGGTGTTGCGCGTACGGTGTCCTGGGCCTCCTGGCTCCTGTTCACCGGTGCGCACGCCCTGCGTGTGGTGTTGTGTGTACGGTGTCCTGGGCCTCCCGGCTCCTGTTCACCGGTGCGCACGCTCTGCGTGTGGTGTTGCGTGTACGGCGTCCTGGGCCTCCTGGCGCCTGTTCACCGGTGTGCACGTCCTGTGTGTGGTGTTGTGTGTACGGTGTCCTGGGCTCCCTGGCTCCTGTTCACCGTTGCGCACGCCCTGCGTGTGGTGTTGTGTGTACGGTGTCCTGGGCCTTCCGGCTCCTGTTCACCGGTGTGCACACTCTGTGCGTGGTGTTGCGCGTACGGTGTCCTGGGCCTCCTGGCTCCTGTTCACCGGTGCGCACGCCCTGCGTGTGGTGTTGTGTGTATGGTGTCCTGGGCCTCCCCGCTCCTGTTCACCCGTGCGCACGCCCTGTGTGTGGTGTTGCGTGTATGGTGTCCTGGGCTCCCTGGCTCCTGTTTACCGGTGCGCACGCCCTGCGTGTGGTGTTGTGTGTACGGTGTCCTGGGCCTTCCGGCTCCTGTTCACCGGTGTGCACGCTCTGTGCGTGTTGTTGCGCGTACGGTGTCTTGGGCCTCCTGGCTCCTGTTCACCGGTGCGCACGCCCTGCGTGTGGTGTTATGTGTACGGTGTCCTGGGCCTCCCGGCTCCTGTTCACCGGTGTGCACGCTCTGTGCGTGGTGTTGCGCGTACGGCGTCCTGGGCCTCCTGGCTCCTGTTCACCGGTGCGCACGCTCTGCGTGTGGTGTTGCGTGTACGGCGTCCTGGGCCTCCTGGCTCCTGTTCACCACCGTGCACGCTTTGTGTGTGGTGTTGCGTGTACGGCGTCCTGGGCTTCCTGGCTCCTGTTCACAGGTGTGCACGCCCTGTGTGTGGTGTTGCGCGTACAGTGTCCTGGGCCTCCTGGCTCCTGTTCACCGGTGCGCACGCCCTGTGTGTGGTGTTGTGTGTATGGTGTCCTGGGCCTCCCGGCTCCTGTTCACCGGTGCGCACGCCCTGTGTGTGGTGTTGCGTAAACGGTGTCCTGGGCTCCCTGGCTCCTGTTCACCGGTGCGCACGCCCTGCGTGTGGTGTTGTGTGTACGGTGTCCTGGGCCTTCCGGCTCCTGTTCACCGGTGTGCACGCTCTGTGCGTGGTGTTGCCCGTACGGTGTCCTGGGCCTCCTGGCTCCTGTTCACCGGTGCGCACGCCCTGCGTGTGGTGTTGTGTGTACGGTGTCCTGGGACTCCCGGCTCCTGTTCACCGGTGCGCACGCTCTGCGTGTGGTGTTGCGTGTACGGTGTCCTGGGCCTCCCGGCTCCTGTTCACTGGTGTGCACGCTCTGTGTGTGGTGTTGCGTGTACGGTGTCCTGGGCCTCCTGGCTCCTGTTCACCAGTGTGCACGCTCTGTGTGTGGTGCTGTGTGTACAGTGTCCTGGGCCTCCTGGCTCCTGTTCACCGGTGTGCACGCCCTGCGTGGGGCGTTGCGTGTACGGTGTCCTGGGCCTCCTGGCTCCTGTTCACCGGTGTGCACGCTCTGCGTGTGGTGTTGTGTGTACGGTGTCCTGGGCCTCCTGGCTCCTGTTCACCGGTGTGTACGCTCTGTGTGTCGTGTCGTGCGTACGGCGTCCTGGGCCTCCTGGCTCCTGTTCACCGGTGTGCACGCTCTGTGTGTGGTGTTGCGTGTACGGTGTCCTGGGCCTCCTGGCTCCTGCTCACCGGTGTGCACGCTCTGTGTGCGTGTACGGTGTCCTGGGCCTCCTGGCTCCTAGTTACCGGTGTGCACGCTTTGTGTGTGGTGGTGCGTGTACGGCGTCCTGGGCCTCCTGGCTCCCGTTCACCGGTGTGCACGCTCTGTGTGTGGTGGTGCGTGTGCGGTGTCCTGGGCTTCCTGGCTCGTGTTCACCGGTGTGCACGCTCTGTGTGTGGTGTTGTGTGTACGGTGTCCTGGGCCTCCTGGCTCCCGTTCACCGGTGTGCACACTTTGCGCGTGGTGTTGCGTGTGCCGTTTGGCCCTTTTGCGCTGGTGCGCTCGTGTGGTGCGTGTTGTGTTGTGTGTGTGGTGTCCTGGGACACTTGGTTCGTGTTCTCCGGTGTCGCGGTGTGTTGCGGTGTGTGTGGTGTCCGGTGTGCGGTGTTGCGTGTGCGGTGTTTTGGGCCTCCCGGCCCCTGTTCCCCGGTGCGCGTGCTCGGTGTGTTGCGTGGTGTGTGCGGTGTGGGTGTGGGTGTGTGCTCGCGTGTGCCATACCGCGGCCGCGTCGTTGCGGACTCTTTGTTTTTGTTGAAACATTTTTCTTTACACATTGCTTCCTATGGCGTCTTACTTATTCTTCCCGTCTTGGACTCTTTGATTTTGACGACGCCCAAGAGTAAGCGTGTCTTAATGCATGCATGGCGGTGTATGCTATTTACGCGTTGGGTTGTGGACTCTTTGCATTTTGCGACGCCCAAGAGTAGGCGTGTTTGTTGAATGCATTCATGCTATGCTACTTATTCTTTATGTCTTGGACTCTTTGTTTTTTGTGACGCCCAAGAGTAAGCGTGTCTTAATGCTTGCATGGCGGCATATGCTTCTTAACCGTTGGTTTGCGGACTCTTTGTATTTTGCGACGCCCAAAAGTAGGCGTGTTTGTTTAATGCATTCATGCTATGCTACTTCTTCTTTATGTCTTTGACTCTTTGTTTTTTGCGACGCCCAAGAGTAAGCGTGTCTTAATGGGCACAAAGGTGGGTGGGGAGGTACATGGAGAAGGACAAAGGAAGAGGAAGCGTGCAAGTCGGAGGGTGTGGCGTGTTAGTTATCCATTTCTTCGGTGTTTACGCGCCGCTCGCGAAGCGTTTTTCTTTACCTATACGGCGTGTTAGAGGGCGGGAGGCACGGTTTGTGGACTCTTTGTTTTTTGCGACGCCCAAGAGTAAGCGTGTCTTAATGCATGCAAGGCGGTACAAGGTACTTACTCGTTGGTTTGTGGCCTCCTTGTATTTTGGGACTCCCACGCTACTTATTCTTTTTGTCTTGGACTCTTTGTTTTATGCGACGCCCAAGAGTAAGCTTGTCTTAATGCATGCATGGCGGTATACGCTACTTACTCTTTGGTTGGTGTTGGGGCGCGCACAAGTCCCCTACTCCTATTGCATGCACTTTGCTAAGTGTTTTGGGGCAAGTAACGTTCCGCTTTTCCGTCTTGGCGGCTCTTTTGTGCTACAAAAAAGGGGGGTTGGTGTGTAAGAGCGGTTGCCATGGTTGCCCCGCATTGCATCGCAGGACAGGACCGTTAGCCCCCCATGACAACCACTCCCTGGCCGAAGGCTATCGTTTTGGCCCTATTCTCGCCTCTAATCTTCTTCTTTGTTGTTGGAGCGCGCACAAGTCCCTAGCGCCTAGGACACGCACTTTGCTAGGTGTTTTGGGGCAAGCAACGCTCAACTTCGTCGCCGTTGCGACTCTGTTGTTCTGCTTTTTCTGTGAGTGTCCTAAATTTTGCGACCTCGCCAAACAGCGGCGTAAAATGTTTTTGGGGTTTTCTGAGGTCGGAAAAATCAATTTTGCGCTTTATTTTTTCTGGTTGTGCGTCTTTTTCTCGGTTTTTCTTTATTTTCTTCTGCTGCGATCGCGCATGGGGCAGCCCTTGACTCCTGGGTTTCTCCAAAGAATTCTGTGATCCTTGCCTCGGCCATGACACAATCTGGCGTCCTGGGCAAGAGATGAAGGTATATGTAGACAATAAAAACATGTAGACAAGTAATATGTATATGTAACACTTTTATACTATAAAATAGTATAGAAAAGTGGACGAAATGAAGGCGGCGGTGTCGCCGCCATCAGAAAATCTGACGGCTACGAGGCGTCGCCATCAGGATCTCCACTGAGATCCTGCCCAAACTGGGCCAAACAGTGGTTTTTGGGCGAAAAACAGTGAAATATAGTGATTTTTGAGCCAAAAACACTCATTTCGCGTGTCTCCCCCCAACGCGTCGCGTAGCCGACACGACGCGTTTCTGTCCCAATTCAAACTATATATGAAAAGGCCCACTGTTGGGCCACACCATGGGCGCCTGGGTGATTCCTGGGATCGCCTCAGGATTTTTTGAAAAATTCGTGAACGTGACTCTTTTCGCAAAAATTGACCTTCGCCGAACGCCGCGAAAAAGGTCACGTTATATTCCTTTATTTCTAAAAACGATAAATCAATATTAAAATTGATTAAAAACTCCAGAAATCGAGAAATAAAACCTCGATCTGGGGCTGCGTCGCGCAGGCGACGATTGTCGTCGCCAGCCCAAAAATGACGAAAAATGACGATTTCCGGGGTATTTTACAGAAATCCCACAGAAATCAGGATGCCGTAATCAGCACAGGAAAATTCCTGAGCCAGCCTGGCGAAGAGCGCCACAGGCTGGGCAGCGGGTATCGGTGAGGCACCCCATACCGCTTCAGTCAGATACGGAATCGTTGTCATCATCGCTGTCTTTGCCTTTGGCCTTGTCATCGCCATCCGTGTCACTGAGGCAACATGAGGAATCACAAGGGAATGCTAAAGACATGCAGTGGGCAGGGATAGGGCCCAAGCATGGAGATGGGTCGGCAACAGGCGCGTGCAGTGGAAATGCCCAGGGCCTACCACAAACTACAGCAGCCAACTTTTCATTGTGAAAAATGGAATCGGAGTGTATCCACTAACACGCACACACACACACACACACACAGACAGACAGACACACAGACAGACAGACAGACAGACAGACACACACACACACACACAGACACAGACGCACACACACACAGACAGACAGAGACACACATAGACACAAGCACCCACACACACATACACACACACACACACACACAGACAGACACACACACAGACAGACAGACAGACAGACAGACACACACACATAGACACAGACGCACACACACACACAGAAACACGCACACACACACACAGACACACAGAGACACACATAGACACAAGCACCCACCCACACACAGACAGACAGACACACACACACACACAGTCACAGACACAGACACACACACGTGACTGGCCGCCTTGCCTGCGCCTATGTGGACTGCTGTCGGAAGAGGTGATGAGGCGGAGTGGCCTGGCGCGGGAGCCGGGTTGGAAGAAGCACTGTAAGGAGCTGAACAGGGTCTCGAGACACTGGGTGCCGGGGCCGGACGCAGACCCCGTGGAGGCGTCACGACAGCGGGGGGAGCTGGCCCCAGCAGGCCACCAATGAGCACACGACGGCCACAACCCGCTGGAACAGTTTGTGCGCCAGCTGCGCTGCATTTTCGTGGCGGTGATGCGGGCCAAGAAGCAGCGAGATGAGGAAGAATGCCTCGTATTTCCTGTGGAGCAGCGCAAAGCGCCCCAGGAACAGTACCCCTGGCACCAGCTCCAGCTCCCTTTCCCGCGGCCGACTAAAACAAAATTGCCAGCAAAGGGGGAGCTGCCCAGAGACTAGAAATGGGGGCCGGACTTTCAATCGGCCATACTGCGGTGGCTCTCAGAGCTTCAGTGGCTGCCACATGACGACGGCCTGCCCGAGGCACACCGGCAAGTGTCATTCTTCGAACTGGCGCTGGACTTCGAATCGTACACCGGGAGACCCCTCCCCCCTACTCCCCAGACACGATTTAACGGCGGAGGGATGTCGCAACAAGAGAAGGGTAGAGTCCTACGGCTGGCGGTCAGTCTGCTGGGGAAGGTGGCGGGCAAGGAGTCCATTCTCCCAGCGGGCTTCACCAACGGGTGCCACTCTCGGGTCCCGCTGGGAACAGGCACCACGGCGGGGGTAAAAGGCAGGCCTATATTCACACGCCCGGCGGCAATGTGGCACCGCTTGCACCGTATGCAGCAGTACAGCGCAAAGAGATGGGCCTAACAGCAGCAGGTGAGGGTGGCACGACAGCAAAGCAAGCGCCGACGAGCACAAGGCACGACGGTGATGTTGGCATCGGTGCAACAGCCCTAGAAAGCGAAGTGCCCGGGCAAGGGTGGAGCGAAGCTTTGGCGGGGGCGTA
The DNA here is from genome assembly GCA_964036045.1 of Eutreptiella sp. 'Long Island Sound 2002'. Taxonomy (NCBI): domain Eukaryota; phylum Euglenozoa; class Euglenophyceae; order Eutreptiales; family Eutreptiaceae; genus Eutreptiella; species Eutreptiella sp. 'Long Island Sound 2002'. The sequence goes on from OZ038385.1 coordinate 48,160,090, forward strand.
CGCCAGCAATTTCTACGCGGGCCCAGTGCTCCCACCGGGGACGGAGCGCGGCCCACAGCACTGTGTCACAGAGGAGCCGGACACTCCAGCAGGAATGGCGCGCTGTGACCCCGCCACAGAAGTGCGCAGTGGCGAGACGCCCTCAGCAGGGGCCACGGCTGCCCCGCCTTTGGGTCTGCACGGCACACCAGCACAAACAATGCGCATCATGTGCAGCTGTTGGTAGAGGGGTGTGGCACTGTTGTGCCCAGGGACATGCCAGGCATCCGCAACCGACGATGGCCCTGAGGGGCCGCCAGCGGGGGGCATGAAGAGCGGAGACCGTCCCCTTCGGTGCGAAGGGCACACCGTCAGGAAAGAGACGCACACGGCAATGGGGACTAGACACGGGACCGGGCCGGGTGCGGTCTCACAAGCGAGGAAGGGTGCACACAACCCCCCCCTCTACTGCCAAGAGGAGGCGCTGTACGCTGACGGGCACTGCCAGGCACGGAAGAGCAGGGACCAAGGTGACATAACCCCCACATCGTAGAGGTTCTGGCTCAGGTGAGGCCCCTTACCACGACCCGAGCAGGTACCAAAGACAGCTCCACAGCCCGGCAGGATTGTAGTCTTTTTGTCCTTTTCAAGCTGGCCTACTTCTTTGATATTGTTCTTCCCGCACACACACACACACACGCACGCACACACACACACACACACACACACACACACACACACACACAGACGAACACAAACACACACACACTGACACACATAGACACAAACACCTACATACATACACACAGAGACACACACACAGACACAAGGATTCTCTGCTCACTCAACCGGGCTAAGGATAGGTTTCACAACCGACAGGTCGTGGGTTCGATTCCCGGAGCGGGCATGTCTGGAGGCGGGCGGCGGCAGCCGTGCGTCACGGGCATCTTTTCTAAGGAAACCGCCAAATGAGTAGGCTGTGGAGCCCGCCTCGCTGCCGCGAGCACCACCATTTGTGGAAGCCCCAATACAAGTACAACACACGGGGCAACATGGCAATGACGGGCTCGTAGAACTAGTGCCGTAGAGCTAGCCCGGCGGAAGCCACGGAGCCACCACCCCACTTCCCGGGTGGTTTTGGGGCAGCGAGCCGGGTTCGGGCCCAAGTGCATATCGCAGTGGTTGAGGGGCAACATAGGGACGCTCTCACGCCCCTTGCCTGCACCGTGGGCCTGCTATGATGGGGTAAGCGACCTGACCCGAGGACGCCAGTGTGGCCTATACGGGTCCAACCGGGAAGGCGTGGTAAAAATGGTACCACCAGACACAGACACACACACACACACGCACACACACACACAGATGCAGACACGGACACAAACACAAACGCACACACAGTATAGAAATACACCAAATCAGTGCACGATTTCCTTTCCCAACCCCATGCCTTCCTGTTTCTGGAGCCAAGTGTTTGTCGAAAAAAAATTTCGTGAAGGGAGGATTACCGTGGTGTTCATTGGAGTGTAGGCTGGCGTAGAGGCTCCGCCCTATCACCCAACCTCTGAAGGGGTCAAATGCAGAATGGAGGATGGCCCACAGTCCAGAATTGAAAGGTGGCGCCACTGGTCTGTGGAAAGGGGTTTTTCCCCCGGCGTCATAGGGGGTGTATCTCAACTGCCTGTTGTGTGTCACGTCCTGCGCGCAGTTTCCTCTGTGACTGTGACAGGACTACCCAAGTGATGAGGAAGACGATCGATAAGAGGTATTCAGGAACCAAAGCCGCAGATGATGATACATACAAAGATCATGACAGGAAGCTTCCCTTGGTTGTGGTGCCTGTGAATACTGAGGATGCGAGAGATGAGGGAGGGGGTTTTGACTCGCGCAACAAAGAAAAAGAGAACTACTCGACTCCGTAGTAAGTTATGACTTGGTTTAGAATATCCCCAAAATGATTACGTTTCACCGAACTAGAAATAAGCTAAACAAAAGAAATATCACATAAAACAAAGATTGGAAAATGGGCTCATAAAACTATGTAGTTCTTGGGAGGGTGGCACAGAAGCAAAAAAATTTATCTAAAACAATTCATTCATTGTTTGTTTGTTGAAAAACGTTGCAATACAAAATGTTCCTATCCTCTCCTCAACTAAACAACAACAAAGGCAAACAAGAGCAAAGGCAAAACAAGGAAAACACAGGGCAAGTGTACTCTCACTCGATCGTGATAAGGTTCATGGTCCCCGCCTGCCACCCCAGCCAGGACAGGGGGCGTTATACTCCCCTGACTGGGTGGTTATACCATGTCTAAGAGACAAGGGAAGGAAACGATTGTAATAATGTGACAACTCCGGGAAATGCAATACAACCAACGCAAAGGAAGAGGATCCTATTTGCCATGGTCATATGTTTACCTATCATGCGAACAGTATGTTGCTACATGCGACCACTAGATCTAACCAACCAAGAACGCCCCATGCATGCATGAATGCAATGAATGCATGCAGGAGTTAGCAATGGTGCGCCAATTCAAAAATAATACAAAACAGCCGGAAACTAATGTATCATCTCTTGATCTCGATAAATCAAACATTATCTCCATACGTCAATTCAGACTCTGGTCGCGGCCCGCAAGCGGCGCGACAATCAATGAAGGACAGATCTATCTGTACAAATCAACACCATACCCCAGTCCATCTGTATCTGTATCTGTATCTGCATCTGTATGTACAGTGCAACGCTGTTGCCGTGACCGTAGCGCCCTTAAGGAAAAAGGACGTTAAAGGGATTTTTCTTACTCCCCCCCAGACCTCACACTGGAAGTGGGGTTGTCTACAGGGGCGCTGGTCTGCTAACTCACACAGACTATCCTGACAAGACATAACAGACTGTACAGACAGCTGACTGAGGACTGACAGGTGAACACCTGACTGGACTGAACAACTGAAATACGACTAACTAACTGTCACCTGACATCATTGGAGAAACTGGGATAAGGCAAAGAGTGACCCTAAGCATCCTGACACTCACAGAATAGCTGCAGACTCCCAAAACCACAGGGTATGGCTGCAGGCGATCAAAGCTCAGCTCATGGAAAGAGCTGGCCATCTTGTCAATCACGTTGCTGGCTTCAGACTTATCCATATCTGGTCAAGCTCAAACACCTCAAACTGCAGGTGTTCAGCCGGCTTTGTAAGTCCAGGAGGATCAAAACCACGGTTACCATGCCTGGAGCACTCTGACCATCAGTCACCTTGGTCCAGGTGCTCACTGACGAAGTGGCAGCTGGGTTGATCATTGCAGTCCCTAGGCAAGACATCTGGAGACTGACAGGAAGGCTGGTATCTGGGAAACCCAGAGAGACTCATCTCAAAACCACAAAAGTGACACACGGCAGTCTTCAGACGTTCCGAGCAAAATACGGGCACACTACCAACTGTCTACCCCTTAAAAACAAGAGGGTGGTAAGCTGTCAAATCAAATGACTCCTGCTCAAACAGGGTTACGCACCATATGCATATAAGAAACGTCTATCAAGTATACTCCCCGGGGGGGGGACGCACTTGCTGAAACACGCCAAAAGCAGGGCCAACACAGGCAAAAACTTCTGAAACACAGAGCGGTCCTACCATGCAGCGATGTACATCAGGTCCCAGTTGCAGCGTCTCCAGAGAAGAAACAAACGGCTGCCTTCAGTGTCATACTTGTCAAGTGACTAATGGTCAAGAACATAACACTGAGGAAGGTGACCGCAGCTACAAAACCCTGCCACCGCTGACAAACTGGTCCCGCAGAAAATTATGGTCCGTTACTCTACACCCTCGAGATGATTGCCAGCCCTATCACTCAATGGTGGCCTCCCTGTGGCATCAGCAGCAGCCCTGCTCCACGTGTACCTCAAAACTGACTGTGGAATCGCGATAATCTCTGTGTGCTGTCTTTGCACTGCTCTCAGCAACTCGGCGTCACCGGCCATCAGCAGGGCAGCTGCTCCTATGAAGAGCAGCGCTGGCGCTCTGGCTGTCACCTGGTTTTCAGGATGGGGAACATGGGGCACAGTTCCTTGCTCATCACCAGCAGCTTTTTCACCAGGCATTCTGCAGAGGGGCCAGTACCCAGCCTGATGCAACAGAAGTTGTTCGCAGAGCGCACTGCCGCACAGCCACGGAGAAATGCAGACGCTGGGCAGGGTTGACAGAGCCTAGAGTGAAGAAACAAGAGAAACCCCTGTATACGACAAGCGCAGTGCCGTTGAGAAGGATCTTGAACATGGGGGGTGCAGGGCTGCTCGTTGGCCACTGTCTGTGGCAACAGTACTTTGAAAAGCAAATTGGACACTCAGTCCGCAGGACAGATAAGGGCAACCTCAGACACGACAGCTGAAGACAGAGGTACCATGTAAGCAAATTCTGGAAACATAAAATTTCCCAAGACAGCCTCAACAGGAAAATACATCCACATGAAAACAGACTCTATTGACGACCCACTGGTGACACTCTGGCACTAAAGTGCAGGGGTTGGCTTTTACAGGCCCTCAGTTTACACACCAAGTACCACCTCACCTCTTCAGTACACTGCAGATTAACTTACAAGTCAATACTGCTGATTATCCGCAGAAGGTTAGCTAGGGGTAGGAGGGTTCTACTGAGATGCCTGGAGACCGTTGGCGGAATACATGACCGGCAGAGCCATACCCCCCGTGGTGCAGTGGTCATGACTCCATGCACATGTTCGGTAAAGGGGTTATTTTCTCCCTATAGGTCTCCCAGGTCAGTACATCTCCACCTGACATTGCCCTAGCCCATCCCTATCATTGTCGTAGAAAGAAAGACTTACCTGCACATCACAGAGCCAGGCAGTCTAGGAAATCAGTTACAAGGCCACTGAGTGCGGCAAACTTACCTCTATGTTTACACATACACTCTACCTCAAACTCACTACAAGCTGCTACTCAGTCTGGCTGCTACTCAGTCATGTTCTCACAGCGCTATAACCAGACTACCTGCAGTAGGCTGTCTTGGAGGCCCAAGGGTTTATCTGTCTGGCAGACTAAGGCTCAGCTATAGCGATACAGTAAAGTTATCTATGTACACTAGAGTCCAGAGGTTACTCACCTAAAGGCGGTTTCTGTGACACTCAGGGTTACTCGTACAATACTCCTGAAATAATACACAGTAAAGCACCACGGGCAACAACATGGATGTTGCTATACACACGGGTTTCCTGTACTGGCGTTACAGCCAATATACTCAAGTACATAGTGGGCTGTCTTCACTCACCTAGTGGTTGTAAACACATGTAACTTAGGTGGTGCTTAGTATGGCCAAAAGGCTCACACCGTAAGGGTACTCGTCCTCCCATGGTCACAGAGACTCAGTCTGCGGGTACTCACCAGGGTATCAAGCACTTCAGCTACACAAAGTAGTCAGTCGCAATTATAATTGCAGATTAGTGGCGACAGTGATCCTCTCCGGGACCTGTCTCACGTACACTATGCCTGGGCCTTCAAACTGGCCTTCAGGGTGTAACAAAACATGCCTCGTGGGCAAACTAGGGAAGGTCATATCACAGCAGCGACAGGGCAGAATCATACACAGATCCTTCAGTGGTAACAGTAGACTCACTCACACACGTCAGAACTGCCATACAACCAATCTGCCCATTGTACCGACAGTACCACTACAGGGTCTAGAACAGAGTGATTCAGAAAAGAACACTGTAAACTGCCACCAAAGTAGCAAAAGGGTAACTTCCGCGCATACTACAGGGTGAGTACCCACACATGCACATGCCAAAAGCTTTGTACAAACATTACCAAACACGAAATAAATCTACCCCATATAGCGGGGGTGACGCCAGGGCTTCCCACTCCTGATGGAGGGCCAACCTGCCCATGGTGGGGGAAAAAATAGAAAGATGGTGAGTGACACTGACGAGAGAAAAACAGTTGTCACTACACCGAGTATGACCTGCAGCCATACGGCGCAAGGACGGGCCAAGAGAATCCCCGCAAGGGTGACTCAAAATCAGCCATGCACACACAGCTAGGCTTAAGGGGGGCAACAAAGAAAGTATTTTCTGTATGAAACATCAAGTAAACGAGCCAAGAATACAAAGAGGCCTCCTCCAAACAACTTCCCCAATGCCATAGCTGGGCTGGGCAAACGAAAGACAATACACGGAACAAAGTCACAATAGAATGCTGCGGCATCAGACTACAGACTTTGGACACCTAGAGCTCAGACCGTCCTAAGGTGCCACTGAGTTACATTAGTGCCACAGCGACTGACACTCCAGGTGAACACTCAGCGCATCACAGTAGAACTAATTGTGTTGCTGCTGTTACATTCCTGGATAGCTTCAGTAGACACTAAGTAAGTAACTAAGTAAGGGCGGCCGCGTCCGCAGCCTCATCTGACTTCTCCTTGTTTGTTTTACATGGTGGCCGCCTCTGGCGGGAAGGAGTGCTCTCCACCATCAGTTCCCCTGGCGACCCCTGTCTCACCTCACGGCCGAGAACTTCAACCAGGTTCCCTTGGGGCATGACCGGTGGTAGGCTCCCTTCAGTCGCTGCCCTCACGGTTTCAGCTCCTTCCGGTCACCCTTTGAAGGATCCCCCGGCCTTCCCCCCCTAGCACAGCCTTCCGGGCGCCTGCAGGCGTGTTTCCTGTGGATAGCCCTCGCCGACAGCGGAGCATTTCTCTCTGTCAACCACAATCCACCACTCCCCATCCCTCACGGGTTGGAGTACCCACTCGGCTCCCGGATGCACTTGGGTGTCGTCCATCCACGGCTGGAGGCCAGGGGGCGACCCTTTCCACGTTCCCCCTGGTCCCGCTCACGCGTGAACCTACGTGTACTCAGGCCATTGACCCGGGGTTCTCAGGGTCAACCCTCACCCCTGCGGACACCTCACGGCCGTCCCGGAATTCAGGGCATTTTTCCGACTTCCCATGGTCAGGTTCCCCATGGTTGGCCCATGGTTCACCACTCCATGGCGACTGGTTTCCCAATCCCATGGGGCTGTTGCTTGGCGCTTTCGGCCTCCCTGCCCTTCCCATGTCCCATTCCCCTATGCCTCATCCCGGCACCGGCCCGTCCCCAGCGTCCCATGGACTCCCTACCCCGCCGGGCCGTTGTGTGGCTCTAGCTACACGCCCTTTCCCGCCCCGTCCCCTTGTCCCTTCATCCCGTGTCTATATCCCACCGGGTCGCCTGCTACCCTGTGGCGCTGGCCCACTGGGGCCTCTCCTTCCGGGGACCGCTGCGTGTCATGCGCTTAGCACGGGTCGCTCCCTTCCCGCCTCCGTCCCTTTCCCCTGTGCCGCGGTCCCGGCCTAATCCCCTGGGCAGTCGTGCGGCCCCATCCCATCCCTCATCCCGTGTTTGTACCCCACCGGGCCGCCAGCAACCCTGTGGCGCGGGCCCTCTGGATCCTCATCCATCCGGGGACCGTTTCGTGCGCCTAGCACGGGTCGCTCCCTTCCCGCCCCCTTCCCCCCTACCGCGGCCCCGACCTATTCCCCTGGGTTGTTGTGCGGCCCCATCCCATCCCTTATCCCGTGTTTATACCCCAACGGGCCGCCAGTAACCCTGTGGCGCGGGCCCGAGGGATCCTCATCCTTCCGGGGACCGTTTTGCTCCTCCTGGGCGGTGTTCTGGGCCGCCGGTGTGCACGCTCTGTGTGTGGTGTTGCGTGTACGGTGTCCTGGGCCTCCTGGCTCCTGTTCACCGGTGTGCTCGCTCCGTGTGTGGTGTTGCGTGTACGGCGTCCTGGGCCTCCTGGCTCCTGCTCACCGTCCTGCACGCCCTGTGTGCGGTGTTGCGGGTGCGGTGTCCTGGGCCGCTTGATTCCTGTTCACCGGCGTGCACGCTCTCTGTGTGTTGTTGCGTGCGTGGTGTCCTGGGCTGCTTGGCTCCTGTTCACCGGTGTGCCTGACTGTGTTCTGTGCTCTGTGTATGGGTGTAAGAGCAGTTGTCACAGTTGCCCCGCATTGCATCGCAGGACAGGACCGTTAGCCCCCCGTGACAACCACTCCCTGGCCCAAGGCCATTGGTTTGCTGTGTCGTGCGCCGTGTCGTGTGTACGGTGTCCTGGGCCCCTTGGCTCCGGTTCACCGGTGTGCACGCGTTGTGTGCGGTGTTGTATGTGCGGTGTCCTGGGCCTCCTGGCTCCTGTTCACCGGTGCGCGTGCTCGCTGTGTGCTCCTTGCATGCTTCCTATCCCCCTCCCTCCTCCTCGCTTGTTCTCGTGCATGCTCTCCTTGACTGCCCTCCTGCTTTTTCCTGCCGCCGCCTTCTCGTCCTCGTGGCGCCCCTGGCGTGTGCATTCGAGTCTCCGTCTGTGTTAGTCCGCTCTTTCGGCCTCTCCCTCTCCTCTTTCCCCTGGCTCGTGTCCTCCTTGTCCTCCCTCCCCTCCTCTCCTTGCACTTGCCTCTCCTTTCCGCCATCTTGTCCCCTCCGCTCTGGTCCTTCCGGTCCGGGCTCCATGCGCCCATGTGCCCAAGTGCCCATCCGCCTCCCCTTCTTCTCCTTCTCCCCTCTTGCTCTTTCTCTTCCCGCTTCGCGTCTTCCCTCCTTCTTGTCCTCCCCCTTCTGTTCCTTGCTCCGGTTCTTGTTCTCCTCTCCGTGTCGCTCCGCCGCCATCTCCTTCTCCTTGTTTGCTGCCCCCGGTCATTCCAGTCCGGGCGCACTGCGTCCCCAGATGTTTCCAGTCCGCGGCACCGGGTGCACCCGCGGACTTTTTGCCGTATTCCCTCTGTTGCCCCGGACGCTCCAGTCCATGGCACCGGGTTCACCCCCGGACGAGCCAGTCCGGGGGCTCGGGCCGTGCTTCAACCCGCCCCGGATGCTTCAATCCGGGGCGTCTTTTTGTCTTATTCTTTCCGTTGCCTCGGACGCTCCATCCCATCACACCGGGTTCACCCCTGGACGATCCAGTCCGGGGGCTAGTGCCGTGCTTCGTTCCGTCTCGGATGCTCCATTCCGGGGCGCCTTTTAATCGTATTCTCTCCTTTGCCTTGGACGCTCGAATCCGTAGTACCGGGTTCTCCCCTCGACGATCCAGTCCAGGGGTCCGGGCTGTGCTCCACTCCGCCCCGGATGCTCCACCCCTGGGCGTCTTTTTGTCGTTTTCTCTCCGTTGCCTCGGACGCTCCAGTCCGTGGCACAGGGTTCACCCCCGGACGATCCAGTCCGGGGGCTATTGCCGTGCTTCATGCCGCCCCGGATGCTCCAAGCCGGGGCGTCATTTTTATCGTATTCTCTCAGTTGTCCCGGACGCTCCAGTCCGTGGCACCCGTTTCACCCCCGGACGATCCAGTCCGGGGGCTAGTGCCGTGCCTCTTTCCGCCCCGGATGCTCCAATCCTGGCCGCCTTTTTATCGTATTCTCTCCGTTGCCTCGGACGCTCCATTCCGGGGCACCGGGTTCACCCCCGGACGATCCAGTCCGGGGGCTAGTGCCGTGCTTCCTTCCGCCCCGGATGCTCCATACCGGGCCGTCGCTTGCTCGTATTCTCTCCGTTGCCTCGGACGTTCCAGTCCGGGCCGTCTTTTCATCGTATTCCCTCCGTTGCCCCGGACGCTCCAGTCCGTGGCACCGGGTTCTACCCCGGACGAACCAGTCCGGGGGCTAGCGCCGTGCTTCATTCCGCCCCGGATGCTCCAATCAGGGGCGTCTTTTTGTCATATTCTCTCCGCTGCCTTGGACGCTCCAGTCCATGGCACCTGCTTCACCCCCGGAAGATCCAGTCCTGGGGCTAGTGCCCTGCTTCTTTCCGCCCCGGATGCTCCAATCCGGGGCGTCATTTTTATCGTATTCTCTCCGTTGCCTCGGACGCTCCAGTCCGCGGCACCGGGTTCACCCCCTGACGATCCAGTCCGGGGGCTAGCGCCGTGCTTTATTCCTCCCCGGTTGCTCCAATCCGGGGGGTCTTTTTGTCGTATTCTCTCCGCCGCCTGGGACGCTCCAGTCCGTGGCGCCGGGTTAACCCCCGGACGATCCAGTCCGGGGGCCAATGCTGTGCTTCATTCCGCCCCGGTAGCTCCATTCCGGGGTGTCTTTTTGTCGTATTCTCCCCGTTGCCTCGGGCGCTCCAGTCCGTGGCACCGGGATCGGCCCCGGACGATCCAATCCGGGGGCTCGGGCCGTGCTCCCACTCGCTCCGGAAGTCTGTGCGGTCACGGAGGTCAAAATCGTCTGGACCATCCTCCTGCGCCGCATCCGCCCCCACCTGGACCCCCACATACCAGCGAGCCTCTGGGGGGCCATCCCAGGCCGCTCCCCACACGAGGCCATCTTCCTCCAGGACACCATCGCGGACATGGACCCGGTGGACCTCATCATCGCCTCCCTCGACGTCAAGGGAGCCTTCCCGAACATCCCCTGGCTCCTTCTAGAAGCGGTGTGGAAACGCCTAGGCCTCCCCTTCTACAACTTCACCTCCGACTACATCCGCACCCGCAAATACACGGTCCGCACAGGAGCGGGCCTCACCCCCTTCCTGGAGCCAGGCAGCGGGGTCCCCCAAGGGGGAGCAGAGGGCCCCTTCCTGTACCTTCTAGTGACGCTCCCCCTGGCCCTCGCAATCGAGCAGGATTACCCGGCCTACGCACCCTACCCCCTCCTCTCCCCCCTGGTCGGCTTCGCGGACGACACCAACCTCACCGTCGCGCACACCCCACACGACCCCCATGCCCCGGACCCCGGACCAACGGTCACCCAACAGGCCAACGACTTACTGGACGTGACCGTCTCCTACCTCTCCCACAACAACCTCATCGTCCACCCCACAAAGTCAGTGGCCATGATCAAGGGGTCTGCCACACCTCCCACCCTGGGGCCACAAGGGCCCCCCATGCAAGTCGTGACGACCACCACCCACCTGGGGGTAGTCCAGGCCGCCAACCCTGAGGACGCCACCCTCCCTCCCAAGTTGCAGTCACACCTCGCCCATCTCCCCAGATATGCGTCCCCGACCACCAAGGCCCTCTCCCTGTCCCACCAGAGCCTGGCGTACTACCTCACCGGGGTCTTGAACGCCTCCATAGGCTTCCAAGCACTCCACCTAACACACCCCACCACCGCCCTCCAGCCGGCCACACGCGCCGTGACCAAGGCATGGGCAGCACACGGGGGCTGGCCCACCTCCATACCCACCCGCGCCATTCGAGCGGCATGGCCCCACTATGGAGACGCCATAGGGGACGAGGTGAAAGCGGCCTATACCAGACACACCGCCCTCCTCCTTCACCGCATGACCCACAACCACTCACCGGAGGTCCGCGAGGTCACCGCCATCCGCCTCCAAGCCGCACAACCGGCCCGCAACACATGCCCGCGCTGGGTACTCCACCAGACGGGCATGCCCACCAACATGAACACCCGCCTGTGGAACCACCTGCAGCTTCTGCTCCCATCCCCACACCACGCCATACTCACCAACCACACGTGCCCAGAGAAAGGGCCACTAGCGGTCCTCTGCGGGGACCTCCACCACCACCCCAAGGGCACCATCCACACCATAGACCTTGTCGGGGCCTCCATCACCGTAGTATACGTCACCCTCGCCCAAATGCGGGTCATGCACCACAGCGGGGCACACCACACCCCCTTTCTACAGCTTCCCGAATGGCCACAATACCGCCTCTTCCACCAGTACCTCACACAGACGGCACGAACAGCGGGACACACTCTACCGGGCAGCAAAGACATGCGCACAGCCTACCGAGAATTCACAAGGCAACACCCGCGACCCATCCCAGAGACACCGCCCTACGCACCCACCGGATCGAAACACAAACCCGTCCCCCCAGTAACGGGCCCAGTCCCACCACTAACCCTGCTACTGGCCCCGAATGAAGCCACACCCACGCAGACCACCGTCATCCACCACGGGGCAAAATGGCGCATACCGAAACACCACATGACCGCCCCAGACCTACCAAAGGTCCCCCAAGATTCCCAGAGCATGCCACGCACATGTTGGGCCTGTGACCCCGAGGCACCAACCGCACCATGGCCCGTGCTACACCTCATAGCACGCCACCACACCCACCCCACGACCCACCTACCACCACAGGCCTACGCATGGATAGCCCCATGGTTCCACCGCACCGACACTAACCCCACGGTAGCATGGAACCCCGACCACGCGCCTAAATGGCTCTTCACCACTACACCCACATGCCCCCGCCCCGACCCGGCAGGGGTCGCCATCCGTTACAGCATGTACGAGCCAGGCAGAACGGGCAAGCACGAGCACCCCTACTATCCACTCCACCACTCCTGCCACACACCGGAGCACCGAACACAAACCCTCACATGCCACGACCTAAACCCCGACACAGCCTACATCCTCCACTACATCTACTCCTACCTCACACAAGGACAGCCAGAGCAGGGACTCATAGCCCTGTCCCCCCAAGCGAAGCACATCATCTCCAAAGGAATAGGGGTGTACGCCACCCCCATCCTACAGCCCACAACCCCAGTAGCCCACCTCTCCACGGGCCTCGCCATATACGCCTACCTGCCCATGAACCCATGCCGCCTCCCACAACCATCACCGGCGGACCGGCTCTTCTTCACCGACGCCTCAGGCGAATCCGCCCTCACGCCCATCACCGGGGGGGCCACCCTGCAGCTAACCCACACCGGGGGACACTACCACATGGACCACCACACGGGCCACACCACCTATGGGGCCTCCTCCCACGGGGAGCTAGGGGCCATGGCCGACGCCATCACCGAGGTCGCGGCCCACCTACCCGCCCACTCCCCGCACATCGTCCGGGTCTGGTTCGTGGTAGACGCCACTGTCGACACGCACCTGCTCCTCCGCATAGCAAGGCAACCACTTCACAAAGCAACCGCGACGAGCCTCGGCACCCAGGCACTGCTACTCTGGAAAGCCCTACGCAGCCTTCCCCCCTACGTCCAGCTCCACATCGTGAAACAAGAGTCCCACAGGCACCAATACGGAAATGGTAAGGTCGACAACCAGGCAGTACACCAGCGCACAACACACCTACCAGCCCTCCAGATCGCTGACCTCGGCCGCAACCACACACACCTCCAACACGTGCCCCCTGTACCCGAGCCCCATCAGACCCCGGACTGGGTACCAGAGGACGCCCCCTATTCCTCCCACGACAGAGCGTACCACTACCCCAACCCCGTCCAACATCTCGCCCGCGTGCTCGGCGACGCAGACAGCCGGGCGCACATCCAGGAGCTCCAGGACAGACTGCAAGTCCCCCTCTACCACTCAGCGCTCCGCCCAGCAAACGTCCCAGCCCACCTCCAGAAACGACGCATCCAGCTCCTCAGGGAGCAACTGCCTTTCCTCACCAGGGTCGCCAGATGGCTCGCCCGCAAGCGCATCCACGTCCCCGACGAACACACCTGTTGCCCATGCGACCACACCACCCCGGAGGACTGGGAACACTTCAAGAAATGCCCCCTCCATACAGACAGGGACACCCTAGCCGGCTGGTCCCCGGCGGAAACTCTGCGACAACACGAAGGATGGCCAGCCCACAGCCACGCACACCAGGCCACCGAACACCTCTTCCGGGACCCCCTGATCAAAGAAGCCACCATGAGAGGGGCAGTGACACAGGCCCTGCACCGACACCTCACCAAGCACACGGAAAGCCCCATGGAGGCAGCGGCACACCTCCAGCTAGAAGCGGTCCGCAGAGCAGCGGCCCAAATGGTACACCGCAAACACCTCCTGCTAACACACGCGGAACAACTCACAGACCCCACCGCCAGGGAACACATGCAGCGTCTCATCCATTACCATGCCGTGCATGACCCAGACGTCCACTAACCCGCTCCGCGCCCCGCACGCGCCCCCCGTCTCCATCCACAGGTCTCCAAGGCACCACCACAGCGCCCCGAGACCCGTCTCGCACCCAAGAAGCCACCCGGCACCGCCCAGTCCGGCCGAACCCAGCCAGGGCCAACCATCCATCGACGTAGACGCGCAAGACCCCGGCAGCCCATCCAGCCCACCCCCCCCGGACCCGGGACACCCCCCCCTCACACCGGCCACCATCCGCGACCCCGACCTCCTCCGAGCGACCCTCCAAGACAGGGCCCCGACCACCCCCCTGGGCTGGTACCGCCTACAAGAGGACTGGACCAAGCTCACCGTCAAAGCCCTCCGGGACCTGACCACCCCAGGCAGCGGCCTCCACGAGACCATAGTAGACCTCGTGCTCTGGCGAGCCCGCAAACACACCCGGGGCCAGCCCATCTGGATCCCCCCCATCGAGTGGGGCCAGGCCCTGACGCACGACACCGGCAGCAACGTCACGCGTCCAGGGACCGTACGCCTACGGCGGGCCCAAGCGGAGACGGACCACCCAGCGGACCCGAACCACCCGGAGCAGTGGGAACAGGCCACCGCGCCCAACCGCGACACCGCCCTCTGCGCCGCCGGCCGCCGCACCCCGGACGACGACCTCCCCCCCCCACCTACAGACAGTGACCACCCCCCGCCGGAGGTCTGGGTTACAGTCCTCGAGCGCGGCCACTACTACGTGATAGCCGCTATGGCTACGTCCCACGGCCCGCAATGGATCATCCAGGGGACAGACACCATGTTCGCCCCGGAGACCGCCCCACCAGGGGCAGTGGGAGACCCCACCACCCAGCACAGGATCCTCAGGGGTCTCCTCCAGCCAGGGGACACGACCCCAGCTCGCGCCCTGGCCCAAATCACCTCAGGGAAGGCGGGCTACCACCTGGGATTGTCCATGCTCTGCCTAACCCACTGGATCCAGCGCCACTGGCCACCCACGGGGACCGTGCCCTGGGTTTGGGCCATCCCCACCGCCCACACACAAGTCGAAGCAGGCCCGGACACACGACCAAACCCCCCCCCCAGGCCGCAGCAGTCCCTCACCTGCGGGTACCACGCCATCCACAGGGTCCTCAACCGCGCAGGTCTTAGCCCAAAGCTAGCATGCCCCCTTCCCACCACTGACCAAGAGATCCACCAGATACGAACGCTCGTCTGCGAAATCCTTGCCGCGGCAGCAGAAGACGGCAAGCTTCTCCTCCAAACCGCCCGGCCTACAACTGCCCACGCAAGCGCGCAGCAAGCGGACACATACACCGGCACAGCACAACCCCCCGCACAATCCCCGCCCATGCCCCCCCCCTCTCGCTGCTCAACCGGAGACCCACACACGCCCACTATCGCGCGCACCCCCGGGCCCCGCGACACGGGCCTCCCCCACCCGCCCGAACACCAGCACACGCCCGCCACACACCCACCCACCGGCCACCCTTCACCGCCCCCCACACTGGACAACCCACACACACCCGCCACGGAGAGCCCCACGCCCCGCGGCACGCCCACCCCACCCAGTGGCCCGCCCACGCCCCCCACACACACCCCAGAGGACCCAGGCCCACCCCCCCCGGCCCCTGAATGCAGCCCACGCGAACTGTTCCCCCCCGCTGACACCAACCCACACGACCTCGCACATTGCAGGACCCGGGCCCAGCCGAGCCCAGAAAGAGAAGGCCGCAGCCCCGCGCCTCCCTCCCCCGCCGCAGCCGACCAGATCGGCCCGCCGGGCCGCCAGGTCACGACCGGGCCCCCCCAGCCGCCCGCCCCCGAACCTACAACCCGGGGACATGCCCTCCATCCTCCCCGCCGTGGCCGCAGCAGAAGCCGCCGCCCGCAAGCCCGCCCGCATCACAGCCCAACCCGCATCCACCACCTCCTCCTCGTCCTCAGCCTCGTCCACCTCCTCCACCTCATCCTCCGACCCCCCCCTCCCCGCCAAACTCATCCTCAAGGCCACGGCGAAAGCCAAAGCCGCGGCCGCACGCACCAACCCCCCAACCCCCACACAGGCGACTCAGGCACCCCGGCAACCCACCGGGACGACCCCCGACCCGGCATCGACGCCCTCACACCTCCGGACAGAGGTACTCTTCAACCTGGAACCGGACCCCAACCCCAAACCCGACCCCAAACCCAAACCGGACCCCAACCCCAAACCCAAACCCAAACCCAAGCCGGCGCCCACGCGACCACACACAACACCGCATACGCAACGACACAAAACCACCCGATACCACCCCCGCCCGGGCCCTCGCCCAAGCCAGGACCCCCCACCCACCACGACCCGCGCCCCCCTCCCGCCGGCACCCACCACCACCGCGGAGACGGCCACCCAGCACGACCCCGTCCAAACCCTCGTCAAAATCCCCGTCACCAAGCGCCCCGTCATCCATCCCCCACAAACCACCACCACCGCCGGCCAAACCGACCCAGGGACGTGGGACCCCTCAACCATCGTCACCGTCAAGCCCGGCCCCCAACCCTTCCTCCATGCCCACCACATAGTGCAGCCCCGGGGACTGCCCACGATGCCCAACCCCCCACCCCCGCAAGGGGGACCGGAAAACCCACAAGGACTCCATGGGCCATACCCGCAACACCAACCCCACCACTACACACACCACCACCACCAGCGGCCCCACCACCACCACTACCAACACCACCCCCACCACTACCACTGCCCACCGCCCTACCCCACCGGGCCACAACCCCCCGTACACCAACAGCACCAGCGGACGGGAGGGCAGCCGCCGAACGCCCCGCCCGCATACCCACCCCCCCGTACCAGCCACCACCCCCGTACCAGCCGTACCCCCGCGGCCACCATCCGATGGCCGAAGGGGCCCCATGGACGACGGGGGACCTCCCCCCCCAACCAGCACCGCGTGACGCCCCGTACCCCCCCGGCCACCATCCGATGGCCGAAGGGGCCCCAAGGACGACGGGGGACCTCCCCCCCCAAGCGGCGCCGCGCGAGGCCCCCCAGAGGCCGCCGACGCTTCCGGACTGGCCCGACTCGAGCGACGAGGGCCGGTCCCGCAAGCGGCGGCGCTCCCACTCCCCCCCCGCACGGCACACTCGCCCGCGGCGCCCACACTCCCACCGCGCCTCAACCACCCACTCGCGCCGCTCCCGCTCCCCCAGGTACCACCACGACCCCCGGGGACCCCGCTCCCGTCGCTCCCGCTCCCCCGGGCACCACCACGAGCGCCACCGCCGCCCCATGTCCCCCTCCCCCTCCCCCCACCGGCCACCCAGCCCCCGCCACCACCACTACCGCTCCCCCCGACGCAGCCAGGCACGCCACTGCCGCCCCACGTCCACCTCCCCCTCCCCCCACACGCCCCGCCGGGCTCCCCGTTCCCCCCGCCACCCGTACCCATCCACCAGCCCCAGCCCCCGCCACCACCACTCCCGCTCCCCCGGACGCCACCGAGCGCGCCACCGCCGCCCCATGTCCACCTCCCCCTCCCACTCCCCCCTCCGCCCGTACCCGTCCTCCACCCCCAGCCCCCGCCGCCGCCGCTCCCGCTCCCCCAGGCACCGCCACCCCCGCCACCACCGCAGGTCCACGTCTTCCCCCCGCCGCTCCAGGACCCCAGGCACGGACCCCCCCCCCCCCCGGGCCCCCGCCTACCTCGCCTGGTGGTCTCCCTCCGCTCTGCAGGAGCTCCGCCGCTGGGTGAAATGGGCCGGAGGAGCGGGAAGGCACGAAGGGGTGCACATGGTGCATACCTTCGAGGAGGTGCGCACCCGCACCCCCGCAAACCCCAACGAGGCCGCCCCGGAGGCCATCATGCCGCAAGCGGCATGGGAGGCCCTCCTCCGCGATGCGGTCCAGGGACTCCGCCCCCCCTACACCCCCCAAGCCCTCCGCCAGTGGCTCCAGGCCACCCGACCCCAAGCCTGGGCCACCGGCGCCCCCTCCCCACCCCGCCCCTCCCACCACCACCACACCAGGAAGAGAAAAGTTTATAGTGTTTTCAGCACTGTGTTTTTGCTTCTACTGCTGCTTGTTGTTGCTGTAGGGTGTCCTGCTGCTGGTTTTGGATGATGAAAAGCTTTTGTTTGTTGAAATACAGTAAAGCCAACTCAATCCAGGATAGCCCAAGCCAATAGTATGCAAGGAGAAGGTAATTCAGGATCAAAGCATGAAGGGCTGCAGTGTAAACAGTGAAAGATGATTAGATATTCACAGAAACTGCAACTCAGGATACAAATGAATGCATATTCACAGAGATAGCTGCAATGTTTTGGGAAAAGAGTTAGAAAACTGCCTCAGGATCACTCTCTCTCCATAGTGCCATCTTAGGAGATGTGCACTCTTTGTTTTGGGTCCCATATGTGCTGAGGTGGCATGGTATGTGGCGATGAGGTCACTGCCATGTCACATGGGATCTTCCTACTTAGTTGGGATCTTCCTACTTAGTTAGGCTAACCGGGAATTGAACCCAGGACCTCTCAAAAAGAGGTGCCTAACCCCCTATGGTGCATACCACTAGGGCAGATAAGTATTCATGGAAAAACATAGATAAATTCATAGGCTCTACCTTAGGTATGTCAGTGCTCAGTCAACTCAGGAAAAGATGTTTTACTTCTGATTGAAAGGGGATTAAGGGGTCCACTCCATATCCTGATTGGGTGTTTGGTTCCATAGGTCAAAATGTGTTCTCACCACTTTTGGCTGGACCAATACTAAGATAAAAATGCATGGTTGCTCAGTGCATCTCTAATACAACTAGAGTATGTCCTAAAGCAATGGAAAAGCACTTTTTCTTACTCCCCCCTTGTGCTGTGGTGGCCACCACTGTCGCATTTTAGGAAAAAGGGAATTTTTCTTGGCCTTTCCTTGGTTTCCACATCTACTTTAAAATACCTACAGTCTCCCTCACACTGAAAAATGGGCGCTCACCATGGCTGGCGTCCTTTTGCTGCTCTGATTGTACAGTTTCCTACAGAAGACTCAGCGCTCTTGGCGCTGCCGGGGCTCCTGTGGCTTGGTTGGGTTAGATTGGGAGCATGCCAAACATGTGCATATGCATCCCTTCCTCCAAGACGCAGCGTCGACACAACCCAAACGCAAGACACATTATACACACTCGCATGGGTTCTCGTAAACCTGCTGGCGACCTGTGACCTGTCTTAGGGCGTAGGGAGTCGAAAAGAAATTAATTTGCCCCTTGGTGGGGTCTTGGTTCTGCTCAGTCTCTCCAGGCACCTGCGTTTCGGCCCGAACACGGCCTACTCAGCGAGGCAGCGCGTGGGTATCTGCAGAGGCAGGAATGGGAGAATTATGGACGAATCCACGCAAAAACGAAGCGACGACACCAAAATCCGTCAAATGACGGCGCAGAATTTTTCTGAAACGACACACCTGAGTAGAATCCAATTGTGCATCTTCAGCACATTTTTATAGAAATTATAGTCATCTCTGGATTTTTTAAGTCCAGAAATTCATACGTACAAAAGGGCGGCGCGCAGGAGCGGCTCCTAGCGAAGCGCCGGAAAATGGAAAAATAATGGAATTATAAACGTATGTATCACGTAGTCTTGAAAATGACGAGACACACGTTAATAAACAAACATACAGATTCCACCCACACTAATAGAAGCTTCAAAAATTCAAGAATTCGAAAATCAATTGAAAAGACTTCAATGAATCAGGTATAAACTACAGGTATGCTCGTCTTGCATGCCACATACACATTGCTCGTCTCGAGTCTCCGTGACCGAGTCGTGTAGCAGCGCTAACAACGATAACCACGATAGGACGCGGTAGAGGGATTGATTAGAAAGATTGCAGATGATTAGCGGTCAGGTCAGGGTGATTAGTCATACACACAAGTGCATAGCAACGTTCTTCGCGTGCGCCCCTTTTGTTTTCTCTCCTTGCTTCACTTCCCAGCGGTAGGTAAGGTAGGTACGCCCAGGCGGGGCCACCCCCTGGTGGAGTCGAGATTGTTGTGGAGATGGGCAGGTTTGCCCACGTGATTGTGCATAGTCGTGCATGCACACACGCATTAAAGGGTAGGCCACGCGAAGTGCGCACGGTAAACCTTGTTTAGGCTACCCAGGGGCTCCTCGGTACGTTCTTTAAGAGAACCTGAGGAGTCCCTTAACGCTTGCTTGCTTGATAAGGGTAGCTGCTCCATGCAGCGTGTTTGCGGACAGCGTATTATAGGGCACACTGAGAAGGGTATAATACCTGGAGTGTGCCTTGGTTCCTCCGCCGCAAACGCCCTTTCATTTGCCTTTGTTTTACAGGTGGGCAGGTAGGGTGAGTGGTGCAGCAGCATTTTTTTATGCCCTGCTAAACAGGGGCGCAGATCACACAATCAAGTAACTCCGCTCCGCCTGTGGCAGAGCAGGGAGTCCGACTTCCTCGACATCTGCGCCTTGCACACGAGAGCACTCCTTCCCTCCAAGCCCTTGCAGGGGAAACGCGTTGTGGCGTCCCCTGTGAGGCCACAGTTGCTTAGCAGCGCTGTGTTCTCTTGTCATTTCACAGGTGGGTCGCTAGGACCCTCGAGAGCTTTCTCTTCGCAACGCCAAGTAGAGTGTGCGTGTAGGAGTGGTAGTCCTGCGTGGGGGCTAGAGCCAGTTGCCCAGCGCTCGCCCACCAGGATGGTGCCACTGTAGGGTGTGTAGGACCTGTAGGGGGCGTGTCACTGTCCCACCCTTTTCCTGCAATTTTAGCTGGGTTGGTGGGCTGTGACAGTGGGTTAGGTTAGTGTTTTTTGGCCACATAGCAAACAGGCGTTTTGCATGCCTTCATAGCTTTTGGCCACCCCTCCCTGTAGTAGACAGGTAGGTAGGGAAAACAATACCTGGATTAACACTCTGGGTATTCCCCCAAGGTTTTGCGCCAGCACAGAAATTGGGCGCATAGGGGAGGGGAGACCCGGGGCGTACCCCGTGGCATCAATAAGCCAACCCTCCAGGTTCAGCAAGGGCGCAGACTTGGGTATAATTAGGACACCACTTCTGCGGCTTGCTCTCAGGACCTTAGGACTAGCACACTCACACATACGCTTTGGCAGGTAAGGGTAAGGTTCAGTCCCTAGCTTTATTCTTGGAGGCAAGCATCTCAGCGAGCCTCAATAACTCACCAAGGTTGTTCTGGGACAAGTAGTCAACCAGAACTGAGTTTAGGCGTCCCTCAGGTAGAACAAATGCAGAGAAGGGCTCCCAGGTGGCCTCTTCGACTCCAAACCGTTCCCAGAGGGTGAGGAAGCGCCAACCCTGGCGATAGCGGTGGCGTAGGACAGACTTCACCAGGTAGAAGCCCTCCTTAGCCATCTCCTCGGCGTTCATGTCGGGGAGGTCACCTTCAACTTCCATAGGGCTGGCAGCCCCTTGTAGGTCCAGAGCGGCGATTTCCTCGTCGTTCAGCTCCCACTCCTCCCCACAGAGGTCTTCAGGATCATGGTAGCGCTTCAGGTGTTGAGCGGCGCACACCAGGGTCCCCCCTAGACGGGGGGAACACCGCACGGTGATACGGTGTCCATCCACAGATAGGATCTTGTACGGTCCGAAGTATGGGTCATCGCTAGTAGAGCGTGGCCAGGCGGGTAGTCGACTGTGGTGCACCAGCACCCAGTCCCCTTCTTGGTAGGTGGCCGGTACACGGTGCTTGTTCTTCTTGTTCCACTGACGCTCCCTCACTCTCTGGAGCATAGCCTTGGCCTTGTCCACCTTCGCTTGTTGCTCTTGGACCCATTCACCCACAGAAGAATGGGTGTCCTCTGGATAGGGGGCATGTAGGAACCATGCCGGGCGCCCCATGAATAGCTCATGTGGCGAGTAGCCAGTAGCTGAACTCTCTTGGGAGTTCATCATCAAGGATATGACGGGGAGTAGTCTCACCCAGTCTCTGGTGCGTTCAGTTTTGCACCATATCATGACGTTCTCCTTCAGGACACGAATCTGTCGCTCACATAGGGGGTTGCTCGTGTGAGAGTAGGGAATCCCCGTAGATACCTGGACATTGAGGGACCTCAAGACCCTCTTGTACCAGCCAGTATCTGAGCGTACTCGTACGTCCTCATCGGAGTTGATCTCCTTGGGCGCCCCATAGACACAAAACCACTCCTCCAGGAGTATCTTGATAGTCTCCTCTCCGGTAATGTGCTTGGTACATGGGAACACCCTGGTAAACCTGGTCAACCCACAGGTTACCACGAGGGCGAAGTCATAGCCCCCGAACTTCGGCATCTCCGTGTAGTCCACGTATAGAACACTGTTAGCACAGTGAGGGATGGGCAGGGTCGAGTAGAGACCTCTGTCCCTGATATCCCCTGGTTTACAGGACCTGCACGGGCACTTGTCCACGATAGGCAGGAGCGTCTTCCGTAGCTGGTCGTCAGTCCACGTAGTGTGGAACCACTGCTTGAACAGTCTCAGGGTACGGTCAGCACCCACATGACCACTGGACTCATGGGTCCACTTCAGCAGCGCTGGGACTCGGTCACTAGGCACCACGATGCGGTCCTCGTGCCAGAGGTAGCTCTTGTCCCGCTTCCACTGGTCTTGGTTGACCAGGAGGGGTTCAAGGCGTTTCTCCAGGCGCCGGTAGATATCCCCAAACTCCTGTAGGTACTCCGATTGTTGGAGTCCATCCAGGGGGCGTATCATGGTCATGTTCAGGTCCAGGTGTACGTCCATACGGCTGAACGCTTCCTTAGCCAGCGCTTCAGACCGGGCACCAATCAGGGCGTCGAAGTTGTTGCGGCTGATGTAGTCGGCACACTCGTTCTTCACTCCCTGGATATGGTGTACCGTCAGCCGTAGTTGACTGAGGTAGGTCCACCAGCGACGTAGCTTGGCCTTCTCAGGTGGGGGGCCCTTCTGGAAACTGCGGACCGGTTCTTGGTCGCATGGCCAGACCACAGGGTTACTCCCCAACAGTCGTGCTTGTGAGGATAGCACCAGCATACCCGCGAGCAGTTCCTGCTCATAGGTGGAGTAGTTCCCCCTGGCCTGGTTCCACTTCCAGTTCCAGTGGCCCAGAGGTACTAGGACCCACTTGTTGTCAGGGTAGCTGTGCTTGAGGGTTCCATCTCGGTTGAGACCTTCCGTCCCCCATTGGGAAATGGCCGAGTCGAACTCCTCCTTCTCTAGTGCTTGCCACTGGAACAACGTTCCACCACCGCCCACATTGCTGGCGTCGGTCACCAGGATAATCTCCCCTTGTGCCCTAGGCACGCCCAAGCACTTAGCGTTGGCTACCTTGTCTTTGAGCTCGTCAAACGCTTGTTGCTCTTGTGGGCCCCAGCGCCAAGTAGTACTCTTCTTGATCAAGTCAGTCAGTACCGCGCTGGTGTAGGTGAAGTTTTTGATGTGGCGGCGATAGAAGTTGCACGCCCCAATGAAACTGCGTACATCATGAAGTCCTTTCTTGGGGTCTTCGTGTCGTACCTTGGCATCCATCAGGGGTTTGGCCTTAGAGGCCGCTGGGGTCCACCACCCATAGCCAACGTCAAACCCCAGGTACTGCATGGTCTCCTGCATGAACTCACACTTCTCCAGCTTGAGTCGTGTGTGGTTCTCCTGGCAGACCGCAAAGAACTCACCCAAGAGGATTAGGTGATCCTCCTGGGTATTGGTCCCGAGGCATACATCGTCGATGTGAGCCTCCATCTGGGCCCCACGGGATATGAGCTCCTGCACCTTAGGTCTCCTTCGTAGGATGGACAAGATCTTGTTCATCAGCTCTTGGAACAGAGCGGGGGCGTTAGCCACGCCGAAGGGCATGACCTTCCACTTGAATACCCTCCCCTGAGGGGTGATGAAGGCCAGTAGTTCCTGCGCGTTGGGCGTCAGGTCCACTTGCCAGAATCCACTTCGCTTGTCCATCTTGGTCTTGTAGCGACAGGAGGCTATCTTCTCCAGGGTAGACTCCATATTGGGAATGGACCCTGAGTGGTTCAGCGTCTTCTTGTTCAGCTCTCCATAGTCCACTACCAGCCGTTTGGCTGTAGACCCAGGTTTAGCCACCAGGAAACAGGGGCTGCAGTGTAGGGGGTAGTCCCCATCCTTGTACTCCAGGACTAGGCCAGCGTCGATACATTCTTGTATCTGTCGCTCAATCTCGTCGGCCTGCTCTTTAGGAGCTGGATAGGGTCTCCTCCGGATCTTGTGACCCACGAACTCGGGTTTCAGCTTGAGGTCCATCTGTACCAGCTTGTCGCATGAGGCTGGAGGGGGTAGTTCTCCGAACACCTCCAGATAGGTCCTTATCAGCTTTTGCACCCGCGGGTCCAGTACCTTGATCTTGTCCTCCATGTCCTCGTCGGAGTGTAAGTTGCTAGCCCCTTGAATAGACGTCGGGAGGTGGTCCTCCACCGACTCTTCGCCCGCGGTAGCATCCTTCAGCCCTTGGTAGGCATACAGAAGGTCTTGCTCAACCATCTCCGGTGGACGATGGCAACATAGGCACGCTTTAGGGGGTTCACATACGCATTCCTCCGAGAGGTCGTCCTCATCTGGGGTCCTCACATGGGCACCCCATACGCTCTTCATGAGCTTGAGATCTACCTCCCTTTGCCAGGTGGTGATCTTCTGTTCGAGGTCCTCCTTCAGTTGGGATAGGTCTCCCATACGTCCTTGCTTCAGTGGCCACGAGCTGCGGGTAGGCTTCGCGTAGCATAGCTTTTTCGCCACCAACTTCCTCTTGGAATCCACATACTCCCTGAGCCTGGATCGAGGGTCCAGCTCTTCATCCACGGGGTCTTCCACCCTCATGGAGAGTAGGGGTTTTAGTGGGGCGACGTACTCGGCGTTCTCCACTTCTTCCACCGCAGTCTGCACGAAGAAGGCGTCGTGCTCAGTTTCGTCGTCTGAGTGGATAGAGCTAGGTAGCTCAGATAGTCCACACTCAGAGACTCCATCAGGAACAGGTACATGACAGGGAGAGTTGGGGGCGTTGGTGTCAGTCACGACGTACTCATCTCCTCCGGGTGTAGTTTCAACAGCATCTTGAGGTCGTAGACGATCCTTCAAGTCACCCAAGGCGAGTCCATCGCTTTCTCGTTGTATAGCCTGGACCAGAGTAGGGTCCAGGTCTTCCCAGGGGATGGTGGTAAGACTTCCGTCCACCACGCTGAGCATACTCCCCCATCCGGGCTTCCCAATGGGCGTCTTGCGTCCCAGAGGCACGTAGATGGCCTCATCAGGTAGCCGCACAGAGCTGATAGTCAGCTTGTCAAGGAGGGTTCGCCAGTACTCGTTGCCCCCATTGGCTCCCCAATCGGGGGAACACAGGACCATACGGGAACGTTCCAAGGCCACCTTGGTCAGCACCTTCCCCAGTTCACTGAATCTGGGGTTCCCGTAGGCCATCCCGAAAGAGGGCCAGTAAAATTTGTAGCTGCAGTTCTTCCCCTTGCTGCAGTATAGGTCCAGTACATGCTGCTTGTCGCTGGCGAACAGTTCCACACTTAGGTCTTCTCGAGAGTAACCCAACTCCTTCAGACCTTGGTCTAGGACTTCCCCGAATAGTTGATAGTCCTCAGTTTTGGAGGCCGCCATCATGTTCGAGGGCTCCTCCTTCGATAGTCTCAGGTAACTCGAGGTATGTTCCGACTGCTCCAGTGGCACAGACTCTCTGCCACTGCCGTGGTCCACGTACAGGAGGTAGGGCGCTTGCAGCGTCAGGGATTGTATCTGGGAGTGCTGCACGAAGAAGTCAGTACCCAGTACAAAGTCGAAGGCATCAGTGTCCATCACATAGAACCGATGGGCGATAGTCCTGGAGCCCATAGGTACCTCCACTTCGCAGTCCCCGCAGCTGTGCACCACATGTCCATCCCCCATCCGTATAGCGGCGGTGGTCATGGTGTTCTTCAGGCTCCCACAAGGTAAAATTTTCTTGGCCACTATCGATATTGTGGCTCCAGTATCCAGTACCCCCAGGTATTCACGTCCCCCTAGTCGGATACGTACCCAAAACACCAGGTCTTGGGTGCCACCAGAGCGTCCCCGTCAGAACTCCGCGGGACAGGTCACCTCGAACCCCTTGTTCCGCAATTTGCGGGCCATCCTCATGAAACGGCTTCTCTTCTTGGCGTTGCCGTCGTCACCACCTTCATGCTCACGCTTGGCTCCTTGTTCTTGCTGGGCCTGCGTCTGCGAGCGTGTGGTAGGTCCAGACTGCCCTCCAGAGGGCTCGGAGTTCCCCCCTGGATTAGGGTTGGGGTTACCTCCGTTCTTGTCCTTGTTCTTGTTGTCGTTCTGGCGATTAGCGCCTCCTCCTCGTCCGCCTTGACCCTTGTCTTGACCACCTTGACCACGTCCTTTCGACTTGCCCTTGCCGGAGTCGTTGCCTTTGGCCTTGCCTCCACCTTTGCCTGAGCTTTTGCCAGGATCTTCCCCCTTAAGCTTCGCCGATAGGCGTTGCTTATGGTAGCACTCGTCCTCATAGTGCTTCCGCTTACCGCAGAATGCACACGTGATGGTGCAGCGGTAATGATCCGGCATCTTCACCTTGGCGCCGGTGATCTTTTCCTGCTGCTTCCCCTGGACAACAAAGCAGTCTCGCTGCTCGCAGTCGGAGGCATGCTGCAGGTGGCCCTGTTCATCTCTGGCATCACACCAGAATAGCTCCT
Organism: Eutreptiella sp. 'Long Island Sound 2002'; assembly: GCA_964036045.1. NCBI lineage: Eukaryota > Euglenozoa > Euglenophyceae > Eutreptiales > Eutreptiaceae > Eutreptiella > Eutreptiella sp. 'Long Island Sound 2002'. The sequence goes on from OZ038385.1 coordinate 48,186,544, forward strand.
TCACGTTCTCCATTAGGCGGGCGTGGGCGTGTTTGGGGGTAGTCCCCTGCCCAGGTCGGGACCCTTGGTACCCTTTGCCTCCAGAACCTCCACCACCAGGACGGTAGTGGGTCAGGTGTTGGTCGCTCTCCTTCTCCAGCGCCATCTCCAGGAGCAGCACGCATAGATCCTCGTAGCGGAGGGATCTAGCCTTGCGCTCAGCCGTCAGACGGCACTCGTCCCATAGCTCACGGGGGAGCTTGGAGCACAACCAAAACAGCAGGTCGTCGCTGCTGTAGGAACCGGGCGTCAGTCGTCCAGCCCAGTGGTCCAGGTCCGCCAACAGCTCGGAGACCCTGCCGGGTTTGGGGTTGTTGGGCAGGACGGGCAGGTTCTGGATCTCGGCCCTGATGGAGAGGTCGGTCTCGTAGGTTGGGTACTGCCTCTCCAGGGCAACCAACACGTCGGCAAAGGTGGCGGAGTTGGTGACGATCTGCCTGACCTGCTTCTCCAGGTACTTCGTCTTGCAGCACTGCAGGAGCAGGTCGCACTTCACTCGCCCACTCGCGTGGGTTTGGCCGGTCAGTCGTAGGAACCGGCCAAAGTTCTCAGCGAACTCGCTGAGGTCCTTGCCTGTGAATTCAGGCAGGTTCACCACTATCTTGGGGTGGCAATAGCCTTCGCCTCCTGAGCTCGGCGTCCTTCAGGGCGTCGGGTCCTCTTCTTCTTCTTCTTCTTCTTCTTACCCTTGGAGTCCTCGGGGTCCTCAGGGTCTTCGTCATCCGATGGCGAAGAAGAAGTCATCGAAGGCGGCCCATCATCGGAGGGGTCTCCGCCTAGATCACTGGAGCCATAAGGCTCCACGTCCACCATAGCCCTTAGGGCTGTCAGCCCCAGCCGGTCCAGCTCGGCCCTCGTCGAGTTCGTCACGTGACTGTAGGGCGGCTGGGCTGTCCTCGGGACGAATGGGCTTCTTGGTACTGCTGCAGGAGTCGGCATCGGTCGGCTCCTCAGGCTCCCCAGGGTATTCGTCAACCCTGCCGCCAGGTGGTTAGCCTGTACTCGGTGGGGTGACATCCCCACTGTCGTAGGTGACGCATGGGACGGGATCATCAGGGGCTGCAGTTTCTCCCTGATCTCTTGCGTGAGGTCGCTCACGATTTTCGAAGTGGCTCCTTGGAGCACCTCGTTGATCTCCGACCGCGTCAGGGACCTGTTGGAGGATCTTCCCGATCCTCTACTCCTGCCTCCCAGAGACTCTGGTCCTCTCCTCAACCCACTCAGGGGTGCATACCCAGGTGTACACCCAGGAGCATACCCAGGAACTTCCATGTAGGTTCCCGTGGCGTGGAGTGGATGGGGATGGTCAGCCGCATACCAACGCGGCGCAGAGCTGGAAGCCACCGGCTCACTGGCAGTAGTTGCCTCAAGGAGCGCAGTGGTAGGTGGGCCCATGCCATAGGCGGGGTAGTGAGGCATGCCAGTAAAGCCTGTGCCCTCTGCCATAGGCTGGTTGGTTGTGGAAGTGGATGTAGCGGCGGCTGGGTGTGTGGTGGTTATGGGAGAGGGTGATGCTTGGAGGCCGGAAGCGCTTGGTGCGCCTTCGAAGGTAGGGATATCCGTCGGGTCTTGCCCTTGCTCCTCTCCTTCGTCTGCTCCTTCTCCAGCATCCTTCTCGCTCTCGTTTCCTCTCTTCCTCTTCACAGGCTGAGGCTGAGAGACCATTTCCTTCACCGACAGGGCCCCAAAGGCCGTCTGGAGGCCATCCAAGGAGTCCTCCGCCGTATCCATTGGCCCATGTAAGGGCTCCACCGAAGGTACAGCGTCAGGCGCCGGCCTTGCCGGTGTCTCTGGCGCTGGCGCTGTGTTCACCTCGGCGTCCACTCTTCCTGGATCCATCTTAATCCACCCTTCTGCTTATGTTTGCCTGCTCGGAGCACTGGTTGTACGGCGCGGGGTCGCTGCCGGTGCACAGAGACAGGCTGCCTCTTGCTACCAGAAAAGTTTATAGTGTTTTCAGCACTGTGTTTTTGCTTCTACTGCTGCTTGTTGTTGCTGTAGGGTGTCCTGCTGCTGGTTTTGGATGATGAAAAGCTTTTGTTTGTTGAAATACAGTAAAGCCAACTCAATCCAGGATAGCCCAAGCCAATAGTATGCAAGGAGAAGGTAATTCAGGATCAAAGCATGAAGGGCTGCAGTGTAAACAGTGAAAGATGATTAGATATTCACAGAAACTGCAACTCAGGATACAAATGAATGCATATTCACAGAGATAGCTGCAATGTTTTGGGAAAAGAGTTAGAAAACTGCCTCAGGATCACTCTCTCTCCATAGTGCCATCTTAGGAGATGTGCACTCTTTGTTTTGGGTCCCATATGTGCTGAGGTGGCATGGTATGTGGCGATGAGGTCACTGCCATGTCACATGGGATCTTCCTACTTAGTTGGGATCTTCCTACTTAGTTAGGCTGACCGGGAATTGAACCCAGGACCTCTCAAAAAGAGGTGCCTAACCCCCTATGGTGCATACCACTAGGGCAGATAAGTATTCATGGAAAAACATAGATAAATTCATAGGCTCTACCTTAGGTATGTCAGTGCTCAGTCAACTCAGGAAAAGATGTTTTACTTCTGATTGAAAGGGGATTAAGGGGTCCACTCCATATCCTGATTGGGTGTTTGGTTCCATAGGTCAAAATGTGTTCTCACCACTTTTGGCTGGACCAATACTAAGATAAAAATGCATGGTTGCTCAGTGCATCTCTAATACAACTAGAGTATGTCCTAAAGCAATGGAAAAGCACTTTTTCTTACTGGAAGGGGCAGGACAAGGGCAAGGGAAGGGCAAGGGACACCAAGGACCACACAGGCAAGAAGGCACGGAAGGGCCCCAAGTGAGGGCAGGCACACGCAGGGACGGGGCGCCGGAAGCGACACCACATGGGGGCAGGACACCACCCAACAACCAGGAAAGAGTGGGAACGGGGACCACGACACGGAGGAAAAAGGCACCACGACAGATACCACGACCCACACCCACGGGGAGACCAGCGCCGCCCCACCCCCACCAAACACCCCAACACACACCACCGAAGCAAACATCGGACGCCATGCGGATCACACCAGCGCACGCCCACCGGCCACCGGAAACCACACGGAGAACGGAGGGCACACCTACACGGGGAGAACGGGCCACACCCACAGAGGAGGCCGCAGGGAACACCGCCGCACGGCACACCACCATGCCCTCACCGCCACCCGACGACCCCGACCACCACGAAGGCCAACTCACAGGCACCGGAAGGGGACGAAAGCACGGCCGCGGCACCCACGACTACGGACCGACACCCCCAGAGGACACGGGACCAAGGCACAGGCCCCCAGGGAGGGCAACCCCACGGACCGTCACGCGACCACACCATGGGCTATAAGGGCCGGGCTGCGCTACCGTCGCGGTTTGACGCAGAGTATTGCTACGGGGGCTTGATCTCGGCTGGTCTCACGTCCGTGAGGGCGTCCGTCACCAACCTGTTGCGTCCAATGGAGGAATGGCACTGCGGCGGCACACCGATCCCGTCCATGATGAATATCGAGCACCGCAAGGGGAAGCGAAAGGCTGTGATCGATCGCGAAGGCTTTGGTGCTGCTGGACAGTGCCCCCTACAAGGCCATCTCCGAGCGCCGTGAAGACTGGAAGTGCCAAGAATACCACCGGTGCCCCGGACCCCAGCAGTTCAGCACCGGAGATATGGACATCCCTCTGACCCTACAGTACGAGCTCATCCCTGCCGGCGGCACCGACCCGGACCCTGCCAGCGCAGCCGAGCTGCAGTGAAAGCCGTTCGCCACTCAAACAGCGTTCGGAAGCCACCTCCACCGTCCGACTCCTGATGTCTGTTTGTCTGCCTTGGAGAAGGAACGCCTTTCCTACACCCCGAGTACACCTGCCTGTCTGCGAGGCCCGGTGAAGATTGAGTCCACGGGTGAGAGTCAGTGTGCACGCCGCAAGGACACCGTGATCATTCAGCAGAATTTCCCGAAGACCTAACCGACCCACACAGGCCAAGCTGACCTCCACTGACCCACCGCGGCACCACGCGAGACCACGGCACACCGCACCACAGCGCACCACAGAGCAACGCACCACAGCACGACGCGACGCGACGCGGCACAGAGCGGCACAACACGACACAACTGACCCTAACCTGAGGGACTAACCGAAGCCAGCCACCGCACACCCGGGAAGGCGCCGCGCCACCACGCCACACACCAGCACCACAGGCCACACACGGGGCCACAGCGCGCCAGGCGACAAATGTGACGGACCACCCAGAAGATTACAGCCGGCACCGCAGAGGGGTAAGGACACGAGCAACCCCAGCCCCCAAACCCAAAACCACAAGCAGCCGCCTGGCGCAGCCGCCCAGCCGGCAGAGCCAGGACCTAACCTAGCAAGAAGGGGCGCCGATCCCACCTTGTACAGAGCCCACCCGACCCATGGGGCCGGAACATGGCCACACAGAACGCAACTGAAGAAAGCAGCCCGGAAGACAACACAGAATACAGGCCAGTGCGTGCGCCAGCCCAGGGAAGGCAGAGGGAGGAACAGGCAAGCCCCCCCCAAAAAAAAAAAAAAAAAGGAGGGGGGAAGGGGAAAAGGCACGAAAACAGCCCACAGCCGCCCAACCAGCCGCCAACACCACCACAGGCGGCCAGGCCCCCCCCCCAGGAAAAAAAAAAAAAAAAAAAAAAAAAAAAAAAAAAAAGGGGGGACCCCCGCAGAGGCACAGGGGAACCACCCACCCAAAACCGGCAACACCAAGCCAGTAACAGCGGACCACGGGGAAGGGGGACACAGCAAAAAAAAAAAAAAAAAAAAGAGAGAGCCAGCAGCCCAGCCCGAAAGAAAGGGGATGGAGGGACAGGGACCACAAAGCCCAGAAAAAAAAAAAAAAAAAGAAAAGAAAAGAAAAAACCAAAGCGCAAAAAAAAAAACACACCCCGACAACCCAGCCAAGACGGACTAGGCACAGGCGAGACCCGGGCCCAGCACACACGCCCGCACCGCGCGCCGGAACCGGAAACGGCGGGGGGCAAGCGGGGCGCCCACGAAACCACACACGTCCCAAAAGCAGGCCGAAACCGAAACCCAACCACGAACACCACAAATAGCCGACACTAGAGGGACAACACCACAAATCGAGCCCAAAAACACCCACCCAAGACCCCAGCCAGGACTGACGGGGTTAACAAAACCCGCACCCAACCGCCAACCGGACCCAAACACAAACACCACACAACAGTAGGAAACCCAGTGCCCACAGCCCGGGCACTGAGGCAGCCCGTGCCATGCAGGTGACCCGGCCAAACGAGATCCGGAGCCCGGGGGTAAGGCTGCATCCTAAGGCCTGCGCTGCTTTGGGACTCGAGGCGGAGCGTGCGACACCCAAGCGCCTCGGAACCCTAGTACCAGGAACGTGCATGCACGCCTTGGGAACGGGATACGCCAGGAAGTCCGGTGAACCCCTAGGGTTCCGCCCAAAGGAGGGGACGTGCGCAAGCACGGGGGCACACCCTCCCGGCGAGACAAGCATGTCACGCTGGCGGCGATCAGCCCTCCCGGCGAAGCCCGGGGCCGCTTTGTTGGGGGCCAACAGTCAGGTCTAGCGGGAAGTAAGCCGCCTCCCCTCTTCACGCGCGAAGCCTCTTCCTGTTCGTCACAGGGGCGACGCCAGGGGGAACCATGGGGCGCCTCTCCACGACCGAGTGCACCTACCTACCTACCCTCTCCTTTGCCTTGGACGCTCCAGCCCGTAGTACCGGGTTCTCCCCTCGACGATCCAGTCGAGGGGTCCGGGCTGTGCTCCAATCCGCCCCGGATGCTCCACCCCTGGGCGTCTTTTTGTCGTTTTCTCTCCGTTGCCTCGGACGCTCCAGTCCGTGGCACAGGGTTCACCCCCGGACGATCCAGTCCGGGGGCTATTGCCGTGCTTCATGCCGCCCCGGATGCTCCAAGCCGGGGCGTCATTTTTATCGTATTCTCTCAGTTGTCCCGGACGCTCCAGTCCGTGGCACCGGTTTCACCCCCGGACGATCCAGTCCGGGGGCTAGTGCCGTGCCTCTTTCCGCCCCGGATGCTCCAATCCTGGCCGCCTTTTTATCGTATTCTCTCCGTTGCCTCGGACGCTCCATTCCGGGGCACCGGGTTCACCCCCGGACGATCCAGTCCGGGGGCTAGTGCCGTGCTTCCTTCCGCCCCGGATGCTCCATACCGGGCCGTCGCTTGCTCGTATTCTCTCCGTTGCCTCGGACGTTCCAGTCCGGGCCGTCTTTTCATCGTATTCCCTCCGTTGCCCCGGACGCTCCAGTCCGTGGCACCGGGTTCTACCCCGGACGAACCAGTCCGGGGGCTAGCGCCGTGCTTCATTCCGCCCCGGATGCTCCAATCAGGGGCGTCTTTTTGTCATATTCTCTCCGCTGCCTTGGACGCTCCAGTCCATGGCACCTGCTTCACCCCCGGAAGATCCAGTCCTGGGGCTAGTGCCCTGCTTCTTTCCGCCCCGGATGCTCCAATCCGGGGCGTCATTTTTATCGTATTCTCTCCGTTGCCTCGGACGCTCCAGTCCGCGGCACCGGGTTCACCCCCTGACGATCCAGTCCGGGGGCTAGCGCCGTGCTTTATTCCTCCCCGGTTGCTCCAATCCGGGGGGTCTTTTTGTCGTATTCTCTCCGCCGCCTGGGACGCTCCAGTCCGTGGCGCCGGGTTAACCCCCGGACGATCCAGTCCGGGGGCCAATGCTGTGCTTCATTCCGCCCCGGTAGCTCCATTCCGGGGTGTCTTTTTGTCGTATTCTCCCCGTTGCCTCGGGCGCTCCAGTCCGTGGCACCGGGATCGGCCCCGGACGATCCAATCCGGGGGCTCGGGCCGTGCTCCCACTCGCTCCGGATGCTCCATTCCGGGGCGTCATGTTTCTTTCTCTCCTTGCTGACTTCGGTGCTTGCGTGCGCGGTGCTTTGGTGTTTTGTTTGTTCTTCTTTTTCGCGCGCCCATCGTCGTTGCTCCTCCCCCGCTCTCCCCGCTCTGCTTTGCTTTCCCCACCCCTTCCCCCCCCTCTCGGCCCCCGGTCCTCTCTTCCCCTGCTCCCTTTCTCTCCCTTTGTGGTGGCTCTGCTGGGGCACGCACTCAAGCTCCTAGTGTCTACGCGCGCATGTTGCTATGTTTTGGGGCGGGCACACACGTTCATTCTTCTTCTCCCTTTCCTGCCTTTTTTCTCATGCATTGTTCCTCCTTTCGTCCCGTCCCTTGTCGCATGCACTTTGTGTTGCCTTTGCCTACCTCTTGTCCTCTCCTCTTTTGTTTGTTTGGGGCACGCACACAAGCTCCTACTCCCACGCATGCAATTTGCCACCATTCTCATCTTCCATTCAATCATTCCTTTTGCACTCTTGCCGCACGACATTTATGTGTGTCTTCACGTGTAGACACCGTGGGGGACGCCGCGGCGAACTCGCCACTCGCATTCCTGCCTACGGTGCCTGGTTTCCTATTGTGTCTTTCTTTTTCCTCCCGTCTTGGCCTCGTTGCTTTTTTTTTTTGGCGTCGTCCTAGCTTAGGCGTGCTTGCTTTATGCATTCATGGCATGCTATGCTACTTATTCTTTACGTCATGGACTCTCTGTTTTTTGCGACGCCCAAGAGTAAGCGTGTCTCATTGCTTGCTTGGCGGCACACGCTTTTTACTCATCGGCGTACGGACTCTTTGTTTTTCGCGAGGCCCAAGAGTAAGCGTTTTTGCTTAATGCATTCCCGTCATGTTACCTTTGCCCTTTGTCATGCAGTCTTTGTTTTTTGCGACGCCCAAAAGCAAGCGTGTCTTAATGCATGCATGGCGGTATTTGTTTCTAGCTCATCGGTTAGCGGACTCTATGTTTTTTTTTCCGTCTCCCATGTGTTGGCGTGTTTGCTTAATGCTTGCATGTCTCCCTTGTGTTTGCGTGTGGTGTCCTTGCACCCATGTTTCATGCTATTTATTTGTCCTTCCTTCCCCCTTGTGTGCTCTTTGTGCGTTGTTGACGCGCACAAGTCGCCTAGATCCTATGGCAGGCACGTTGCTAGGTGGTTTGGAGCACGCAATGTTCAATTTCTTCGTCTTCGCGGCTCGCTTGCTCTTGGTGTTCGCCTCTATTCATCGTCCTTGTTGTTGGAGCGTGCAAAAGTCCCTTGCGCCTAGGACACGCACTTTGCTAGGTGTTTTGGGGCAAGCAACGCTCAACTTCGTCGCCGTCGCGACTCTGTTGTTCTTCTTTTTCTGTGTGTGTCCTAAATTTTGCGACCTCGCCAAACAGCGGCGTAAAAAGAAGGCCAGAAACGTCCTCTTAACAGCCCATGTGTTGGGGATGTCCACTGCCCCAGTGGCTGCAACCTACGCACTGTAATGGGGTCTGGACTCAACTCCGACACTAAATGTGCTGCCTAACTACACGTATGTGGTGGGTGCTCCGCATATGGGGGCCTGCACTTGACTGCACTACCCAGCGGGTCCCGCTGTTTGCAGTCCAACAACCTGTTTCTTCTTTGATTGCCCCTTTTGGTTGTGTTTGGGTGTTGGCGACCCCGTAGTAGACACAGCTATGACCGTAGTCATCGGAGTAACTAGGGGTAATACCATCAAACCTAAGTTCGTCTCACGAATACAAACTAGTATACTCAGTCACCTGTAGGGTATCATCGACCTCTGGACTTCTACTACAGTCAACTGTCATACTACCTGTATCATACTAGGCAGTCACCAGCTATCCTCGTATCAGACGAAGGATGCCAAAAAGGGTACAGACAGTAAACTAGATCTCTGGCTTCTTCCGGACTCAGTCCATGAAAAGTCCATGAATGAGCAACAATTTCTCAAAATATTGGTGAAAGTGCTGCCCTGGGTCGATGTTTGTGCCGGAGGGCTCGGGGCCGGCAAGACCAGTGGGGCAGGCACGCGAGGAGTCTCCCTGGACGTTGTTATTGGGGGTAGAACCGGATACTCGAACACCAACGGAGGCGAGAGCAGCAACAACTGAAGCAAGGTCCATGCTGATTGTGGTCCGGCAGAAAATCCCAGTCTATGAAGAAAATTGACGCGGATTATTCTATGCACATCTGAGTGTCCATATCTGTCTGAAAAGATTTAAATAAATCCGATTATGCAAAAAAGTTTGGCCGATCTGGCCCGCGAGCGCGCGTCAGCGGCAAATGGCGATTCCAGCTAAATGATCAAAACGCGGCGGATTTACGGGGAATGGACCGCGGAATCAAATCCGGCATATCAGAAATATATAGGAAATATCCTGAGACTGAGCTGCGAGGCGGCGATTCCGCCGAAGCAAAGAAAATGACCAAAATGTAGCCAATCTGGGTTAGATCAGTGAAAATCTGAGCAGATGGGGGTTAGCCGCACTTACACTCCCCCTCCAAAAACACACTGGGGTGTGTCGCTACGTCAACGAAGAACGTAGTGCGGGTAAGTCCCAGAAAAAAATAGAAATGTATCCTCGATGGGGCGAAATCTGCTTGATCTGACCTGATTTGGGCTGAATTGGCACTGAATCAGGATGGATGAACCTGAAATGAGACAGAATGAGAAGTGACGAACAGTCCTCCGTGCAGTAAAACATTCGGTTAAGGGCTAGGAAGCATGTAAACGTATCGAGAATCGATACCAAACCATGCACTGGTTGAGAATGAGGTAGATTATTGGTGGATTGAGTGGGGGAATCAAGAAATGGAGTGACATCTCAGCGCTCTGGCACAGTTTTGCTGTCGCGGGCACGCTACGGTGTCCTCGCCGAACTCTACATCGTGTTACTCCCGCTTTTCTCGTTCTGAAAAGTGCAGCATGTGCTTCAGATTTGGCGCATCTGGCGGATGATCACAAGATTCAGCAAGATTGAGAGTCAATTCGAGCAGGGATGAAGGAGATGAAGCAATCACAGAGAGGGAAAACAATTACAAATGTAGTCTACAGACCCTAAGTGAAACGAAAATCATAAGCGTCAACGAAGTTGGGCAAAGCCGTCGACAGATCTTCGAGGAATGAGATGAGATGATAAGGAAATCAACTTAAACTGTCCTACAATGAGGCAAATTCATGAGATGGAGGTGAAATGAAGCGGAATGTCTAGAACTGAAACTACTAACATCTTCGTTTAGACTAAATATATATTGTCGTTTATTCAGCTCAATTGTGCTTTCCGGCACGTTGGTTCGCGAGCATCCAACAGATTCCATCAAAATGTGGATCATGTGATGATGCATCATGATGGGACATGCTGGCCCTGGATCCTTGGCATGTAACGCGCCGAAGGTTCGCTGAAGGCGCTTTACTGACAGTATATAACTGAGAGACACCGAAGAGTCCTTTATTTACAGTGGCGGCGGTGTCAATCGACTTGGACAAGACCAATCTTTCGAATGAGTCCCACAAGACACTTGGATTCACCATTTTCGACAGTTTCTGGTCGGATTGAGCTCACATTGGCGTGTGCCAAAAATACAACGAAGCTTACGGACTTCAGAGGTTGCTGTTAGAAGTCCCTAGAGCTCCTATGTGAAGGTTGTCTGAACAATTGACGTCTGGGTTTTGCACAACAGTGGCAGAATGATGGACAAACCTGAGGATTTCAAGGCAAATTTGAGGATCCTGGATCTGAATCTGGACTTTGGCTTTCGCATCACGGCAAACGAAGGTAAGATCTGAGTTCCTGGCGTCGCATCTGGTGCAGCCAGTACTACAGGGGGTGCCTGTAGGGGTGAATGTCGCTGGCCAGCGTTTTGATTATGTACATTTGCTTCCATCTGCACGAGTAGCCAAATTCCAAAGATGCACAGACCAACAGAGACAAGATTACCCCGAATCTGCCTGAATTAAGCCTGAGTTTGGTTGTTTCTGTACACGGCAGCACACTCCGTGGCTTTCGGTATCGTAACTACGCCTTGTCTGCCGAACGGAGACCAAAGAAAAGTTGATTGACGTCAAATTATCAAACATTTGCAGTTCTCCACATCATGACATAATCAGTAAAAATGAACAGTGGATTGAGCAGAATGTGATAGGATGGCTTCCTCAATTCGGCCAAGCACGAATACATGTGACCACCAACCTGTCTGGCCTGGCCCTCGTACGGCTGGGGCGCTGCAAATCAGCGGCCGAACTCGAAGCTTGGTCCTCATTTGGCTCCTGGGCTGGCCTGACCGCAGGAGGGGGGATCGACGGATCAGCCCTGGAATCTGGCTGCTGAGGGCCGTAAAAGGCTGGATCTCGATTCACCACAGGTCGTTTTCCGTCGCTCTCCACTTGTCTGTCTGGTTTCCACAGACAGTCTGTCAGGAGTACTCCAATTTCGGGGTGCTTCTTGAGGAAGTCGATGAACCCCTTGGTGTACCCATGGACAAAAGAATGGGCTGGTTCCCAGTTGTTGTGACTGGAATCAAAGCCCCTCCACTCACACAGAAATTCCCATTCGCCCTTGGCGTCACGTCTTGCTTCAACAATCCTCTTGAGTTCGTAATTCCCCCCTTCGATGACCCGATCAGACAAATGTTTCGCAGTCCAAAAAAGGGGTTTAACTCGATCCTTGGGGGAGGGGATCTCTCTCTTGAGGCGATCGCCCGAAACGTCAATTTCCCTGCTGACATCCACACGAATCCTCCACCTGTTCTCCCCAAGACGCGCTGTAACAGCGAATGGCCCCTCCCACAAGGGAAGAAGCTTATCATCTCCGTCCAGGGTGGTTTCGGATTTTCAAAGCCAAACTCGATCATCGACTTCAAAATTGTGGGGGTTTTTTCGACCTTGATTCTGAACCCAAAGCCAGTCAGCTTGATGCTTTTCGATTAATTTCGACACAGTTTTATCTGCTCGTTGGACGTCGTCCAAAAACAACGAAGCATCTTTACAGGGGCGAGGATTATTCAACGGCATGTTCCACCAACACTTCTTTCGTCCAAAGACAATTTCATTTGGAGAAAGGCCATGATACAAAGGCGTGTTGTGATAACGGCGAAGCATGGCGAAAAGAATCTCGAGCCAATGGAAATCCTTTTCACTCGCGAGCTCCTTACGGAGCATATTTATAATTGAGCGGCCGGCTCTTTCGCCAGGCAGCGCTCGATGCGAGTGGATTTCACATCGGAGGTGGTGGATTCCAAGGCGAGCACATAATTCCGTCCACCATTCGGAGGTGTACTCTTTGCCTGAATCCGTCACCACCTCGGATGAGACGTCCCAACCTCCCATCCAGGTCTGCGCGCACCATTTGGCCGCAGCCTTGCCAGTCATCGACTCAATGTTGCAAGGCAACACCTGCATGTAGCCGGAATGACGGCACTGAATAAGGAGCACACCATTGACTTTTTTGTTCGTCCAATGGCACTCTTCGTCATCGAGTTCACCGAGATAGAAAAAATCACTGGTGACTCTGTTAAAGAGGCGCTCCGGAATAGGATGAGGCCTCAGATGGCCGTGCTTCTTCGCGCTGGGGGGCGTCGAGACAGCACATTGGGCACATCCGGCGGCTACTTTCATGCAATGAGTATATAGCCGTGAGCCAAACAACCTATGTTTAATCATCGACCACAGTCGACGGCCATGTGCGTGGGGGGACTCCCATTTATGCCACCAGTTTAACACTCGGGGGGCCAGGGCGTCTGGTACGCACAATTTACCCTCCATCCACAGCTTCCCCCCATCCAACGAGTACTCAGGAAAAATCCCATCCTTGTGAGCATCTTTGGATTTGAGATTTCCAAAGGCCTCTTTAAACATGGGATCCTGCAGATAATCGGACGTCCAGTCACGGATGATCAGGGAATCTTTAGGCAGGGGTGGAGTTTTGGCCGGATCTCGACGCTTAATGCCCTGGATCAACCGAAATCTACTTACTCGTCGGGTGTAGTCAAACCGTTTCACACTCCCTGAGGAGGGATCGGTGACTTTTTCCACGACTTTCAGTGTTTTGGTGCAGATCTCATGAGCATGCGCCGGATCTGAGATGGCCGTGATGTCGTGACACGGTAATGCGTGCTGTTTAACAGCGCATTGCATGCATGCACGTCGAATGAGTTTCTTTTCTTCTTGATCCCATTCGATTATTACATGGCGGTCCTGCTCCGTACCATGGATGTTGGTACTTTGCAGCCCCTCTGAAGCGGGGTAAGCCCATCGGCTCAGAGCATCCGCTACCGTGTTATGTTTACCAGGCAAATACGACACATGGAGGTCAAACAGAGAGAGAAATTCGTGCCATCTGGCCCGTCGACCAGCTGGGCTCGCGACAGTATCAATGTGTTCGGTGGCCCAATACTCCAGAGATCGATGATCGGTCAGGACCTCGACTCGATTGGTGCCAACCCACGATTGGTACTTTTTTAGAGCGCAAATTATGGCGTACGTTTCTTGCTCACGCGGCGACCATTGCATTTGGCGTGGGGCTAGCTTCCGAGACCAAAATGCAAGAGGGTAATGATCGCCGGTGGTCTCATCAACCTGTTCAAGGACAGCTCCGATCGCGTACCTAGAAGCGTCGGTTCTAATGTAGAAGGGTCGGTCAAATTGGGGCACATGCAACGTGGCGACTTCGCAGAGGGCCGCCTTCAAGTGATGGAAGGCCTCCTCGCACTCGTCAGTCCACTTGACACGAACCTTTGAACCTGCCTTGCCCGCATCTCTCCCTACCTTCAATAATTCAGTGAGGGGGGCAGCAAATTTGGCATAATTCGGCACAAAAGTGTGGTAAAAATTGCAACAACCCAGGAATCCTCTCAACTCCGTGATCGTCTCAGGGCGCTTCCACTTCTGAATAGCGACGAGCTTCCCTGGACTGGGTCGTCGAGTGCCATTCTCTAGGAGAGAACCACAAAATTCGACTGATTTTAAAAATAATTTTCCCTTCTTTGGCCCACAAATCAGCTGATTGGCATCAAGAATGTCCAAAACTTGGTTCAGCTGCTTCTCATGTAGGGCCACCAGCTCAGCTTCGGTCAGTCCCTCCCCCTCCGTCGCGATGATTATGTCATCTATGTACACACTCACGAAGGCACGAAGCTCAGGATGAGCTGTAAAAAGTACATCCTCCATCATTCTTTGAAAAAACGAAGGGGCGTTCTTCAGGCCCATGGGCATGACTGTCCACTGGACTGGGCCACATGGCGTGCACATGCAGGTGAGAGGTCGGCTGTCCTTCCTCAACGGCATTTGGTGAAAGCCGTGACGGAGATCCAGCACAGAAAACAAACGACCTCTTGCCCTCTTGGCGATTTCCTCCTCAATGAGGGGCAGGGGGTGTGAATCCGCCTTGGTTTCGGCGTTGAGATTGCGAAAATCAACAACCATTCGCCAACCATCTATAGTGTTCTGGTCTGCAGGCGGCGGCTTCGGGACTGTGAAGGGTGCACAGCACCATTCGCTGGTCATACAACCCTCAAGCCAACCAAATTCCCTTAGATTTCTCTCAATGATTTTTCTGAGGATCTCATGTTTATGTCCATGGTTCTCATAAGGGCGCTGTTTTTTTGCCTTGTACCCTTCACGAAGCTCGATGAAGGCTTCACCGAACTGCCCACGGACAGGGGGGTCTTTGATCAACTTACCCGAAAGGGTTGTGTCCTTCCGTTCCTCAAAAATCTTTTCTCTTGACTTGGAACACAATTCAGTGTCCACCTGATCGCCAGGAATTACTGTCGAAAAAACTTTGGCGACTTCTTCGGCTTTGGCAGGAAGAATCTTCTTACGGATGTCCCTAAAGAGGTCCGTATCAACTGCCTCTTGAAGATAGGTGGGTCGAGTGTCGACATTCCAGAGATTCTCGTCGTGATCCAGCTCCTCGAAAGGATCTATGAAAGCTTCCACAGGGGGTTTTTCATAAAAAACTCTGAATTTGCGGCGTGATTTGGAATTTTTCTTCGCCCGTGCACTGAAGATTCTTTTCGATGTCGATCGTATTGGGGAAGAGGGAGGCGAGGCGGATCCATTTGACGTTGGATCACCTTGGGTATCTGACGGACAAAAATCAGAAAAAATAGATTCATCATCAGTACCACGCTCAACCTCAGATTCAGACCCAACACAAGAATCAGTACCAGAATCAGCAGAATTAGAGTCAGAAAGCTTTCCATCCACCAGGAATGCAAGCGAACTCCAGGACCGCTGTGGCAGGGGACCTGTGTCGTCCCTGGCATACAGCTTAATCTTCCTGGGAAGTTCGATGTAATCTACACAAATGTCCTGTAATTCCTGAAACCAAGGTTTGTCGTCCCACAAGGGCACAACTAAAATCGCCTGGGTTTTATCTTGCTTGATTTTGTGGATGACCTGCTGGATTAAGTGAAACGGAGGATTAATCCATAACTTCTTGTCCCATTTATGGGTCCAAGCGTCGCGAAAGTGCTTGTCAAAGCGCTTGTTCTCGCGGTTAGCAAAGGCATCATACCGTGGCCAAAAGGAATGGTGTTCATGAAAATATTCACAAATTGCATCGCGCCATTTGTCGACAACTCTGTAGGATGAAGAGTGCCAGCGCGAAGGGCGTCGTGGCTGGGAGTCCCTACGAAGACATTCCAACTCTCGGGAGTAATCGGCACTCCCATTCACCTCTGCAATGGTGACATCTTCACCAAATTTTAGTGTAACTTTTTGCTTCAAAAATTCTTCTGCACTTTTAAACCCTGCGTGCAAAAAACGAAATTCAGGACGCTCCAAGGGACCTGACTCCAGCAAAAAACAACGACGATGACCTACGGGCGCTACCCTGTTCTTGCGAAGCCAAGGATGGCCCAAGTAAAGGTCATACTTTATGTCGGCACGATAGAAGTAGTCATCCTTAAGGACAACTTCTTCCACATTTTGCTCTTCCCAAAGGTCTTGAGCGACCAAATGAGTTGATATATAACAACCGCGTTGCCCACCTGCGAGAGAATGTCCAGAAACTCCCCCGAGGGTAACAGGATAAAGCGAATCCTGTAAGCAGTCGTCGGGTAAGAAAGAGTTGGATTGGAGATTTACCTCTGATCCATTGTCACACAAACAAGTGGCGAGGTGGAAATTTCCCTTGCAATCAGAGACCCACAGCTTTGTGACGAACTGACGGGCCCTGTGCTTGGACTGTACACCAACCTCGTCCACTACAACAGAAGGATCCGCTGCCGGATCCAAGGGAGAGGAGACAAGCGACCCTACATCAAGTAATGGTCGAGATGGAATCTGGGGATCATGCCTGAAATCGCTTGGGGAGGGGCGATTTTCGTGGCTCCCCTAGGCGTTCTGACCTCCAGTGTTTGCGTTAACGTTGTGAACACACCCTGATTCGTCGACCCACTCCTCTTGGAACGGATCATCCGCTGGATTCAAGGCATTTTCAACGTAATCTCGATCCGCATCGGACACCTGATCTGCACCTGAGACCTGATCCACACGATGGTTGCCCTTTCCACGTCCACGGCCACGGCCGCCGGATGATGGACCTCCACCGTCGCCACGCCCTCTGCCCTTACCAGAGAAAGGGGTTCCCGAAGGATTTCCCTTACCTTTACCCTGTGATCCTGGAGCATTTCCTTTGTTTGTACCGGATTGAGGGGTTTGGCCTGGATTTCGATTTCCGCCTCCGGCGTTGCCATTGGGACTTTTCTGGCCGTTCGGCTGCCCACCGGAGCCGGATGGAGTCCGATTTCCTGTGCCTTGGGACCCGCCAGGGCCTCCAGTATTTTTGTTTCCACCGGAGGGGGGCGAATTCCCTTTTCCCCCCTTTCCACCATGCACCTGTCTGTCATTCCTGTCTGAATTCTGAGGATTACTGATATTTTCACCAATCACCTTGTGATCGTAAGGAGACCATCGGTGATTACCAGTAGAATGCGTCTTAGCTCGGTTCGTAGAACCTAGAAGAAGGCAGATGCTACAATGATCCTGAACATTCCGGGTGTCATTCACCTTTTTATTGCCCTTTTGGGCCCCATTTTGGGTGTTTTGCTGGGTATTCTTGTTTCCCCCAAGACCCTCATGGAAATTTTGATTGGCGGCGTCAGCGAGCCGCTCAACCTCTTCCCACAGTTCCTGCAGGGTGAACGAAAACACCCATTTCCTGGCCTTCAGGCGATGGCCGTGGAAACTTACTCCCCTGTTGAGGACTTGGACAAACAAGTCCCGATCCTCGTGTTCATTGGACTTGATTTTCCACGTGTTTTCAGTGAATTTCACCTTGGTAAACGACGTGGGGGAACACTTTTGAAGTGATTCCCTGACGGAAAACCTGTTGGCCGAGGCATCGAAGCCTTCGACCTCCGCCCACCAGGTCTTGACCTTTTCTTCGGATTGTTTATTCCGAAGGGTGGCGGCAGTGTAAGTGCGGCTAGCCCCATCTGCTCAGATTTTCACACATTCTGCCCAGATTGGCTACATTTTGGTCATTTTCTTTGCTTCGGCGGAACCGCCGCCTCGCAGCTCAGTCACAGGATATTTCCTATATATTTCTGATATGCCGGATTTGATTCCGCGGTCCATTTCCCGTAAATCCGCCGCATTCCGCTATTTTAGCTGGAATCGCCATTTGCCGCTGGCGCGCGCTCGCGGGCCTGATCGGCCATACAATTTTACATAAATGGATTATTTAAATTCATTCGGACAGTTTTGGACACTCAGATGTATTTAGAATAATTCCCCTCAATTTTCTTCATAGACTGGGATTTTCTGCCGGACCACAATCAGCATGGACCTTGCCTCTGTTGTCGCTGCTCTCGCCTCCGTTGGTGTTCGTGTATCCGGTTCCAACCCCAATAACAACATCCAGGGAGACTCCTCGCGTGCCTGCCCCACTGGTCTTGCCGGCCCCGAGCCCTCCGGCACCCACAACGACCCAGGGCAGCACTTTCATGGTAGCAGAGGCTACCTGAATGTTGTTCCTATGGTGTCCCAACCACAGCTAGCCCCTCAGTACGGCCCCGTAGACCCCGCCACCTCCGGAGACGTAACGATCACGCTCCCGTGGTGCTGTGCGAACGAGGCCTTGAGAGGAATGCCTTGCGCAAGCCCAAATTGCCCAAGAAGGACACAAATCAGCAGCTGTGGAGGCCCAGATTACAATCAAGATCCCAGTCGAAATTGGCCATCAAGCAGCTGGAATCTCCCAGCTTACGCTAATGGCAACGCTCCGGTGGAGCTTACGGACTTGGCAGGTACCAACACTCCCTACCAATGTCCACATTTCGAGACCATCGATGCCGACATTGACGACATTGAGATGGGTGGTCCAGGTGAGGTACCTACCTTTAATCGACCAGCCTCATGGGCACAATGGGACAACCATTTGTCTTCGGAAGTGGCCCGTAACCTTGAGGCGCTTGAGGCCCTGTGTCTATTAGCCACGTCTAAGCTGATAGGACAAGAAAGAATCGCCTCTGATTTTTTATTCGAATATTTTTTCCTCCTTCAGGAAGAAATTAATACCAGGATGTGGTGGTGTTCTCAAGAAGATGAATCTTTTGCCATTTTCTTGCAGATCTGGGAGGCAAGTCCCTTCCCGAAGGAGAAGACCAAGGCACCGGTTGCCGGGCCCTCCGCCCCTGATCCCTCTGTCTCCATCCGCGACGATCTAGCCGCCGCGGTTGAGGAAGGAATCTTAGAGGCAGCTAGGCAGGCAAGCCTGGAAATTAGGACTGAAGGAGCTCCCCAAGTGGACTCCTGGCTGCGAACCACTGAGATTAGCGGTCCGACAGCCTGCTCAGGTCCTTCAGGACACGGTATGTACTGCCCTGCCGACTGCTCTTGCAGATCTCAGCGAGACTCTGAGCTCCAATTGCTCAAAGATCAAATGCAACTCATCATTCAGACGCTGGGAATTAAAGATCTTTTCAAGACCCACATGAGGTCTGAGGGTGCATCATCGGTGGATCAGACGACAGAACCGTCGGAGGAGGCGACAGAAATTTTTTCGATTGCTCCTTCGGTGGACTCTAAGACCACCGACGCACGGATCAGCAGGACTAAGCTAAAGGAAAGGGTTACAATCTCTCGATCACAGAGTAGATCGGCAAAGGCTAGGACTGAGGTTCAGAATGCCAAAAGAACTGCCTCCCGTACTACCCTTCCTGCTGTTGATTCCAATGCAATTGCCCAGATGTTGCTCGCCCAGACCCTCGCCGGAGCTGGTGTGGCTAATGATGCCGCCAAGGTGTCTACCATTACGGCCGGTGTTGGGCTGGATTCACTTCTAAATCCCACTTCATTGCGACTTCGTCAGGTTGCCAAGCAACCGAAGTATAATGGGAACCCCAGACGTTGGCCTCAGTTCCAACGGGAATTTAAACTGTGGGTTAAGACTCAAAAACTCCAGGATGATCAGTTCCTGATGGCCCTTCTGGACTGCCTTGAGGGAGCGCCGGCCAACACTTGGCTCAGAACCTGGAGTGATCGTGAAGATTCAAGTTCCCCCCTTACCTTTGATGAGGTGTGGGAACAGTTGGAGGTACGTGGATCTCGACTCCCAGAGGACCATTACCACCAGATGTTGAAGAATTTTCCTTCGTTCTCTCGATTAATCTTGCATGAGGTGCAGGACAAGAGACAGCGCTTCTGGAATCTCGTAGAAGAATCTGAACATTCAGGCGAAAAATTTTCCAGTGCCGAGCTGAAAAATCTGATTTTTGACAAGATCCCCTCAGAAACCGCCGCCACCCTTCGGAATCGACAGTCCGAAGAAAAGGTCAAGACCTGGTGGGCGGAGATCGATGGCTTTGACGCCTCGGCCAACCGGTTTACAGTCAGGGAGGCACTTCAAAAGTGCTCCCCCACGTCGTTTACCAAGGTGAAATTCACTGAAAACACGTGGAAAATCAAGTTCAATGAACACGAGGATCGGGACTTGTTTGTCCAAGTCCTCAACAGGGGAGTAAGCTTCCATGGAAATCGTCTGAAGGCCAGGAACTGGGTGTTCTCGTTTACTCCGCAGGAACTGTGGGAAGAGGTTGAGAGGCTCGCTGACGCCGCCAATCAAAATTTCCATGAGGGTCTTGGGGGAAACAGGAATACCCAGCAAAACACCCAAAATGGGGCCCAAAAGGGCAACAAAAAGGTGAATGACACCCGGAATGTTCAGGATCATTGTAGCATCTGCCTTCTTCTAGGTTCTACGAACCGAGCTAAGACGCATTCCACTGCTAATCACCGATGGTCTGCTTACGATCACAAGGTGATTGGTGAAAATGTCAAAAATTCGCAGAATTCAGACAGGAATGACAGACAGGTGCATGGTGCCAAGGGGGGAAAGGGTAATTCGACTCCCTCCGGTGGGAACAAAAATACTGGAGGCCCTGGCGGGTCCCAAGGTAAAGGGAATCGGACTCCATCCGGCTCCGGTGGACAGCCAAACGGCCAGACAAGTCCCAATGTCAACGCCGGAGGCGGAAATCGAAATCCAGGCCAAACCCCTCAATCCGGTACAAACAAAGGAAATGCTCCAGGATCACAGGGTAAGGGTAAGGTAAATCCTTCGGGAACCCCCTTCTCTGGTAAGGGCAGAGGGCGTGGCGACGGTGGTGGCCCATCATCCGGCGGTCGTGGCCGTGGACGAGGAAAGGGCAACCATCGTGTGGATCAGGTCTCAGGGGCAGACCAGGTGTCTGATGCGGATCGAGATTACGTCGAAAACGCTCTGAATCCAGCGGATGATCCGTTCCAAGAGGAATGGATCGACGAAACAGGCTGTGTTCACAATGTTAACGCAGCCGCTGGAGGTCAGAACGCCTAGGGGAGCCACGAAAATCGCCCCTCCCCAAGCGATTTCAGGCATGATCCCCAAATTCCTGATCGACCATTACTTGATGTAGGGTCGCTTGTCTCCTCCCCCCTGGATCCGGCAGCGGATCCTTCTGTTGTAGTGGACGAGGTTGGTGTACAGTCCAAGCACAGGGCTCGTCAGTTTGTCACAAAGCTGTGGGTCTCTGATTGCAAGGGAAATTTCCACCTCGCCACTTGTTTGTGTGATAATGGATCAGAGGTAAATCTCCAATCCAATTCCTTCTTACCCGACGACTGCGTGTTTGAATCGCCTCATCCTGTTACCCTCGAGGGAGTTTCTGGACATTCTCTCGCAGGTGGGCAACGCGGTTGTTATATATCCACCCATTTGGTCGCTCAAGACCTTTGGGAAGAGCAAAATGTGGAAGAAGTTGTCCTTAAGGATGACTACTTCTACCGTGCTGACATAAAGTATGACCTTTACTTGGGCCATCCTTGGCTTCGCAAGAACAGGGTAGCGCCCGTAGGTCATCGTCGTTGTTTTTTGCTGGAGTCAGGTCCTTTGGAGCGTCCTGAATTTCGTTTTTTGCACGCAGGGTTTAAAAGTGCAGAAGAATTTTTGAAGCAAAAAGTGACACCAAAATTTGGTGAAGATGTCACCATTGCAGAGGTGAATGGGAGTGCCGATTACTCCCAAGAGTTGGAATGTCTTCGTAGGGACTCCCAGCCACGACGCCCTTCGCGCTGGCACTCTTCATCCTACAGAGTTGTCGACAAATGGCGCGATGCAATTTGTGAATACTTCCATGAACATCATTCATTTTGGCCACAGTATGATGCATTTGCTAACCGTATGAACAAGCGCTTTGACAAGCACTTCAGCGACGCTTGGACCCACAAATGGGACAAGAAGTTGTGGATTAATCCTCCGTTTCACTTAATCCAGCAGGTCATCCATAAAATCAAGCAAGATAAAACCCAGGCAATTTTAGTTGTGCCCTTGTGGGACGACAAGCCTTGGTTTCAGGAATTACAAGACATTTGTGTTGATTACATCGAACTTCCCAGGAAGATTAAGCTGTATGCCAGGGACGACACAGGTCCCCTGCCACAGCGCTCCTGGAGTTCGCTTGCATTCCTGGTGGATGGAAAGCTTTCTGACTCTAATTCTGCTGATTCTAGTACAGATTCCTGTGTTGGGTCTGAATCTGAGGTTGAGCGTGGTACTGATGATGAATCTATTTTTTCTGATTTTTGTTCGTCAGATACCCAAGGTGATTCAACGACCAATGGATCCGCCTCGTCTCCCTCTTCTCCAATACGGTCGACATCGAAAAGAATCTTCAGTGCACGGGCGAGGAAAAATCTCCAATCGCGCCGCAAATTCAGAGTTTTTTATGAAAAACCCCCTGTGGAAGCTTTCATGGATCCTTTCGAGGAGCTGGATCACGAGGAAAATCTCTGGGATTTCGACACAAGACCCACCTATCTTCAAGAGGCAGTGGATACGGACCTGTTTAGGGACATCCGTAAGAAGATTCTTCCTGCCAAAGCCGAAGAAGTCGCCAAAGTTTTTTCGACAGTAATTCCTGGCGACCAGGTGGACACTGAATTGTGTTCCAAGTCAAGAGAAAAGATTTTTGAGGAACGGAAGGACACAACCCTTTCAGGGAAGTTGATCAAAGACCCCCCTGTCCGTGGGCAGTTCGGTGAAGCCTTCATCGAGCTTCGTGAAGGGTACAAGGCAAAAAAACAGCGCCCTTATGAAAATCATGGACACAAACATGAGATTCTCAGAAAAATCATTGAGAGAAATCTCAGGGAATTTGGTTGGCTTGAGGGTTGTATGACCAGCGAATGGTGCTGTTCACCCTTCACAGTCCCGAAGCCACCGCCTGCAGACCAGAACACCATAGATGGTTGGCGAATGGTTGTTGATTTTCGCAATCTCAACGCCGAAACAAAGGCGGATTCACACCCCCTGCCCCTCATTGAGGAGGAAATCGCCAAGAGGGCAAGAGGTCGTTTGTTCTCTGTGCTGGATCTCCGTCACGGCTTTCACCAAATGCCGTTGAGGAAGGACAGCAGACCTCTCACCTGTATGTGCACGCCATGTGGCCCAGTCCAGTGGACCGTCATGCCCATGGGCTTGAAGAACGCCCCCTCATTTTTTCAAAGAATGATGGAGGATGTGCTGTTCACAACCCATCCTGAGCTTCGTGCCTTCGTGAGTGTGTACATAGATGACATAATCATCGCGACGGAGGGGGAGGGACTGACCGAAGCCGAGCTGGTGGCCCTACATGAGAAGCAGCTGAACCAAGTTTTGGATATTCTTGACGCCAATCAGCTGATTTGTGGGCCAAAGAAGGGAAAATTATTTTTAAAATCAGTCGAATTTTGTGGTTCTCTCCTAGAGAATGGCACTCGACGACCCAGTCCAGGGAAGCTCGTCGCTATTCAGAAGTGGAAGCGCCCTGAGACGATCACGGAGTTGAGAGGATTCCTGGGTTGTTGCAATTTTTACCACACTTTTGTGCCGAATTATGCCAAATTTGCTGCCCCCCTCACTGAATTATTGAAGGTAGGGAGAGATGCAGGTAAGGCAGGTTCAAAGGTTCGTGTCAAGTGGACTGACGAGTGCGAGGAGGCCTTCCATCACTTGAAGGCAGCCCTCTGCGAAGTCGCCACGTTGCATGTGCCCCAATTTGACAGACCCTTCTACATTAGAACCGACGCTTCTAGGTACGCGATCGGAGCTGTCCTTGAACAGGTTGATGAAGCCACCGGCGATCATTACCCTCTTGCATTTTGGTCACGGAAGCTAGCCCCACGCCAAATGCAATGGTCGCCGCGTGAGCAAGAGACTTACGCGATCACCTGTGCTTTAAAAAAGTACCAATCGTGGGTTGGCACCAATCGAGTCGAGGTCCTGACGGATCATCGATCTCTGGAGTATTGGGCCACCGAACACATTGATACTGTCGCGAGCCCAGCTGGTCGACGGGCCAGATGGCACGAATTTCTCTCTCTGTTTGACCTCCATGTGTCGTATTTGCCTGGAAAACATAACACGGTAGCGGATGCTCTGAGCCGATGGGCTTACCCCGCCTCAGAGGGGCTGCAAAGTACCAACATCCATGGTACGGAGCAGGACCGCCATGTAATCATCGAATGGGATCAGGAAGAAAAGAAACTCATTCGACGTGCATGCATGCAGTGCGCTGTTAAACAGCACGCATTGCCGTGTCACGACATCACGGCCATCACAGATCCGGCGCATGCTCACGAGATCTGCACCAAAACGCTGAAAGTCGTGGAAAAAGTCACCGATCCCTCTTCAGGGAGTGTGAAACGGTTTGACTATACCCGACGAGTAAGTAGATTTCGGTTGATCGAGGGCATTAAGCGTCGAGATCCGGCCAAAACTCCACCCCTGCCTAAGGATTCCCTGATCATCCGTGACTGGACGTCCGATTACCTGCAGGATCCCATGTTTAAAGAGGTCTTTGGAAATCTCAAATCCAAAGATGCTCACAGGGATGGGATTTTTGCAGAGTACTCGTTGGATGGGGGGAAGCTGTGGATGGAGGGTAAATTGTGTGTGCCAGACGCCCTAGCCCCCCGAGTGTTAAACTGGTGGCACAAATGGGAGTCCCCCCACGCACATGGCCGTCGACTGTGGTCGATGATTAAGCATAGGCTGTTTGGATCGAGGCTCTACACTCATTGCATGAAAGTAGCTGCCGGATGTGCCCAATGTGCTGTCTCGACGCCTCCCAGCGCGAAGAAGCACGGCCATCTGAGGCCTCATCCTATTCCGGAGCGTCTCTTTAACAGAGTCACCAGTGATTTCTTCTATCTCGGTGAACTCGATGACGAAGAGTGCCATTGGACGAATAAAAAAGTCTATGGTGTGCTCCTTATTCAGTGCCGTCATTCCGGCTACATTCAAGTGTTGCCTTGCAACATTGAGTCGATGACTGGCAAGGCTGCCGCCAAGTGGTGCGCGCAGACCTGGATGGGAGGCTGGGACGTCTCATCCGAGGTGGTCACGGATTCAGGCAAAGAGTACACCTCCGAATGGTGGAGAGAATTGTGTGCTCGCCTTGGAATCCACCATCTCCGATGTGAAATCCACTCGCATCGAGCGTTGCCTGGCGAAAGGGCCGGCCGCTCAATAATTAATATGCTTCGTAAGGAGCTCGCGAGTGAAAAGGATTTCCATTGGATGGAAGATCTCTTCGCATTGCTTCGCCGTTACCACAACACGCCTTTGTATCATGGCCTTTCTCCAAATGAAATTGTCTTTGGACGAAAGAAGTGTTGGTGGAACATGCCGTTGAATAATCCTCGCCCCTGTAAGGATGCTTCGCTGTTTTTGGACGAAGTCCAACGAGCAGATAAATCTGTGTCGAAATTAATCGAGAAGCATCAAGCTGACTGGCTTTGGGTTCAAAATCAAGGTCGAAAAAACCCCCACAATTTTGAAGTCGATGATCGAGTTTGGCTTCGAAAATCCGAAACCACCCTGGACGGAGATGACAAGCTTCTTCCCTTGTGGGAGGGGCCATTCGCTGTTACAGCGCGTCTTGGGGAAAACAGGTGGAGGATCCGTGTGGATGTCAGCAGGGAAATTGACGTTTCGGGCGATCGCCTTAAGAGAGAGATCCCCTCCCCCAAGGATCGAGTTAAACCCCTTTTTTGGACTGCAAAACACTTGTCCGATCGGGTAATCGAAGGGGGAAAGTACGAGCTCAAGAGGATTGTTGAAGCAAGACGTGACGCCAAGGGCGAATGGGAATTTCTGTGTGAGTGGAGGGGCTTTGATTCCAGTCACAACAACTGGGAACCAGCCCAATCTTTTGTCCATGGATACACCAAGGGGTTTATTGACTTCCTGAAGAAGCACCCCGAAATTGGAGTACTCCTGACAGATTGTTTGTCGAAACCAGACAGACAAGTGGAGAGCGACGGAAAACGACCTGTGGTGAATCGAGATCCAGCCTTTTATGGCCCTCAGCAGCCACATTCCAGGGCTGATCCGTCGATCCCCCCTCCTGCGGTCAGGCCAGCCCAGGAGCCAAATGAGGACCAAGCTTCGAGTTCGGCCGCTGATTTGCAGCGCCCAAGCCGTACCAGGGCCCGACCAGACAGGTTGGTGGTCACCTGTATTCGTGCTTGGCCGAATTGAGGAAGCCATCCTACCACATTCTGCTCAATCCACTGTTCATTCTTTCTGTTTATGTCATGATGTGGAGAACTGCGAATGTTTGATAATTTGACGTCAATCAACTTTTCTTTGGTCTCCGTTCGGCAGACAAGGCGTAGATACGCTGACGGAGTGTGCTGCCGTGTTCAGAAAAAACCAAACTCAGGCTTAATTCAGGCAGATTCGGGGTAATCTTGTCTCTGTTGGTCTGTGCATCTTTGACATTTGGCTACTCGTGCAGATGGAAGCAAATGTATATAATCAAAACACCGGCCGGTGACATGCACCCCTACAGGCAACCCCTGTAGTACTGGCTGCACCAGATGCGACGCCAGGAACTCAGATCTCACCTTCATTTGCTGTGATGCTGACGCCAAAGTCCAGATTCAGATCCAGGATCCTCAAATTTGCCTTGAATTTCTCAGGTTTGTCCATCATTCTGCCACTGTTGTACGAAACCCAGACGTCAATTGTTCAGACAATCTTCATCTAGGAGCTCTAGGGACTTCTATCAGCAACCTCTGAAGTCCGTAAGCTTCGTTGTATTTTTGGCACACGCCAATGTGAGCTCAATTCGAACAGAAACTGTCGAGAATGGTGAATCCAAGTGTCTTGTGGGACTCCATCGAAAGATTGGCCTTGTCCAAGTCGATTGACACCACCGCCACTGTAAATTCGGTGTCTCTCAGTTATATACTGTCAGTAAAGTGTCTTCAGCGAACCTTCGGCGCATTACATGCCAAGGATCCAGGGCCAGCATGTCCCATCATGATGCATCATCACATGATCCACATTTTGATAGAATCTGTTAGATGCTCGCGAACCAACGTGCCGGAAAGCACAATTGAGCTGAATAAACGACAATATATACTAACTTTAGTCTAAACGAAAGTGTTAGTAGTTTCAGTTGTACACATTCCGCTTCATTTCACCTGCATCTCAGGGAATTTACTCATGTTAGGACAATTTAGATTGATTACCTTGTCATCTCCCATCATTCCTCGAAGATCTGTTTAGATCTAAGGGAACAGAACAACATCTCTACCTTCGGTGGTTCACTTAGGGTCTGTAGACTACATGTGTATTTGTTTAACCTCTCTGTGATTGCTTAATCCCCTCAACCTCTGCCCAAATTCATTCTCATTTTTGCTGAATCTTGTGATCATCCACCAGATGCGCCAAATCTGAGTCACATGCTGTACTTTTCAGAACGAGAAAAGCGGGATAACACGATGTAGAGTTCGGCGAGGACACCGTAGCGTGCCCGCGACAGCGAAACTGTGCCAGAGCGCTGAGATGTCACTCCAATTCTTGATTCCCCCACTCAATCCACCAATAATCTACCTCATTCTCAACCAATGCATGGTTTGGTATCGATTCTCGATACGTTTACATGCTTTTTAGCCCGTGACCTAATGTTTTACTGCACGGAGGACTGTTCGTCACTTCTCATTCTGTCTCATTTCAGGTTCATCCACCCTGATTCAGTGCCAATTCAGCCCAAATCAGGTCAGAGCAAGCAGATTTCGCCCCATCGAGGCTACATTTCTATGTTTTTCTGGGACTTACCCGCACTACGTTCTTCGTTGACGTAGCGACACACCCCAGTGTGTTTTTGGAGGGGGAGTGTAAGTGCGGCTAGCCCCATCTGCTCAGATTTTCAGACATTCTGCCCAGATTGGCTACATTTTGGTCATTTTCTTTGCTTCGGCGGAACCGCCGCCTCGCAGCTCAGTCACAGGATATTTCCTATATATTTCTGATATGCCGGATTTGATTCCGCGGTCCATTTCCCGTAAATCCGCCGCATTCCGCTATTTTAGCTGGAATCGCCATTTGCCGCTGGCGCGCGCTCGCGGGCCTGATCGGCCATACAATTTTACATAAATGGATTATTTAAATTCATTCGGACAGTTTTGGACACTCAGATGTATTTAGAATAATTCCCCTCAATTTTCTTCATAGACTGGGATTTTCTGCCGGACCACAATCAGCATGGACCTTGCCTCTGTTGTCGCTGCTCTCGCCTCCGTTGGTGTTCGTGTATCCGGTTCCAACCCCAATAACAACATCCAGGGAGACTCCTCGCGTGCCTGCCCCACTGGTCTTGCCGGCCCCGAGCCCTCCGGCACCCACAACGACCCAGGGCAGCACTTTCAGGCAGTTTCGGAGGGGATCTTGTCAAAAATCAGATTTTTCAGCTCAGCACTAGAAAGTTTTTCGCCTGAATGTTCAGACTCTTCCACTAAATTCCAGAAGCGCTGTCTCTTGTCTTGCACTTCGTGCAAGATTAATCGCGAGAATGAGGGAAAATTCTTCAACATCTGGTGCTAATGGTCCTCTGGCAGCCGGCATCCACGTACCTCCAACTGTTCCCACACCTCATCAAAGGTAAGAGGGGAACTTGAATCCTCACGATCACTCCAGGTCCTGAGCCAAGTGTTGGCCGGCGCTCCCTCAAGGCAGTCCAAGAGGGCCATCAGGAACTGATCATCTTGGAGCTTTTGAGTCTTAACCCACAGTTTAAATTCCCGTTGGAACTGAGGCCAACGTCTGGGGTTCCCATTATACTTCGGTTGCTTGGCAACCTGACGAAGTCGCAATGAAGTGGGATTAAGGAGCGAATCCAGCCCAACACCGGCCGTAATGGCAGACACCTTGGCGGCATTATTCGCCACACCAGCTCCGGCGAGGGTCTGTGCGAGCAACAGCTGGGCTAATGCATTGGAATCAGCAGCAGGAGGGGCAGTACGGGAGGCAGTTCGCTTGGCATTCTGAGCCTCAGTCCTAGCCTTCGCCGTCCTACTCTGAGATCGAGAGATTGTAACCCTTTCCTTTAGTTTGGTCCTGCTGATCCTTGCATCGGTGGTCTTGGAGTCCACCGAAGGAGCAATTGAAAAAATTTCTGTCGACTCCTCCGACGGTTTTGTTGCTTGTTCCACCGATGATGCACCCTCAGACCGCATGTGTGTCTTGAAAAGATCTTTAATTCCCAGCGTTTGAATGATGAGTTGCATTTGATCTTTGAGCAATTGGAGCTCAGTATCTCGCTGGGATCTGCAAGAGCAGTCGGCAGGACAGTACATACCGTGTCCTGAAGGGCCTGAGCAGGCTGTCGGACCGCTAATCTCAGTGGTCCGCAGCCAGGAGTCCACTTGGGGAGCCCCTTCAGCCCTGATTTCCAGACTTGCCTGCCTGGCTGCCTCTAAAATTCCTTCCTCAACCGCGGCGGCTAGATCGTCGCGAATGGAAACAGGGGGATGAGGGGCAGAGGGCCCGGCAACAGGTGCCTTGGTCTTCTCCTTCGGGAAGGGACTTGCCTCCCAGATCTGCAAAAAAATGGCAAAAGAGTCATCTTCTTGAGAACGCCACCACATCCTGGTATTAATTTCTTCTTGAAGAAGGAAAAAATATTCGAATAAAAAATCAGATGCGATTCTTTCTTGTCCGATCAGCTTAGACGTAGCTAATAGACAAAGGGCCTCAAGGCTCTGAAGGTTACGGGTCACTTCTGAAGACAAATGGTTGTCCAATTGTGCCCAAGAGGCTGGTCGATTGTAGCTAGGTACCTCACCTGGACCACCCATCTCAATGTCGTCAATGTCGGCTTCGATGGTCTCGAATGTGGGACATTGGTAGGGAATGTGGGTACCTGCCAGCTCCGTAAGGTCTACCGGAGCGTTGCCATCGTCGTAGGCAAGGAGATTCCAGCTGCTTGATGGCCAATTTCGACTGGGATTGGGATGATTTGGGTCCCCACAGCTGCTGATTTGTGCCCTTCTTGGGCAGCTTGGGCTAGCGCAAGGCATTCCCTTCAAGGCCTCGTTCGCACAGCACCAGGGCAACGTAATCGTTACTTCTCCAGGGGCGGCGGAGTCTACGGGGCCGTACTGGTGAGCTAACTGTGGTTGGGACACCAAAGGAACAACAATCAGGTAGCCTCTGCTACCATGAAAGTGCTGCCCTGGGTCGATGTTTGTGCCGGAGGGCTCGGGGCCGGCAAGACCAGTGGGGCAGGCACGCGAGGAGTCTCCCTGGACGTTGTTATTGGGGGTAGAACCGGATACTCGAACACCAACGGAGGCGAGAGCAGCAACAACTGAAGCAAGGTCCATGCTGATTGTGGTCCGGCAGAAAATCCCAGTCTATGAAGAAAATTGACGCGGATTATTCTATGCACATCTGAGTGTCCATATCTGTCTGAAAAGATTTAAATAAATCCGATTATGCAAAAAAGTTTGGCCGATCTGGCCCGCGAGCGCGCGTCAGCGGCAAATGGCGATTCCAGCTAAATGATCGGAACGCGGCGGATTTACGGGGAATGGACCGCGGAATCAAATCCGGCATATCAGAAATATATAGGAAATATCCTGAGACTGAGCTGCGAGGCGGCGATTCCGCCGAAGCAAAGAAAATGACCAAAATGTAGCCAATCTGGGTTAGATCAGTGAAAATCTGAGCAGATGGGGGTTAGCCGCACTTACAATTGGTTTCATATGGAGCAATGGTATTATTCTTTATTGGAGTTTGGTTGGGACATTGGGGGAAATTTTATCCATGGAGCTTGATCACTTCCAATATGGGTGAAAGACACTGAGTGGCCTAACTTTAGTTCAGAAGAGGGGTTATCTATTGCCTCATAACACCTTGCTTGTCATTCCCCCCTGGTGTAGTAAGCCACCGTTCTTCGTTGGCTCCCCAAGGTCATTACATCAGGGCAGTCCCCAAGCAACACATGGTCAACAAGGCACACACTCCCTGGGTGCCTGCAATCCAGATAAGCGGCCACCTGGCCCACGCTGGAAACCATAGGCATGGGTCTGCAGGGCACAGACAGGGTCAGTGCAGTGCTCAGCACCTGTCAGTAGACTGACACAGGGAAATTTCCTTTCGCTTCTTACGCTGGGACATAGTCTCAGCACGGGTTAGGAGCTGTCCCTCGTTGTTCTCAACGAGGTATGTGCGGAAGATGGGGTTGATACTCCCGTCTGGTTGTATGAAGGCTGACATAGGTTCCCAGGTCGCCTCAGATAACCCATAGCAATCCCACAGGGTTAGGAATTTCCAGCCCTGTTTATACTCGTGGCGAGCAATACCTGCAACCACGTAGTAACCATCGACTGCCATCTCATCGGCAGTCATCTCTTCGAGTTCGTCTGCCTCCTCTGGACTGGCAGCGTTCTCTAGGACTATACCGTCGACCTCACTGTCGCGGAGGCGCCACTCATCCCAAGACAAGGCGTCAGGGGAGTGATAGTGCCTCAAATGTTTAGGTGCACACAGCAGTTCACCACCTAGACGTGGACTGCACCTGACATGGATCCTGGATCCATCTATCCTGATGATACGATAGGGTCCAAAGTAAGGGTCCTGTAGGCAGTTACGTGGCCAGGAGGGTAGGCGTGAATGGTGTACCAAAACAAGGTCACCAACCTTGAAGCTGGCAGGTCGCCGAGAAAGATGTCCTTGAATTATGCCCTAGGTCTTTTGATGTATTCCTGCAGGTTTTGTAGTTGAAAACCCCAAACCAAAGCAGCAAGTAGAGCAAGGACTGAATATGGATCGAATCAATGATTGGTTTTGGAATCCAGTGTAACACAGAAGGGCTGCAGATAGACAAAGCAGGTATATGAACATAGATTCAATCACAAATGGATACTACAAAAGGTTTTATATGAAAATTGGTCAGACTCTAGCCTCAGAGGTTGCAATAGGCACTTCATGTGCACTCTTTTGGGTGAAATGGTGCTGGTTAGGACTGAGGGGCATAGATGTCAGGACCACACAGAAAATGTCTTGGCCAAGCAACTGAATTCAGAAACAGTTACAAAGTAGGACCACAATAAGTGGTAGAAACAATTGAGTATAGGGGTCTTGGGGTGGGAGACCACTTAGGCTTAACCTCCAAGGCCAACAAGCATGTAATGCCTGATTTATTTTGGTATGTCCTCCATGAAGGAAGGTACCTCCGCTCAGTTGAGTGGTAGGGGTGAACTTCATGGGGGGGGCTAGGGTCACAACTCTAGTCACCTTGAGAAAGTGTACTTTAGGCAACAAAAGAGAGATAAAAACACTTAAGTTTGTCTCAGCATCAACAAAGGGTTTTAAGGGGGGCTTAGCCTGGATCAAGCCCTCCAAGAAAGACATGGTAGTGACTTTTTCTTACTCCCCCCTGGAGTACTAGTTAGCTAAGCTAGTAGGACCAAGGAAAAAGGCTCAAATATTCCCAAAATTACCTCAAAAAATGCATTAAACTTACCAAAAACATCCTCATCACTTCAAAGAAGCCTATCACACTGTAGGGACCCTTGAAAAACAGTGTAATGTACCGTGAATGTTGTCCCTTCGAAGGGGCACTCCTCAAAAGTCGCCGGCGTGCGGCGAAAACCTTTGGAAAAAGTGTGGGGGCAGTGGGAATGGAACCCAGGACTCCCTGTCCAGAGCACATGTGTCTGTCCACTAGGGTACAGCCGAACGCTCTAATGCGGACGGCTATCGCCGTATAAACAGCGTTTTAGTAAACGTCCTGACCAAGGGCCAGGGCGGAGCAATACTCCCAATGGAGGACACAAACCCCCAGGAGCTGGAAAAAATAGAAAATGGAACCAGCAGGGAGTGATTCCTGCGGTTTTGCGGAAGGGGTTGCGATTTAGCAAGTGAAATCGTTGAAAATCGACGAAACCACGCGGGAAATCGTCATTTTTACACATAACTTAAAGTCGCAGACAAGCGCAAAGGAAGCGGACGCCAAGAAAAGGGTTGCGCAAGCGAAAACGGCTTTTGGAAAAGAAGGTATGAGCCGTAGTTTTTAAAGTTTTGAAGAAAATTTTTGCACAGTTGCATCAAAATTTTTATAAACTTCAGAGTAAAGCATTCAAATTCAGCTTACACCACCGAGCAGTTCAACAACCCGTCTCTCAGGTATGTCTGTGTCACCTCACACTCACGCATTGCGTTCGTGTTGGTTGTTCCGTCAAAACGTTAGGGTTGTCAACGCTGTGCTCGTTGGGGGGTCGGGTGTTCATCTCTCGTGCTCTGCACAGGTGAAAGCAGGAATGAAAGGTATGTGATGCGAATGGAGCGCGTAGCGCGCACGTAGGGTTAGAATATGCGCTGTGCTCGCGATGCATGTGCCTAATCTAGGCATCCACACGCTGTATCGCTTCACCTGTATCCCTAATTCACCCTTGTTTCCTTCTTCACAGGTTAGCGTTTGTTCGTGTGCGGCCGTGGCGTTCAAGTTGAGTTGCTTAAAACGCTTAGGTTTGTTTTGTGTTCGTTTCAATGCGGCATTCACACGATGCATGGTGAGTAAGGTAGGTTAGCCCAGGAGGAGCTCACCTCCTGGTTGAGTCCGTGGTTAAGCCTCCCTTCCCTGCGTGCACATGATGCATTAAAGGGTAGGCCACGCGAATTGCGCACGGTAAACCTTGTTTAGGTTACCCAGAGGCTCCTCGGTACGTTCTTTAAGAGAACCCGAGGAGTTTCTTAAAGCTTGCTTGCTTGACAGGGGTAGCTGCATCTGCAGCGTGTTTGCGAACAGTGTATTATAGGTCACACTGAGAAGGGTATAATACCTGGAGTGTGGCTTGGTTCCTCAGTCGCAAACGCCCCTTCATCTGCCTCTTTTGTACAGGTGGGAGAGGTTAAGGGTGATTGGTGCACGCAGCAGCTGCCTTCAGCGGCTACCATTTTTCTGCCCCAGCAAAACAGGGGCGCTGATCACAAATCAAATCACTGTGCCTCAGCCAGTACTGGGAGGACAGTTCGACCTCAACGACATCTGCGCTGTGCACCCAACGAGAGCACCCCTTCCCTCCAAGCCCTAGCAGGGGAAACGCGTTGTGGCGTCCCCTGTTAGGCCACAGCTGCTCAGGAGCGCTGTGTTCTCTCGTCCTTTTCACAGGAGGGTCGCTAGGACCCAAGAGTCCTTCTCCTTCGCAACGCCCAGTAGAGTGTGCGTGTAGGAGTGGTAGTCCTGAGTGGGGGCTAGAGCCAGTTGCCCAGTGCTCGCCCACCAGGATGGTGCCACTGTAGGGTGTGTAGGACCTGTAGGGGGTGTGTCACTGTCCCACCCTTTTCCTGCAATTATAGCGGGGTTGGTGGGCTGTGGCAGTGGTTAGGTCAGCGTTTTGGCCACATAGCAAACAGGCGTTTTGCATGCCTTCATAGCTTTTGGCCACCCCTCCCTGTAGTAGACAGATAGGTAGAGAAAACAATACCTGGATTAGCACGCTGGGTATTCCCCCAAGGTTTTGCGCCAGCACAGAAATTGGGCACATAGGGGAGGGGAGACCCGGGGCGTACCCCGTGGCATCAATAAGCCAACCCTCCAGGTTCAGCAAGGGCGCAGACATGGGTATAATTAGGACACCACTTCTGCGGCTTGCTCTCAGGACCTTAGGAATAGCACACTCACACATACGCTTTGGTAGGTAAGGGTAAGGTTCAGTTCCTAGCTTTAGTCTTGGAGGCAAGCGTCTCAGCGAGCCTCAGCAACTCACCAA
The DNA here is from genome assembly GCA_964036045.1 of Eutreptiella sp. 'Long Island Sound 2002'. Lineage (NCBI taxonomy): Eukaryota > Euglenozoa > Euglenophyceae > Eutreptiales > Eutreptiaceae > Eutreptiella > Eutreptiella sp. 'Long Island Sound 2002'. The sequence continues at coordinate 48,221,008 of OZ038385.1, forward strand.
GGTTGTTACATTAGGGCAGTACCCATGCAACACATGGTCAACAAGGCAAACACTCGCTGGGTGGCTGCAATGTTGATAAGCGGCCACCTGGCTCACGCTGGAAACCATAGGCGTGGGTCTGCAGGGCACAGACAGGGTCAGTAGACTGACACAGGGTAATTAGTTTCGCTTCTTACGCTGGGACATAGTCTCAGCACGGGTTAGGAGCTGCCCCTCGTTGTTCTCAACGAGGTAAGTGCGGAAGATGGGGTTGATACTCCCATCTGGTTGTATGAAGGCTGACATAGGTTCCCAGGTCGCCTCGGACAACCCATAGCCATCCCACAGGGTAAGGAATTTCCAGCCCTGTTTATACTCGTGGCGAGCAATACCTGCAACCACGTAGTAACCATCGACTGCCATCTCATCGGCAGTCATCTCTTCGAGTTCGTCTGCCTCCTCTGGACTGGCAGCGTTCTCTAGGTCTATACGTTCAATCTCACTGTCGCTGAGGCGCCACTCATCCCATGACAAGTCGTCAGGGGAGTGATAGTGCCTCAACTGCTTAGGAGCACATAGCAGTTCACCACCTAGACGTGGACTGCACCTGACATGGATCCTGGATCCATCTATCCTGATGATACGATAGGGTCCAAAGTAAGGGTCCTGTAGGCAGTTACGTGGCCAGGAGGGTAGGCGTGAATGGTGTACCAAAACAAGGTCACCAACTTTGAAGCTGGCAGGTCGCCGTAGGCGGTTCCGTCGGCTCTGTTCACGGTCACGAATGTGCCTCAGGTTAGTACCAGCCTGGTTAGCCAGAGACTGCTTGTGTTCCAGCCAATCTCTCACAGGACTCTTGAAGTCCTCAGGAAAGGGGGTTTTGAAGAACCAAGCAGGTCGTCCTCCATGGAACAGTTCCTGGGGGGTGAAACCCGTAGAAGAGCTCCGCTGTGAGTTCATGGACAGAACTGCCCAGGGCACTAGGCGTACCCAGTCCTTGGTGCGCTCCTGTTTCATCAGGATTCTTAAGTTTTGCTCCACCACACGGTTCTGTCTCTCACAGAGAGGGTTCGACGTGTGAGTGTAGGGCACACCTGTGGTTACCTCCACGTTGAGGGCATTTAGCACTCGTTTGTACCACCCAGTGTCACTGCGGATGCGTACATCTTCATCAGAGTGCACCTGTTTAGGTGCTCCATAGGGTTCGAACCATTGTTCGACCAACATTTTTACAGTCTGCTCACCTGTGATTTTCTTATTGCAAGGGAACACACGGGTGAAGCGAGACAGACCACAGGTGACCACGAGGCAACTATCATAGCCGCCAAAGCGTGGTAGGCCGTGGATGTAGTCCACGTAGAGAAGAGAGTTAGCACAATAGGGTATGGGTAAGCTGGAGATCAGGCCCCTATCCCTACTGTCGCTCTGCTTGCTGGCATGACAGCCACAAGCATCCACAATGGTCTGCATACGCGACCTCAGTTCAGTCAGGGTTAGACTAGAGTAGAAACACTCACGGAAGAAGTCCACTGAGCGATTAGCGCCATTGTGACCAGAACTGAGATGGGACCATTGTAGGCACCCATCTAGTCGTGCCTCAGGCACAACAATTCGGTCCTCGTAGAAGAGGTACTGATTGTTTTTATACCACTGGTGCCCGTCAATGACACGGGGTTCGAGACCAGTGCTGAGGGTTTGGAGAATTTCTTCATACTCTGACTGAGATTCGGTTAGACTCCAACCCTCCAGGATTCCAGCAGTGCGCATGGACAGGTCAAGCTGGACATCCAAACGCTGGAAAGCCTCTTTGGCGAGCGCCTCAGAGCTCTCACCAATAAGCGCATCGAAGTTGTTGCGCGATATATAGTCAGACAGTTCATTCTTAATCCCTGGGATATGATGCACTGTCAGCCTGAACTGGCTCAGGTAAGTCCACCACCGTTTTAGCTTCGCTTTTTCTGGTGGTGGGCCCTTCTGAAAAGACTTCACAGGCTCCTGGTCACACAGCCAAGCAATAGGGTTAGACCCCAGGAGTCGGGATTGTGACGATAGCACCAACATACCGGCCAGGAGTTCCTGGTCATAGGTGCTGTAGTTGGAACGCGCTTGGTTCCATTTCCAATTCCAGTGTCCCAGTGGCACCAATCGCCACTCACTGGTAGGATAGTCATGTTTCAACGAACCATCACGGTTAAGTCCAGTAGTACGATAATGGCAGTGGGTTAGTTCAGCGGGGTTAAGCTCCTGCCATTGATAGATCGTACCTCCCCCCCCTACATCACTGGCATCAGTGATCAGGACTATCTCGCCCTCAGGGCGGGGCACTCCCAGGCAGTTGGAGGAGGCAATCTTCTTCTTCAACTCCTGGAAACACTCTTCCTCTCTGGAGGTCCACCTCCAGGGAGTATTTTTCTTGATTAGGTCAGTGAGGGGTGCAGAGGAGTAAGTAAAATTGTGGATGTGACGCCGATAGAAATTACAGGCGCCCACAAAACTCCTCACATCGTGTAGACCCTTCTTAGGGTCATCGCGAATCTGCATGTCCTGTACGGGCTCCATCTTAGACGCGGCTGGTTTCCACCAGCCATACCCCACGTCGAAACCCAAATACTCCATCTCCTCTTTCATAAACTCACATTTTTCGAGTTTGATTCGGAGATGGTTTTCTTGACAGACAGTGAAGAATTCACGGAGGAGAAGGACATGGTCCTCTTTGGTATTAGTACCCAAACTCACGTCGTCGATGTGAGCCTCCATTTCTGCATCCCGAGAAATCAACTCTTGTACTAGAGGCCTGCGCCTCAGTATGTACAAAATTTTGTTCATAAGCTCCTGGAAGAGCGCTGGGGCGTTAGCCACCCCGAACGGCATAACCTTCCACTTGAAGACACGACCCTTAGGGGTTATAAAGGCAAGCAGCTCCTGAGCTGCGGCGGTTAGGTCAACCTGCCAGAAACCAGAGCGTTTGTCCATTTTGGTTTTATACCTGCATTTGGCAATACGCTCCAGGGTGTTTTCCATGTTAGGAATACTCCCTGAGTGGTTCTGGGTTTTCTTGTTGACCTCACCATAGTCTACAACAAGACGTAGAGCAGTCGACCCTGGTTTAGCAACAAGGAAACAGGGGCTGCAGTGATGGGGATAGTCCCCATGTTTATACTCTTCAACGAGGCCAGCATCAATGCATTCTTGGATCTGGCGCTCGATTTCTTCAACCTGTTCCTGTGGAGCGGGATAGGGACGACGCCTCACTCGCGTCTTTTCAAATTCTGGTTTCAACTTCAGGTCCATCTGGACCAGTTTTTTGCAAGATAGGGGAGGCGGCAAGGCGCCGAACACCTCCTCATAGGTTATAAGCAGTTTCTTCAGGCGGGGGTCAAGGTTAAGACTCTCGACTTACTGAAGGAAATCCTCCTCAGCATGGAGGTTGCTTTTTCCATGTTCTTTCTTTTTATGCCGATCAGCAGTTTCGGCAGGTACAGTACCATCGTCCCACTCAGGGGGACATTGCTGCCCATAGTGTAGAGAGTACACTAGAGGTATCTCAGGATCAGGCAGCGTATAGGACTCATCGTCCTCCTCAGACCAGATGGAGTATTTCCAGGTCTGTCTGAGGTATTGCAGCCGCTCTTGGCGCTCAATACCTTCGGCCTTCAGGTACAACAGCCGTCGGAGTTCTTGCGTGTCATGCTCAGACAAGGGCATGTTATTAGCAGCAGGCCGTGCCAGAGCATCAGTACTCCGGGCCACGGGTTCACCTGTGTGCACAGGCTGCATGTGTAGCACTGGTTTCCCAACAGAGGAAGCGGGTTCAGAGGTTGACTCTAGATCCACCTCCTCTAGCAACAGCTGGGCCAGGAAAGCACTATGTTTTAGGTCAACACAGCTGGGATCAACAGAGGGAATGAGCTGCCGATCTCAGACAGTTGGTCGTCAGCATCCTCTTTTACAGCTGCAGGTTCCAGATAGTCATCAGGAGACTCACACCCTGTAAGTGTGGCAGATAGGTGCTCAGGAGATCGATTTTTGAGATCATAAAGGGTCAGGCCACGATTTTCGGCCATGACCTCTTTTAGTAGCACCTGGTCCAGGTCACACAGGGGTACAGGATTGAGAGATCCATCGATGATGGACAGGAAACTGGCCCACTCAGGGGCCTGCATAGCTGTGTCTGAGTCCTCAGGCACATAGATGGGGCCGTCGGGGAGTTGCACTCTTCCCACGGTCATTCGGTCAAGCATACGGCGCCAGTAGGCATGTTCACCAGAGCAACCCCAGTCAGGGGTGCACATAACAACCCTTCCTCCCTCATAAGCGATTTTGGTTAGAACCTTCGCGAGCAGGGAGAAGGGAGGGTTAGCATACGCTAGGCCCATTGCTTTCCAGAAGAAACGGAAAGCATTGTTCATTTGTTTCGAGCAGTACAACTGCATGATGTGCTGTTGTTGGCTCGCAAACAATTCCACCTGGATCTCATCCAGGTTTACCTGAAGGGCCGCCAGTCCATTTTCGAGAACATGACGGGCCAGTTGGTAATTTTCAGTACGATAGTTCGTCTTGGCTGCGTAGCGCAGCCCAGACTCTTTTCGTCCTGACAGCTCCAAAGGAACGGAGAATAGCCCACTGCCAAAGTCGCAGTGTAAAGAGTAAGGACGCTGTAGGGACAGCATTTTAACCTGGGGGTTTCTTCTTAGAAAGTCAGTGCCAATGACGATGTCAAAGGCGTCAGTGTCCAACACTCTGCAGTGTTGGGTCACAGTTTCGTCGCCCAGACATATGGTCACATCGACCCCCCCCAAGGAATGGATGGTACGCCCATCCCCTACTCTTATGGCCACGGTCTTAGTTTTCCTGAAAGTTTTAAGCAGGCGCCGGGCCACTATGGAAAGTGTTGCGCCGGTATCAAGCACTGCTCGAAAAACCTGATCCCCGATTTTCACGAGGATCCAGAAAACCAAGTCCTCCTCTTCGGAGCCGCCCCCCTATTCCTCATCAGGGAATTTCACATCCACCCCAGCAGCCATGAGGGACTTGGCCATCCAGGCCAAGCGCCTCTTCTTAGAATTATTCCCCTCAGGGGTAGCGTTATCCCCTTGGGGGCGCTTCTGGGGGACAACTGCGGCAGGAGCGGGTGTAGCAGCAGGAGTAGGTGTAGCAACGGGCGCTGATGAGCGCCTCTGGGGGTTAGGGGGTCCAGTCTTACCACCCCCCTTGCCACCTCCTTTACCTTTATCCCCATTCGGGGGATTTCTGGCGGGCGTCTTCTGGCGCTCCGCCTCCTGACGCTTGAGTTTGTCACTCTCGCGTTTCTTGATGTGGCATTCGTCCTCATAGTGACGACGTTTGCCACAGTAACCACAGGTGATGGTACACCTGAAGTGGTCCTGATGGGTCACAGTTTTCCCATCTTTAGTATGCTGCTGACGTTTCATCTGCAGCATACAGCCACTGCGGAGATCGCAGTCAGAGGCGTGACAAGGTCCCCCCTTGTCATTGACAGGTCGGCAGTAAAACAGGGGGGGTGTGCCTGCATCAGTTGGAACCTCGTTCATGGCACGTAGGTTGCCCCTCCCTTTATCACCTCCCTGGTTAGTGTTAGTGGGATTTTTATGCCCCTTCCCTTCGCCACGTTCGGGGGTAGGGGTACCACCTCGTCCCAAATGCTTCTAGAGGAACTTCTCCATGTGGGAGTCGTTCTCTCTCTCAAGAGCGAGCTCAATCAAGAGATCCACCAGTGTATCATACGAGTGGGTCCTGCTCTTCCTCTCAGAGGTGGAGCGGCAATCATCCCACGTACGCTGGGGGATCTTACTCATGAGCCACAGGTGGGGCTCAGTGGCTCCGTAGGAGCCCACATTCATCCTCGAAAATAAGTACTCCAAGTCGCACACATACTCAGAAATTCGCGCAGCGGAAGGAAACTCAGGGAGCATAGGTAGCTCCTCGATCTGTGTGCGTACGCTGAGGTCAGTCTCATAGACTGGAAATGTTTTCTCTAACCTCAGGAGTACCTCTGCCCAGGTAGAACAGGTTTTCACAATCTGTTTGACCTGTTTTTGCAAAAATTTCTTTTTGCAAGAGCGTTTTAGCAGTGAACATTTGGTGGCCACATCCACATGGGATTGGCCAGTCAACAAAAGGAACTCCGCAAATTCTTCTGCCAATTCAGGCAGATTTTTGGGGTCGAACTCCGGCAGTTCCAGCTGGATGTTCGCCTGGGCAATTGGTCTGCCCGTCTTCCCACCCGCCGGAGTTAGGCCTGTAGGCGACACGCCGGCAAGAGGGGCCAGGGCTGACAGCCCTCTTCTCTCACTCTCTGTGACAGGCACGTCCTGTAGATCCGCCATAGGCACAGTCCTGGCACGGGGGTGAAAGGGGCTGGGGCAGGTAACCTTAGGCAACAGCCTTGAGACCCTCGATCTCTTGAGATCTTCAGCCAGGGTACTCAGCCCTGGAGAGAGAGAGAGGAACTCAGGCTTGGGTAAGGGTTCTGCAATACCCAGTTTAGCCTTAATGGCCTCCGATAAGGCCGTCACGTCTGGATCTTCTGATCCAGACAGGAATTTGGCCAGCAGCTCGGCCGTCTGATCCAGGGCACCGTAGGTTGGCCTTGGATGGTGTTCTTCGACTCGTGTTGGGCCCACTTCGGGGGCCCTTGGGGTTGGATACTCAGGTCGTAGTCGTCTTGGCAGGGATGCTGTGGACGGAGGACCAGAGTGTGCGTAGGACCCCAGATCTGTACGTGGTCTGGATCCATGTACAGCCAAGGGCTCCTCTCCATCTTCCCCACGGATGGATTTATAGTACTCCTCATGCATGATGTACTCATCCATCTTCATCTTCAGCTTCTCATATTCCTCAGGTCCTTCAATGGCAGTTGAGGATGAAGCTGGACAATTGGATCTTGATACTGAAGCAGCCACACGTCTGTGGAGCTGACTGAAGCTGTCTCCAGCGTGTGCTGCTAAGGCCTCGGTGGTAAGGCCTTTATTCTCTTCCGCCCTTCTGCGTTCTGGATCTCCTTGGGACCCAGATGCGCCACTGAGGTGATGTGGTGCTCGGTGTGGTGGTTCACTCATTGGGTGAACCACACTGCCCATTTGTACTTGGACAGTTCGGATAGGCCAGGTCCTGACGCTTGGCGTGGACATGTTGGACTTGTTGTTGAGCTTTTGTTTTGCACTTCTTCTCAGGGTCGGTTCAAAAGGTCACAAGGGACTGTCTCTGCTACCGGAAAGATGTCCTTGAATTATGCCCTAGGTCTTTTGATGTATTCCTGCAGGTTTTGTAGTTGAAAACCCCAAACCAAAGCAGCAAGTAGAGCAAGGACTGAATATGGATCGAATCAATGATTGGTTTTGGAATCCAGTGTAACACAGAAGGGCTGCAGATAGACAAAGCAGGTATATGCACATAGATTCAATCACAAATGGATAATACAAAAGGTTTTATATGAAAATTGGTCAGACTCTAGCCTCAGAGGTTGCAATAGGCACTTCATGTGCACTCTTTTGGGTGAAATGGTGCTGGTTAGGACTGAGGGGCATAGATGTCAGGACCACACAGAAAATGACTTGGCCAAGCAACTGAATTCAGAAACAGTTACAAAGTAGGACCTCAATAAGTGGTAGAAACAATTGAGTATAGGGGTCTTGGGGTGGGAGACCACTTAGGCTTAACCTCCAAGGCCAACAAGCATGTAATGCCTGATTTATTTTGGTATGTCCTCCATGAAGGAAGGTACCTCCGCTCAGTTGAGTGGTAGGGGTGAACTTCATGGGGGGGGCTAGGGTCACAACCCTAGTTACCTTGAGAAAGTGTACTTTAGGCAACAAAAGAGAGATAAAAACACTTAAGTTTGTCTCAGCATCAACAAAGGGTTTTAAGGGGGGCTTAGCCTGGATCAAGCCCTCCAAGAAAGACATGGTAGTGACTTTTTCTTACTCGCCGTAGGCGGTTCCGTCGGCTCAGTTCACGGTCACGGATGTGTCTCAGGTTAGTCCCAGCCTGGTTAGCCAGAGACTGCTTGTGTTCTAGCCAATCTCCCACAGGGCTCTTGAAGTCCTCAGGAAAGGGGGTCTTGAAGAACCAAGCAGGTCGTCCTCCATGGAACAGTTCGTGGGGGGTGAAACCCGTAGAGGAGCTCCGCTGTGAGTTCATGGTCAACACTGCCCAGGGCACTAGGCGCACTCAGTCCTTGGTACGCTCCTGTTTCATCAGGATTCTTAAGTTTTGCTCCACCACACGGTTCTGTCTCTCACAGAGAGGGTTAGACGTGTGGGTATAGGGCACACCTGTGGTTACCTCCACGTTGAGGGCATTTAGCACTCGTTTGTACCACCCAGTGTCACTGCGGATGCGTACATCCTCATCAGAGTGCACCTGCTTAGGTGCTCCATAGGGTTCGAACCATTGTTCGACCAACATTTTCACAGTCTGCTCACCTGTGATTTTCTTTTAGCAAGGGAACACACGGGTCAAGCGAGATAGGCCACAGGTGACCACTAGGCAACTATCGTAGCCGCCGAAGCGTGGTAGGCCGTGGATGAAATCCACGTAGAGAAGAGAGTTAGCACGATAGGGTATGGGTAAGCTGGAGATCAGGCCCCTATCCCTACTGTCGCTCTGCTTGCTGGCATGACAGCCACAAGCATCCACAATGGTCTGCATACGAGACCTCAGTTCAGTCAGGGTTAGACTAGAGTAGAAACACTCACGGAAGAAGTCCACTGAGCGATTAGTGCCAGTGTGACCAGAACTGAGATGGGACCACTGTAGGCACCCATCCAATCGTGACTCAGGCACCACAACTCGGTCCTCGTAGAAGAGGTACTGATTGTTTTTATACCACTGGTGCCCGTCAATGACACGGGGTTCGAGACCAGTGCTGAGGGGTTGGAGAATTTCTTCATACTCTGACTGAGATTCGGTTAGACTCCAACCCTCCAGGATTGCCGCAGTGCGCAAGGACAGGTCAAGCTGGACATCCATACGCTGAAAAGCCTCTCTGGCAAGCGCCTCAGAGCTCTCACCAATAAGCGCATCGAAGTTGGTGCGCGATATATAGTCAGACAGTTCATTCTTAATCCCGGGGATATGATGCACTGTCAGCCTGAACTGGCTCAGGTAAGTCCACCACCGTTTTAGCTTTGCTTTCTCTGGTGGTGGGCCCTTCTGAAAAGACTTCACAGGCTCCTGGTCACACAGCCAGACAATAGGGTTAGATCCCAGGAGTCGGGATTGTGACGAAAGCACCAACATACCGGCCAGGAGTTCCTGGTCATAGGTACTGTAATTGGAACGCGCTTGGTTCCATTTCCAATTCCAGTGTCCCAGTGGCACCAATCGCCACTCACTGGTAGGATAGTCATGTTTCAACGAACCATCACGGTTCAGTCCACTAGTAGGATAATGGCAGTGGGTTAGTTCAGCGGGGTTAAGCTCCTGCCATTGGTAGATCGTACCACCCCCCCCTACATCACTGGCATCAGTGATCAGGACTATCTCGCCCTCAGGGCTGGGCACTCCCAGGCAGTTGGAGGAGGCAATCTTCTTCTTCAACTCCTGGAAACACTCTTCCTCTCTGGCGGTCCACCTCCAGGGAGTAGTTTTCTTGATAAGGTCAGTGAGGGGGGCAGAAGAGTAAGTGAAATTGTGGATGTGACGCCGATAGAAATTACAGGCGCCCACAAAACTCCTCACATCGTGTAGACCCTTCTTAGGGTCATCGCGAATCTGCATGTCCTGTAGGGGCTGCATCTTAGACGCGGCTGGTTTCCACCAACCATACCCCACGTCGAAACCCAAATACTCCATCTCCTCTTTCATAAACTCACATTTTTCGAGTTTGATTCGGAGATGGTTTTCTTGACAGACAATGAAAAATTCACGGAGGAGAAGGACATGGTCCTCTTTGGTATTAGTACCCAAACTCACGTCGTCGATGTGAGCCTCCATTTCTGCATCCCGAGCAATCAACTCCTGTACTAGAGGCCTGCGCCTCAGTATGTACAAAATTTTGTTCATAAGCTCCTGGAAGAGCGCTGGGGCATTAGCCACCCCAAAAGGCATAACCTTCCACTTATAGACACGGCCCTTAGGGGTTAGAAAAGCCAGCAGCTCCTGAGCTGCGGCGGTTAGGTCAACCTGCCAGAAACCAGAGCGTTTGTCCATTTTGGTCTTGTACCTGCATTTGGCAATACGCTCCAGGGTATTTTCCATGTTAGGAATACTCCCTGAGTGGTTCTGGGTTTTCTTGTTGACCTCACCATAGTCTACAACCAGTCGTAGGGCAGTCGACCCTGGTTTGGCAACCAGGAAACAGGGACTGCAGTGATGGGGGTAGTCCCCCTGCTTATATTCTTCAACGAGGCCAGCATCAATACAGTCCTGTATCTGGCGCTCGATTTCTTCTACCTGTTCCTGTGGAGCCGGATAGGGACGACGCCTCACCCGCGTCTTTTCGAATTCAGGTTTCAGTTTCAAGTCCATCTGGACTAGTTTTTTACAAGAGAGGGGAGGCGGCAAGGCGCCGAACACCTCCTCGTAGGTTATCAGCAGTTTCTTCAGGCGGGGGTCAAGGTTCAGACTCTCGGGTTTCTGAAGGAAATCCTCCTCAGCATGGGGGTTGCTCTTTCCGTGTTCTGTCTTGTTCTGCCGATCAGCAGTTTCGGTAGGCACAGAACCATCGTCCCACTCAGGGGAACATTGCTGCCCATAGTGCAGAGAATACACTAGCGGTATCTCAGGATCAGGCAGCGTATAGGAATCATCATCCTCCTCAGACCAGATGGAGGATTTCCAGGTCTGTCTGAGGTATTGCAGCCGCTCTTGGCGCTCAATACCTTCGGCCTTCAGGTACAACGTCCGCCGGAGTTCCTGAGTGTCATGCTCAGGCAATGGCATGTTATTAGCAGCAGGCCGCGCCATAGCATCAGCACTCCGGGCCACGGGTTCACCTGTGTGCATAGGCTGCATGTGTAGCACGGGCTTCCCAACAGGGGAAGCAGGTTCAGAATTTGACTCTAGATCTACCTCCTCTAGCAACAGTTGGGCTAGGAAGGCACTGTGTTTTAGGTCAACACAGCTGGGATCAACAAGAGGAAGAGTGCTGGCAATCTCAGACAGTTGGTCGTCAGCATCCTCTTTTACAGATGCAGGTTCCTGACAGTCATCGGGAGACTCACACCCTGTAAGTGTGGCAGATAGGTGCTCAGGAGATCAATTTTTGAGATCAAAAAGGGTCAGGCCACGATTTTCGGCCATGACCTCTTTCAGTAGCACCTGGTCTAGGTTACACAGGGGTACAGGATTGAGAGATCCATCGACGATGGACAGGAAACTGGCCCACTCAGGGGCCTGCAAAGCTGTGTCTGAGTCCTCAGGCACATAGATGGGGCCGTCGGGGAGTTGCACTCTTCCCACGGTCATTCGATCTAGCATACGGCGCCAGTAAGCATGTTCACCAGAGCAGCCCCAGTCAGGGGTGCACATGACAACCCTTCCTCCCTCATAAGCGATTTTGGTTAGAACCTTCGCGAGCAGGGAGAAGGGAGGGTTAGCATACGCTAGGCCCATTGCTTTCGAGAAGAAACGGAAAGCATTGTTCAGATGTTTCGAGCAGTACAACTGCATGATGTGCTGTTGTTGGCTCGCAAACAATTCCACCTGGATCTCATCCAGGTTTACCTGAAGGGCCGCCAGTCCATTTTCAAGAACGTGACGGGCCAATTGGTAGTTTTCAGTACGATAGTTAGTCTTGGATGCGTAGCGCAGCCCAGACTCTTTTCGTCCTGACAGCTCCAAAGGTACGGAGAAAAGCCCACTGCCAAAGTCGCAGTGCAAAGAATAGGGGCGCTGGAGGGACAGCATTTTTACCTGGGGGTTTCTTCGTAGGAAGTCTGTACCAATGACGATGTCAAAGGCGTCGGTGTCCAGCACTCTGCAGTGTTGGGTCACTGTTTCGTCGCCCAGGCATATAGTCACATCGACTCTCCCCAAGGAATGGATGGTATGCCCATCCCCTACTCTTATGGCCACGGTCTTAGTTTTCTTGAAAGTCTTTAGCAGGCGCCGGGCCACTATGGAAAGTGTTGCACCGGTGTCAAGCACCGCTCGAAAAACTTGATCCCCGATTTTCACGGGGATCCAGAAAACCAAGTCCTCCTCTTTGGAGCCGCCCCCCTACTCCTCATCAGGGAACTTGACATCTACCCCTGCAGCAATGAGGGACCTGGCCATCCAGGCCAAGCGCCTCTTCTTGGAGTTATTCCCCTCAGGGGTAGCGTTATCCCCCTGGGGGCGCTTCTTAGGATCACCTGCGGCAGGAGCGGGTGCAGCAGCAGGAGTGGGTGTAGCAACGGGCGCTGATGAGTGCCTCTGGGGGTTAGGGGGTCCATTTTTGCCACCCCCCTTGCCACCTCCTTTACCACCATTATCCCCATTCGGGGGATTTCTGGTGGGTGTTTGGGTCTTCTGGCGTTCTGCCTCCTGACGCTTGAGTTTGTCACTCTCGCGTTTCTTTTTGTGGCATTCGTCCTCGTAGTGACGACGTTTGCCACAATAGCCACAGGTGATGGTACACCTAAAATGGTCCTGATGGGTCACAGGTTTCCCATCCTTGGTATGCTGCCGTCGTTTCATCTGCAGCATACAGCTACTGCGGTGATCGCAGTCAGAGGCATGACAAGGCCTTCCCTTGTTATTGACAGGTGTGCAGCAGAACAGAGGGGGTGTACTTGCATCAAGATTAACCTCATTCATGGCACGTAGGTTACCCCTCCCCTTACCACCTCCCTGGTTGGCGTTAGTGGGATTTTTAGGCCCTTTCCCTTCGCCACGTTCGGGGGTGGGGGTACCACCTCGACCAAAGTGCTTCTTGAGGAATTTCTCCATGTGGGAGTCATTCTCCCTCTCAAGAGCCAGCTCAATCAAGAGGTCCACCAGTTCATCGTACGAGTGGGTCCGACTCTTCCTCTCAGAGGTAGAGCGGCAATCATCCCACGTACGTTGGGGGATCTTACTCATGAGCCACAGGTGGGGCTCAGTGGCTCTGTAGGAGCCCACATTCATTCGCGAAAACAGATACTCCAAGTCGCACCATATTCAGAGATTCGCGCAGCGGAAGGAAACTCAGGGAGCATAGGTAGCTCCTCTATCTGTGTGCGCACACTGAGGTCAGTCTCATAGACTGGGAATATTTTCTCCAACCTCAGGAGTACCTCTGCCCAGGTGGAACAGGTTTTCACAATCTGTTTCACGTGTTTTTGCAAAAATTTCTTTTTGCATGAGCGTTTCAGCAGTGAGCATTTGGTGGCCACATCCACATGGGATTGGCCAGTCAGCAAAAGGAACTCAGCAAATTCTTCTGCCCATTCGGGCAGATTTTTGGGGTCAAACTCCGGCAGTTCCAGCTGGATGTTCGCCTGGGCAATTGGTCTGCCCGTCTTCCCACCCCCCGGAGTTAGGCCTGAAGGCGATACGCCGGCAAGAGGTGCCAGGGCTGACAGCCCTCTTTTCTCAGTCTCTGTGACAGGCACGTCCTGTAGTTCAGCCATGGGCACTGTCCTGGCACGGGGGTGAAAGGGGCTGGGGCAGGTGACCTTAGGCAACAGCCTTGAAACCCTTGATCTCTTAAGATCTTCGGCCAGGGCACTCAGTCAGGGAGAGGGGGAGGACAACTCTGGCTTGGGTAAGGGTTCTACAATACCCAATTTCGCCTTAATGGCCTCCGATAGGGCCGCCACGTCTGGATCTTCTGATCCAGACAGAAGTTTGGCCAACAGTTCGGCCCTATGATCCAGGGCACCGTAGGTTGGCCTTGGATGATGTTGTTCCTCAACTCGAGTCGGGCCCACTTCAGGAGCCCCCGGGGTTGGCCAACATGCTCTTGGATACTCGGGTCTCGGTCGTCTTGGCAAGGATGGTGTCTCGGCTCTGTCGGACGGCGGGCCACAGTGCGTGTAGGACCCTAGGTCTGTACGTGGTCTGGATCCGTGTACTGCCAATGGCTCCTCCCCATCTTCTCCACGAATGGATTTGTAGTACTCCTCATGGAGGATGTATTCATCCATCTTCTTCCTCAGCTCCTCGTATTCCTCAGGGCCTCCAATCGCTGTTGAGGATGATGCCGGACAGGCGGATCGGGAAACTGAGGCTGCTACGCGCCTGTGGAAATGAGAGAGGCTGTCTTCACCGTGGGCCGCTAAGGTCTCGGTGGTAAGGATTGTTTTTTCTTCCGCCCTTCTGCGTTCTGGATCTCCTTGGGACCCAGATGCGCCACTGAGATGTGGAGCTCGGTAAGGTGGTTCACTCATAGGGTGGGCCATGCTGCCCATTTGCACTTGGACAGTTCTGATGGGCCAGGTCCTGACGCTTGGAGTGGACATGATGAACTTGTTGTTGAGCTTTGTGGGCTCCGCTTCTTCTCAGGGTCAGTTCAAAGGGTCACAAGGGAATGTCTTTGCTACCGGAAAGATGTCCTTGATTAATGCCCTAGATATTTTGATGAAATCCCGCAGGTTTTAAAGTTGAAAACCCAAACCAAAGCAGCAAGTAGAGCAAGAACAGGATGTGGATCGAATCGATGATTGGTTTTGGAATCCAGTGTAACACAGAAGGGCTGCAGATAGACAAAGCAGGTATAAACACAAAGATTCAATCACAAATGGATAATACAAAAGATTTTATATGAAAATTGGTCTGACTCTTGCCTCCAAGATAGCATCAGGCACTTCATGTGCACTCTTTTGGGTGAAATGGTGCTGGTTAGGAATGTGGGGCATAGATGTCAGGCCAACACAGAAAATGACTTGGCCAAGCAACTGAATTCAGAAACAGTTGAAAAGTAGAACCACAATAAGTGGTAGAAACAATTGAGTATAGGGGTCTTGGGGTGGGAGACCACTAGGCTTAACCTCTGAAACCAGACCGGGTGGTCAGGAGCAGAGGTCGCAGTGGCATGGGCAGCAACATTGCTTGGCACCGAAGACATAACGATAGTGTTGGCTGAATAGTATCCTGCAAACAGATATGGTACACATAGCCAATGAAATACCTGATATGCACATATGAGAAATCCACCCTATCATCCAGTAATTGATATAACTACTAAACATCCAAGAATGCCATATCCATCCCACATCCTATGTTCCTAACAAGGAAATGGAATATGATATACCCTATCCCACATATATCCCATATATAGGGCCAAATAATGCTCCCTTAGGGGTAAAATGCCAGGGTAGGGTTGTGACCTGCTTCACCCCCCCACTTAAAACGACTGCCACGGGCAGGAAGTACATGCCCAAGAGGAACGTAGCAGTCACAAACAGCAGCAAATCACAGGTTGGGAGATTCCCTCCAATAGGGAATCGAACCTACGCAAGCAGTCTCGGAGCCGGCCGCACGGCCGCTGGAGTAGCTCCGATCGGTGGGAATTGAACCACCGCCAAAATACAAAAATTGACGAACGGGATCCCGCAGGTCCCGCAATAAGTAGTAGGCGAAATCGCGAGCTGTTGCGCGTAGAGTCTGGTCCCTGCGTGTCGCATGAGGCATGTGGGGTCCAGCAGGTAAGGGCAGGTAGTTTTTCAAAGAATTAAAACTAAAGGCAAAGTGAAATCACACTTTTAAACAAAACTGAAGGTAATGGTACATGCGAAGCGGTGCGACGCGAAAGTGCAAAAATTTCACATGTTGAAAAAGAAAAACTGCCAGGAGTATTGACGGGATTGTCCAACAGTAACGTAGGACTGTGCCTGCACAAGGGAGCACGTGGGGAAACAACAATAGAGGGCAGGGATGCATGTCTGACTTGTGCTCGCCACTGCCTTGTGCATGCCTAGGTCACTCAACAAACACGGCCACGATGGCCCACCGTGCGCGCGGTAGCTCACTAACTAGAGGAAAGAGGCCACGATGGCCTCAGGGTAAAAGAACCGCTGTAAACACTAGGCACAAAGAGAAACACGGGTACGATGCCCACACCTTCCACCTTCGTGCTTTAGACAATTTATGAGGGCTTGTATGGTCTTGATTCTGCTTGATGTGCTTGACCTAACGCTTGTAGTAATGAGTGAGCTCTTGCTTGTAAGATGTAAACTTGCTTGATTACTTGCTTGTAAAAGATTGAGACAAGGCCTAGCCAAAGGCCCACTTGTCAAACTGACCCGACACACAACAAAATGAAACGAAGGCCAGTGTGCCTTGTGTGTGGATTGCCGGAAACCAGCCACGGCTGTGGCTAAATGCTACGGGCACGGCTCAGCCAAGGGCCGTGTCCGTGTGGATGTCTAACTTAGCATGTGTGTCACACGTGATGCACCACATAGAGGGTAAAGGAGGAGGTACGGAGATGGGATGAGGGTGTGAGTAGACACACTTAAATGGACAAACCTCATAACCATGTGATAATAACCTGACCTCACTGCTAACCCCTCACCTAGGAGCCATACTACGTAAATATATCATATATACACATAATAGAGCGATGCACACCGACAAACACAAGACACACTTGTGCGCGCGCACCCATTGGCAGGGCCCGGGGGCACACACTCGCCCGGAGGGCATCACAGAGTGTGGGTCTCGCGGTGGCGGCCTTGGGGCACGTGATGGGGGCACTCCACACATACGGCACGTGCAAGAGCTTCCACAAACTACTCACGTACACACAACAAACAGTAAGCATATCCACAATAGAACACGTGTATAGATACGCCACCTTGTTGCTTGGTGTTCGTGTGTGTCTTGGGGGCGTGCGTATAAACACTTAGGTTAGCTTGCGTGTTACCTTTGTCGGTGGGTGTGCCACCGGCGGGCCGTAGCGCAGGGGGTCACCTCCAGGTTGCGAATTGGGGAGGTCGCCCGTACGGTCCCGCTGGTGTATCAGCCCACCCTGCTCCCCGGGGGCACGATGACACGCCCCGAAGGAGTTTTACTCCCCCAACCCCTCTACACCGTGTATGACGGATTCATGTTTACACCTCCGTGTGTAAACTTGGGCCGGTGTACACGGCTACAAAACCCCAAAGGTAGGTGTCAGCCTAGGTCTTGCTTGTTCGGGGGGCGGGTGATAACCAACGTAATAGGCAACCATATAATCCCGTAACTAAATTAATGGCATGCGCACACACACGCTACCATTGGCCACGGGCACACCCGGTTTTGGTGTGTCTCGGACAGAGAGACTCGTGTGTGTTGTGGAAATCCAAGTCCACGCACGGGTCTCTATAAAGAAAAATGCCACGCCCATATCCCAACCCGTTTGGTTGGGTGCTGGGATAGAGGACCCCTCGGGTGTTGTGGAAATCCAAGTCCACTCGTGGGGAACTCTAGAGAAAACATTAATATACATATTCTCTCATAAACATATCCATGTGCACACTCGCCCTTTTCATCATATTGTTTGTTCCCTCTCGTTGCAGGCAGGAATTCCCCCGCGAAATTCATCAAGGACATGAAGAGCACACCCAGCCAGCATGCGGCCCCATGCAATGGCAATGGAGGGTACCCACTCCCAACCCGGGCACGCATAGCGACCGGGGACGAATACCCAGGCGGCAGAGACGGCCCAAATCCGCAACGCCACTCCTTGCCTTTGAAGACCCCACCCACTCATAGAGTGACGGGGCAAAGGCACCCATTGCAATTCATATTAGAATACTTGTATTGTAGAGGACGACCCCTCCCTCTAGGCTTAAGTCCTCGCCGTATGTAGTGGCAATTTTGCACGCCACGAAATTTTTTCCACGTAATGTGAGCCACACGAGTACTTCGTACCTTGTATACCTACCCTCGTGTGGACAAGGGCAAATCGGTGGAAAACCATCACGCTCAACACAAAAAGGGAAAATGTGTTGTACCCGCCAACCCAACGAAGTTTTCAAGCCTTCGCCATTTTGAGCAAATGATTTAGCTCGTTGGCTTGGGTCACGGGTCAGGGACGGCCGTGGGGTCGTGGTTTCGGTACGGGGCGGCACTCCGAAACCTTGCAAACACCACCATGCGCACAACCCGGCAGAGTCTTCGGGAAGTGCTTGCCACGTTGTTAGCACCCTTGACAGGGGGCGTCATCGTGGGCAGGACTGACGGCAGTAGTCCTGGTGGTGGTAGGAGTGCTCCAGTAAGACCCAAGGATAGGGGTTTGAATGGCATTAAGACCCCCGAAAGAACACGTCCCACTTCCGCCCCAGGCTATATGCCACGCCACCCCACCCCAAGGACTCTCAAGCCTTTAGCGGTGAGAGAGGTAGACGGTGGGGTAAACCTGCGGTACCCACCGCCCTGCTCCGGTGGGGATTTTTGTAACCGAGGAGCGCGCTGTGCATGCACATCCTCTTTCCTGTCTCCCACCGCTTCTCGCTCTCTCCTCCCTTCCCCAAACAATAATATATCCATATTGGTTAGGGTTTTCTTTTCGTGGCACGCTCATGAGAGCGGTCCACCAAGGTGGGCAAGGATGTCAACGGTTTGGATGAGATTCTGTTTCTGCAAGTAATCTCTCCAAACTTTGTTGTAGGATGGTAAGAAGGTTTCAACGGGTTCCTCGGTATCCCAATCTTTGGTATAACCCTCCCACCGCACCTTGAAGAGAAGTCTCTTGCGGTAAGTACGGTGACTTAATATTTTCTTGACATTATAGGTGTCCTCCTCAAACTGGGAGGGCACCCTAGCAACCTCCTCCGTGTAATTTAGAGGCACGGGGGAGCGAGGGGAGTTGACCGTTTTCATTAAACAATCAACGTGGACGTCAACTAACCTCCGTTGGTCCACTTGAATAACATAGAGGTCGTGCGCCTTCTTGGCCACAACCTCATAGGGCCCATCCCAATAGGGACAAGTCTTATCGCCAAGATTTTTGCGTTGGCGACGGACCCATACGCGGTCCCCTTTTGAGAAATTGGGGGACATCCTCCTACTCTTGTTATACTTACGAGCCATTGTCTCTTGCACTTGAATCATAGCCCTCCGTGCAAGAGCAATAAGCTCCTCACGCCGTTGGAAGTAGTGAGCGGCGTCTTGGGCCACCCCCTTAGGCTCAGCAAGAGGGGGCCCCTTAGTACGGTTGTGTTTACCAAACACAATCTCGTTAGGTGTATAACCTGAAGGGCCTGTAGTCTCATGCCACGCTCGTACAACGGCGGGCAAAACCTCTACCCAATTAGTTTTCTTTCTCTTCAAGGTAATGGCTTTAGCAACGGCACGCCTTAGCTGCTTGCCAGTATTTTCGGCCTTGCCATTACCTTGGTGCCTACCCGCGAGACACATAGTCGAGCGGGCACCAATCTTAGAACAAAGGGTTTGGAAATATTGGCTCACAAATTGTGGCCCACGGTCGGAGCATATTTTACGAGGGGCTCCGAACCTATCCACCCAGCGCTCCATTACCAAATGGGCCGCTCTTCTCCCCGTTAGCCCTTCATCCTTGTCTTCATGACGGGGTTTAGGAATAGGGATCGCGATGAGGTAGCCGGAAAGCCGGCATACACATAGGAGCATTCGGTCATACACCTCTCCATCGTGGGAGGTGGCAGGGTAGTGAAACACATCAAGCGCTATGGAGTCCATGGGCTCCATAGGTATAGGCATAGGGGTCATGTACCCTTGTTTGCGCTTGGTGTCATGCGTGTGAATGGCACATGAGGGACACGTTTGACATTGCAGTTCCACTGCTTTGTACAACCCCTCACCTTCCACGCCATGGTTAATTTCCTTCCAGTGTTTTTCCACACTGGAGGTAGTTAAGTGAAATGCATCATGGTATTCGGCTACCAAACGATGCACTAGCGGCGTAGGAACACACCACCGTCCATTACGGACGAGCTTGTTATCCACCAACCTCACTCCATCTTGGAAGCTTCCATTCAAGGCATCTTGCCACATTTGTTTGTAGCGTTGACAATTTGGGTAGTGTTTAGCCCAATTTATCTCAAAAACATTGGGAGCATCCTCCCCATGTATAGGAGTTGCTTTCTTGTGGGACTTCCAAGATTTTTTTATCTTGACAATTCGCTCCAGTCTCCGAAGCTTTCTCTTTTGCTTCGTCCCCCCCCCCACTGGAGGCGAAGCCAGAGGGGGTGGATCACACGCGGGCGCCCCTTGAGCCCGAGGCGCCGCTTTAGACCTAGTAACAACGGGCGCCACAACCGCCCTAAATACAAGGGGGCGGGCGAGAAGTTCCTCCTTCTCGGCCGCCATCATGTCCCGTACATCCCCGGCCGCTTGGGCCGTCCCATGTATGGACACATCACCCAACGCCGGGTTAGCAGGGTAAGCCCAACGGGACAAGAAATCACCCACGGGGTTCACTGGCCCCGGAGTGTAAACCACATGGAGGTCGAATTTAGAGAACAATTCATGCCAACGTGCTTGGCGTGGAGAGGGACCCCCCACGGTTTTGAGGTCCTCCGTAGCCCAATTTTCAAGGCTACGGTGGTCCGTACGGACCTCCACGCGCTTGTTCCCCACCCAACCATGCCATTTTAAAAGCGCCGCCACTATGGCGTAGCATTCCTTCTCCCGAGGGCTCCAATTCAACTGGCTGCCTGACAATTTGCGGGAGAAAAAGGCAAGGGGGCGTAGGGCACCATCGGGACCTTCCTGCTGTAGGGCCGCCCCCACCGCCCAATTACTAGCGTCCGGGGTGAGGACAAAGTCCTTATCCCAATCGGCTAGTTGGAGGGGAACAATATCCGTAATAGCACGCTTGAGCTTCAAAAAGGCCTCGTTAGCCGAAGCATTCCATGTTAGGCCTATCTTTTTGCCATTCTTATGCTTAGGCAAATCCTTCAACATATTAATCACAGGGATAGCTATGGAGGCGTAGTTTTGGACATAGCCCGAATAATAGTTGGCGAGCCCCAAGAACCCCCGGAGCTCCCGAACATTATCCGGTTTGTCCCAACGCTCAAGCGCCAACATTTTCCCTGGCGCCGGCCGACGTGTGCCATTTTCCAACACATGGCCACAAAACTCAACCGAACGAACAAAGAAATCAGTTTTGCTAACCGAAGCAACCAACTCCTCTTTTCGTAGCCTATCCAACACGGCACGCACGTCGCGGTCGTGGTTAGCCAATAGCTCCTCCTCCGTCGCACCGGAGGAACCAATAATAATATCATCAATATATACGTCCGCACAATCCAAACCCTGCAAAACATGGTCCATGACCCGTTGAAAAATAGCGGGCCCATTCTTGATACCCATAGGCATAACACGCCATTGGTATCGCTTACCCGCCAAATTCATGGCGGTCTTAGCCCGGGACTCAGGGTGAAGGGGAATTTGATGAAACCCTTTACTCAAGTCCACAATAGTGAAAATCTTGTGTTTGGATTGATTTTCCAACATGTTTTCTATGAGGGGGAGGGGGTGTGCGTCGGGCAAGGTAGCCTCATTAAGTTGGCGGTAGTCCACCACGAGGCGCCATTTTCCTTTCTCTTTCTTGGGCACAACGAAACCGTTGGACGCCCATTCGGAGGCAGGACACGGCTCAATCCAGCCACGAGCCAAAAAGTCCTCCACTATTTCTTGCTCCGCCGCGGCACGCTCCCCCACCAACCGTATAGGTTTCACGGACTTGGGTTTGGCGTTCGGGTATAGGTCAAGTTTAGCAAACCCCAACCGCTCCGTACCACGGACCTTAGGGTGTTCCTGGTCCGGACGGAGACGAACCTCCCCACTAAAAACATCCCGCTCATAGTCCGCGAGGATGCGTTTCCTCATGAGCTCCACCTCCGGAGACACAATAGGCTCTTGGGTGGTGACAACGCCACCCACACGAGAAGCCGCCAACAATCGTGTGGCGCCTTTACGTTTTCGGTAACGCTTAACGGTAGTGGCCTTCCCACCCAACAACTCTCGTTCAATTTTCGCAATGCGTGAACGCACGCATTCTTGTGCCTCCAAATCTTCGGGGGTAGGATCAAGAGTAACGGGTGCGAGGAGTTTTTTATGGGTCGCCTGATACGTGAGGGTGCGCACCGAAGCCAAATGGTTAGGCACCCTTTCATCCTCCGACTCTTCCTCCGAGGTCATGCCCGGCTCGCCATCCGTGTTGGGGTTAGAGACGGCCGGTGCCAAAACGGAGGCCACATGACATTTAGTGGCCGCCAAATTTTCCTCCGCAATACCACCGTCCACGTATAGCGCCACCGTGGACCAACCCCGTTGAGGAAGGGGCGTGAGGTGGTCATTCTGATAGAGACAGGCTTTAGTCTCTGGCCCAGGAAGGTGGTACCCTTGCAAAGTAATTTCCATAAGGGGTTTCCACCACTCCCTATGTGTCCACTTCGGCCCTACGACGATGGCTCGTAGTTTTTCTTGCCGAATTGTCCGAACACAATCCGAAAACCGATGATAGGGAGGGCACATCCAATACAATTTGGAGGGGTCCGCGGGAGTGGAAAAGAAATCTTCAAGCGGCGAAACCCAACGGGTAGCCTGGGCCATACCCGGGACCCTATTGAAGGCGTCCACGTCGGGGTTTTTGCCAAATTGTTTTTTGACACGTGCGGCCCAATATGGCCCGAGGCCATAGTCGGACTGGGTCCACATGGACCCATCACGCCGCGTAGGTAGAACATCACGGGCAAGGGCTTCGGGAGCAAATTCAACGAGCTCCAAAGCACAAGCCCGGTCCTGTACAGGGGCCACGGAGGAAGCGGTCAAGGCATAGGATATGTGTTTCTCGGCCTCAACACGGTTAGGCGGTTCGCCACCAGGGGGCGTAACCACAATGGCCGGGGCAGGGTGCGTAGGAGCGACCGCCCCAATGACTGGAACGGTTAGGCCCCACACGGACTGACGTGACACCTTACCATGAATGGGTTTCACCAAAAATGGTTTGCCGGTTCGTGGAGCCTCACGGAAGTCCTCAATCCAAAAACGGGGGTGCACTGGATGGTGAGAGTACAAACAATTGAAACGGGCAAAATGGCTCACACAATGTTCGTAACTCCATGGGTGCCCCAAAACCATATCCCAAGGTAAATTCGGGACAAGGTACGGGGACACGCCATACTGGGCAACACGAGGAAGTGAAACACTACCATCCACAACCCCCGTAAATTGAATTTTGACGTCTATTTGCTCGTCCCCCCCTGGCAAAGGCGTCTCATTATCTGCTTGGAGTAGGCGCCTCCGTTGAGGGGATTCATATTTTTCGGAGAGTTGGTCTCCAAAAACATTGGGGTTGGCCAAAGCGACCGCTTGGCACCCAAAATCCACCAAAACACGGAGGGCCTTGCGTTCTCCATTGGGCAAAACAACCTGAACGCAAAGTTCGGTTTGAATCTCACTAGTCACTATATGCCCCTTCATGACTCTCGATGGAACGAGAGCCACGGTAGTGTCACAGGGGTGCCCGAGGTTTTCTTCTTTCGAAGGGGGCGCCTCTGGGCACTCCTACCAACGTCCGCGCCCGTTCGGCGCTCCCTTGCCTCCTTTATCGCCCTTGCCGCCGCCACCCTTATAACCACCACCACCCTTATCACCACCGCCACCCTTATCGCCACCCTTAGGCTTACCACCTTTAGACTTACCCGCAATGTTCCAATGAGTGTCATTGCACGGAGAATTAGGCTTACACGTCCAAAGGGTGGTATTGGTGGCACCCCAATCAATCCAAGACATGTCCATATCCGTTTGTTTACGTGTTTTCCAATGTTTGGAACACGGAACCCAAAAGGTAGGTGGCGGTTTAGCCCCGGGGTCGACGGGTTTCTTCGCCGGAGGTTTAGAGTGACCCACGGCGTTGACGGAGGTGTCAGCGGGTTCGGAGGTGTCAGGGTCCGCCGTAGCCTCCGCATTAACCGCATGCACCGCGGTTTTATTGTGAGAAGGGCGATGAGTGTACGTCACTGTCGTCTTGTCTCCTTTATTGAGGCGTTCGAGAGCTTCCCTCTCCGACACGCTTTTATGGGCAAGGGCGTAGATTTCCGCAGGCTTCAAACGAGGCCTACGTTGCTCCACTTTCATAGTGTAGCCGCGCGTGTGAGGTGTGTTGTTGAGCTTCAAGTTCCACTCCTGGAGAGCCGGGTCTTTGCAGTCAACTATCACCCCCGGCCCCGAATAGGAAACAATCTCAGGAATCGTAGTGCAAGCTTGAGCGCTATATTTCCTGAGTTCTTTTTCGAATGGGGCGCGACCCGGCGAAGGGTCAAGGCCACTAAAATCCACCACATAGCTGTCTGGGCTATTCTTAGCCTCTTGCTTGACGACCTTCTCCTTGACCCACGGGAGCTTGCTTAGGAGCTGCTCCCGGATCACGTGGGGACGAGTCTCATTGCTCAGAAGCAACAAACGTTGCCAACGAGCATAGAAATCTTCAAGGTCGATGAGGGTCACTTGCCCTTTAACCACCCTGGGGGTGAGGGCTCGCCACCTTTCATCAGCCCTTGAGGGGTCATACTCGTGGAAACGTTGTTCCAAAAAGTCCCACAACTCTTTGAGGGTGGGGGCCGTGCGTGTGTGGTGGGTGGCCTCGGCAACCCGGGCGTTGATGATCGCCTTTAGCCATGGGGGCAAGGTACTCAAAATCATTTTTGCCTCGTTGGCTTTTCGGTACATGGAATCACACCCCCCCAACCATTGTTGAAGCTTCTCCACCCACTCGTCGTAGCACTCTAGCTGCCCATTAAATTGCGGCTTAGGCATATCACTATCCTCCACCGCTTTGGTGTAACTATTTTGCACCATAGGCATTTGGTACGGGTGGTAAGCAGGGGGAGCCATGGTTGGGGGTGCACCTCCACTTGCATGTGGTGCAACCCTCACTGGAGAGACGGTACACGTATCCGTAGGATGAGAGGGCGTGTACGAAGGTTTCCCAGGGGAAGTGAAAACATTTTTCGTGAGGGGATTAATGTTCCATTTCCTTGTTAGGAACATAGGATGTGGGATGGATATGGCATTCTTGGATGTTTAGTAGTTATATCAATTACTGGATGATAGGGTGGATTTCTC
This sequence comes from Eutreptiella sp. 'Long Island Sound 2002', assembly GCA_964036045.1. Classification (NCBI taxonomy): domain Eukaryota; phylum Euglenozoa; class Euglenophyceae; order Eutreptiales; family Eutreptiaceae; genus Eutreptiella; species Eutreptiella sp. 'Long Island Sound 2002'. Next base: position 48,245,953 of record OZ038385.1, read on the forward strand.
ATATGTGCATATCAGGTATTTCATTGGCTATGTGTACCATATCTGTTTGCAGGATACTATTCAGCCAACACTATCGTTATGTCTTCGGTGCCAAGCAATGTTGCTGCCCATGCCACTGCGACCTCTGCTCCTGACCACCCGGTCTGGTTTCATGGTAGCAGAGGGGATTAATGTTCCCCAACGAACAGGTGTTCTCCTCTTCATGGGCCCACGGGGCCGTAGGCTCCGTGGGGTGTTCTTCGCCCTTAGGCGTCGCCCTCCACTCGGAAACAGCCCGTTCCTTCTGCTTTTCGGCGATTCCCCTCCACGATGTAGGTTCTTGGGGGTGGGGGTGTTCGGGGTGTTCTTCCCCCCCCAATAGGATGTGGGATGGATATGGCATTCTTGGATGTTTAGTAGTTATATCAATTACTGGATGATAGGGTGGATTTCTCATATGTGCATATCAGGTATTTCATTGGCTATGTGTACCATATCTGTTTGCAGGATACTATTCAGCCAACACTATCGTTATGTCTTCGGTGCCAAGCAATGTTGCTGCCCATGCCACTGCGACCTCTGCTCCTGACCACCCGGTCTGGTTTCATGGTAGCAGAGGCGAAAATTTTTCGTCTCTGTTGGGCGTTTGGCATCGCGGAAAGCGATCGGTCCAAGACATCATGGACCAAATTCAAGTAAAAATCTCTTCCCCGGGAGGGATAGCTGAGGGTGTCCAGGTCCCCACTCTCAGGACCTCCTCGGCCCTGACCCCATCGACCGGGCAGGGGCCGCAAAAACGGGCCAAGCCGCAAGTGGCTACAAATCCTAAGTTTCCGACATCCCCGAATGTTCCCATCGGGGCCCCCCATCCTCGCAATCCAGCTGGTGTACCTGGGATGGTTGGGGGGGAAATAGACGGCCACCCTCAGGGAGCGATAAGAGGACCACAATCGCCTATTATGGGCTCGGGAACCGTTACTAGCGCCGAGAATCGGGCAGTAATCGACCAATCTACTGGGGTGATCGAGCGTACGAACGCTGCGCCCTCACGCGCTGCCGACTGGGGTACGATGGCTTCGCCAATGGGGCCTATCGTGGTCGACTCTGGCACTCCTCCGTCGCTAGGGGGGTTGCCAGAGCCTCAGGTCAGAAAGAACCTGTTTGCGGCAGGGCCCATCAGCCCCATTGTTGACCAACTTGACGCTGAAAACCGTCGAGTCCTCGCGCGCACGCCTGATCCCCATGGCCATCTGGGTCCGGCTCGAGATGCCGTGGCCCTGATCCAGCAAGCCCTGTCGGGGACTAGGCAGAACCCCACTGTGGTGGAATCGTCGCCCACTCCAATGAGTGGATCGCGGCGGTTTCCCTCCTTGGTGGAGGAATCTCCTGCCTTGGGAGCGTATCCCAATCCCCCGAGCGGATCCAGGCTAAATCCTACGATCATCAAGGAATCCCCCACGCAAATCGAGGAGGATGAGTGTGACCAGTGGTTCCCCCTGGCGGTGGAGCAGTGGAACGACGATGAGGAGGAGGAGATTGGAGTGTTGGAACGTCATGAACTCCATCATTCCCCTATTTCCGTTGCCTCGTCGCCTGCACCTCCTGAACCTATGTCAGGGACCAGGGATCGCCCCATGCTTGTGGAAGAATCCCCGGCCCCCCACTACATCACGGTGGAGGACTCTCCGGCCCCTCAGTTCATTGCTGTGGAAGAGTCCCCGGTGCCTATGAGCGGCGTCAAAAACCGCCCGTGTCTTGTCGTGGAATCTCCGGAGCCTACGGAGGACCGGGCCGGTACTACATCTCCAGTGCCTATGAGTGGCACCAAAGATCGTCCATCCCTAGTGGATGATTCTCCGGCAATGCCGAAGGTCAACAATCTGTGCTGGGGGGGAGGGAATCAGGTGGAGGGAGGTTCAGCAACCCTCCCAATAAATTTGGTCTCTCCCCCCACAAATACATCTCCTACGGAGGACCCCCAACTGCCCAATTGGGGGGGGGATCCAGCGGTTGCAACGGGATCCGAGCCTGTTTTTCCTTCCCATCCGAGAACTCGATCACCTATGGTGGTTCATGAGTCACCACAGTATATTGTGGTGGACGATTCCCCACCCCCACCGCCACGACCGAATACTGTTGGTCATGTTCCCCCTCCGCCGTCACCCCGCCACCGCCAGGTGGCTTACATCGAGCACGTGCAAGGAATCCCGCACCTGGTTCGGCCATCTAGTGGTGGGGGTTCGGGGGGGGGACATCCCTCTAGTGGGGGGGCGCCAGCGCCTGTTGCTGCGCGCCCCACACCCCCGTCTCGCCCTGCGGGGGGGCCCTCTGGTCCCTCCGTGGCAGGGGGGGCTGCTGGGGGGGGCGGTGGTGGCTCATCCCCTCCTCGTGGAGGGGGGGGTCCATCTTTTCGACATTCTGGGGGCCCCACTCCTACACGGGGGGAGGACGACCTACAGCACACCTGTGGCTGTCCCCGGTGTGTGGTGCACTACGAAACGTGCATCCAATCTCTGATGGCACAGGTGAGGGACCTGCGAAATCAGAATCTGGAGTTGCAGCGATCCCATCAGGAACTTTCTCAGGCAGTAGCCTCTACCGTGGGCATCAGTCAGTCCTACGGGGACCGGATGACCCAAATCTTGTCTACGTTGGCTAAGTTTGACGCGGTGGTTCAGGGCTACCAACGGGATTCTAAGGCGGTGGAGGCTAGTGTGTCGGATCATCTTAAGATGTCCAACGGCAACACGGCTAAGTGCTTTAGCGCAGTGGAATCGCTCGCTACACGTTACGCCGCCGTTGCATCTAGGATCGATGCGTGGGACCACTGGTACTCCACGCCTGCGGAACCCGTTACGGTGGTCCCACCCCCGCCATCGGCGCCTCCGCCCGTTCCTGATCCTACACCGGCGGCGCCTACGGCGCCCATCGGCGCGCCATCCGGTTCATCCGGTGGTGGGTGTGTCCTTCCTTTCTTCGTCCACCCATCCCACGATTGCATCTACCATCCGAACGCTTGTCCGGATTCTGGGTGGCCGAGGGGGGGGGAAGAACACCACGAACACCCCCACCCCCAGGAACCTACATCGTGGAGGGGAATCGCCGAAAAGCAGAAGGAACGTGCTGTTCCCGAGTGGAGGGCGACGCCTAAGGGCGAAGAACACCCCACGGAGCCTACGGCCCCGTGGGCCAATGAAGAGGAGAACACCTCTTCGTTGGGGAACATTAATCCCCTCTGCTACCATGAAACCAGACCGGGTGGTCAGGAGCAGAGGTCGCAGTGGCATGGGCAGCAACATTGCTTGGCACCGAAGACATAACGATAGTGTTGGCTGAATAGTATCCTGCAAACAGATATGGTACACATAGCCAATGAAATACCTGATATGCACATATGAGAAATCCACCCTATCATCCAGTAATTGATATAACTACTAAACATCCAAGAATGCCACATCCATCCCACATCCTATGTTCCTAACAAGGAAATGGAATATGATATACCCTATCCCACATATATCCCATATATAGGGCCAAATAATGCTCCCTTAGGGGTAAAATGCCAGGGTAGGGTTGTGACCTGCTTCACCTCCAAGGACTAAAGCATGAAATGCCTATTTTTTTTTGGTATATCCTCCATGAAGGAAGGTACCTCCGCTCAGTTGAGTGGTAGGGGTGAACTTCATGGGGGGGGCTAGGGTTACAACCCTAGTTACTTTGAGAAAGTGTACTTTAGGCTTCAAAAGAGAGATAAAAATACTTAAGTTAGTCTAAGCATCAGCAAAAGTGTTTTAAGGGGGGCTTGGCGTGGATCAAGCCCTCCAAGAAAGACATGGCAGTGACTTTTTCTTACTTGTTATGTGGCCATCTTGCCCACATGTGCCCCCCCTCCCCCCCCTGATCAAGAAGGGGAGGTAATCTTGCCCAATGGCGGTTTCTCCGGAAGAAATCATTGTATTATATCATATCTCAAACCAAAGAACAAGGATCACCCAAGATGGCAAGCCGAGTACAACGATAGGCACTCCTTCATTTGGGGCATTGGAGAGCATCCGTTTGCCCAATTGTACACCAAGGCAATGTGCCGCGACCCGAGCACGAAGTTGGGGATGACCTGCGAGGAGTCTCTCCTCTGTAGAGAGTGATGGTCTCAACACATCAACATGCACGGAACTTTTTTGGGGCACATTTTTATCAGAAGGTCTGGGTTCAAACCAGAGCTAGCCTAGCTAGGTAGGATGGGTCTCATGTGATGCAAGTTACATGGCAGCGACATCATATGCCCCACCCATGCTACATCATCAAAATATGGAACAAAGCCAAAGGCTGCACACCTCAGAGTGACCCTGCAATGAGAGAGTGTGACCCCATGGCAGTTAGAAACGTTTATAGTGTTTTCAGCACTGTGTTTTTGCTTCTCCTGCTGCTTGTTGTTGCTGTAGGGTGTCCTGCTGCTTGTTTTGGATGATGAAAAGCTTTTGTTTGTTGACATACAGTAAAGCCAAGTCAATCCAGGATAGCCCAAGCCAATAGTATGCAAGGAGAAGGTAATTCAGGATCAAAGCATGAAGGGCTGCAGTGTAAACAGTGAAAGGTGATTGAATATTCACAGATACTGCAACTCAGGTCACATATGAATGCATATTCACAAAGATAGCTGAAATGTTTTAGGAAAAGAGTTAGAAAACTGCCTCAGGATCACTCTCTCTCCATAGTGCCATCTTAGGAGATGTGCACTCTTTGTTTTGGGTCCCATATGTGCTGAGGTGGCATGGTATGTGGCGATGAGGTCACTGCCATGTCACATGGGATCTTCCTACTTAGCTAGGCTGACCAGGAATTGAACCCAGGACCTCTCAAAAAGAGGTGCCCAGCCCCCTAGGGTGCATACCACTAGGATAGCTAAGAATTCATGGAAAAACATAGATAAATTCATAGGCTCTACTTTAGGTATGTCAGTGCTCAGTCAACTCAGGAAAAGATGTTTTACTTCACATTGAAAGGGGATTAAGGGGTCCACTCCATATCCTGATTGGGTGTTTGGTTCCATAGGTCAAAATGTGTTATCACCACTTTTGGTTGGACCAATACTAAGATTAAAATGCATGGATGCTCAGTGCATCTCTAATACAACTAGAGTATGCCTCAAAGCAATGGAAAAGCACTTTTTCTTACTCCCCCCTTGTGCTGTGGTGGCCAGCACTGTCGCATTTTAGGAAAAAGGGAATTTTTCTTGGCCTTTCCTTGGTTTCCACATCTACTTTAAAATACCTACAGTCTCCCTCACACTGAAAAATGGGCGCTCACCATGGCTGGCGTCCTTTTGCTGCTCTGATTGTACAGTTTCCTACAGAAGACTCAGCGCTCATGGCGCTGCCGGGGCTCCTGTGGCTTGGTTGGGTTAGTATGGGAGCATGCTAAACATGTGCATATGCATCCCTCCCTCCAAGACGCAGCGTCGACACAACCCAAACGCAAGACACATTATACACACTCGCATGGGTTCTCGTAAACCTGCTGGCGACCTGTGACCTGTCTTAGGGCGAAGGGAGTCGAAAGAAAATCAAAATTGCCCCTTGGTGGGGTCTTGGTTCTGCTCAGTCTCTCCAGGCACCTGCGTTTCGGCCCGAACACGGCCTACTCAGCGAGGCTGCGCGTGGGTATCTGCAGAGGCAGGAATGGGAGAATTATGGACGAATCCACGCAAAAACGAAGCGACGACACCAAAATCCGTCAAATGACGGCGTAGAATTTTTCTGAAACGACACACCTGAGCAGAATCCAATTGTGCATCAGAAGCACATTTTTATAGAAATTATAGTCATCTCTGGATTTTTTAAATCCAGAAATTCATACGCATAAAATGGCGGCGCGCAGGAGCGGCTCTTAGCGAAGCGCCGGAAAATGGAGAAATAATGGAATTATAAACGTATGTCTCACGTAGCCTTGAAAATGACGAGACACACATTAATAAATAAACATACAGATTCCACCCACACTAATAGAAGCTTCAAAAATTCAAGAATTCGAAAATCAATTGAAAAGACTTCAATGAATCAGGTATAAACTACAGGTATGTTCGTCTCGCATGCCGCATACACGTTGCTCGTCTCGTGTCTCCGTGAACGAGCCTTGTAGCAGCGCTAACAAAGATAGAACGCGATAGAGGGATTGATTAGAAAGATTGCAGATGATTAGCGGTCAGATCAGGGTGATTAGACATACACACAAGTGCATAGCAACGTTCTTCGCGTGCGCCCCTTTTGTCCTCTCACCTTGCTTCACTTCCCAGCGGTAGGTAAGGTAGGTACGCCCAGGCGGGGCCACCCCCTGGTGGAGTCAAGATTGACGCGTAGATGGGCAGGTTTGCCCACGATCCTGTCGCATACTCGTGCATGCACACACGCATTAAAGGGTAGGCGACGCGAAGTGCGCACGGTAAACCTTGTTTAGGCTACCCAGGGGCTCCTCGGTACGTTCTTTAAGAGAACCTGAGGAGTCCCTTAACGCTTGCTTGCTTGACAAGGGTAGCTGGACTTCCAGCGTGTTTGCGGACAGTGTATTATAGGGCACACTGAGAAGGGTATAATACCTGGAGTGTGCCTTGGTTCCTCCGCCGCAAACGCCCTTTCATTTGCCTTTGTTTTACAGGTGGGCAGGTAGGGTGATTGGTGCAGCAGCATTTTTTTTTTTAGCCCTGCTAAACAAGGGCGCAGATCACACCAACAAGTAACTCCGCTCCGCCTGTGGCAGAGCAGGGAGTCCGACTTCATCGACATCTGCCCCTTGCACGCGAGAGCACTCCTTCCCTCCAAGCCCTAGCAGGAGAAACGCGTTGTGGCGTCCCCTGTTAGGCCACAGTTGCTTAGTAGCGCTGTGTTCTCTTGTCATTTCACAGGAGGGTCGCTAGGACCCATGAGACCTTCACCTTCGCAGCGCCCAGTAGAGTGTGTGTGTAGGAGTGGTAGTCCTGCGTGGGGGCTAGAGCCAGTTGCCCAGTGCTCGCCCACCAGGATGGTGCCACTGTAGGGTGTGTAGGACCTGTAGGGGGTGTGTCACTGTCCCACCCTTTTCCTGCAATTTTAGCAGGGTTGGTGGGCTGTGGCAGTGGTTAGGTTAGTGTTTTGGCCACATAGCAAAACGGCGTTTTGCATGCCTTCATAGCTTTTGGCCACCCCTCCCTGTAGTAGACAGATAGGTAGGGAAAACAATACCTGGATTAGCACGCTGGGTATTCCCCCAAGGTTTTGCGCCAGCACAGAAATTGGGCGCATAGGGGAGGGGAGACCCGGGGCGTACCCCGTGGCATCAATAAGCCAACCCTCCAGGTTTAGCAAGGGCGCAGACTTGGGTATAATTAGGACACCACTTCTGCGGCTTGCTCTCAGGACCTTAGGACTAGCACACTCACACATACGCTTTGGCAGGTAAGGGTAAGGTTCAGTCCCTAGCTTTAGTCTTGGAGGCAAGCGTCTCAGGGAGCCTCAACAACTCACCAAGGTTGTTCTGGGACAAGTAGTCAACCAGAACTGAGTTTAGGCGTCCCTCAGGTAGAACAAATGCAGAGAAAGGCTCCCAGGTGGCCTCTTCGACTCCAAACCCTTCCCAGAGGGTGAGGAAGCGCCAACCCTGGCGATAGCGGTGGCGTAGGACAGACTTCACCAGGTAGAAGCCCTCCTTAGCCATCTCCTCGGCGTTCATGTCCGGGAGTTCACCTTCGACTTCCATAGGGCTGGCAGCCCCTTGTAGGTCCAGAGCGGCGATTTCCTCGTCGTTCAGCTCCCACTCCTCCCCACAGAGGTCTTCAGGATCATGGTAGCGCTTCAGGTGTTGAGCAGCGCACACCAGGGTCCCCCCTAGACGGGGAGAACACCGCACAGTGATACGGTGTCCATCCACAGATAGGATCTTGTACGGCCCGAAGTATGGGTCATCGCTGGTAGAGCGTGGCCAGGCGGGTAGTCGACTGTGGTGCACCAGCACCCAGTCCCCCTCTTGGTAGGTGGCCGGTACACGGTGCTTTTTCTTCTTGTTCCACTGACGCTCCCTCACTCTCTGGAGCATAGCCTTGGCCTTGTCCACCTTCGCTTGTTGCTCTTGGACCCCTTCACCCACAGAAGAATGGGTGTCCTCTGGATAGGGGGCATGTAGGAACCACGCCGGGCGCCCCATGAATAGCTCATGTGGCGAGTAGCCAGTAGCTGAACTCTCTTGGGAGTTCATCATCAAGGATATGACGGGGAGTAGTCTCACCCAGTCTCTGGTGCGTTCAGTTTTGCACCATATCCTGACGTTCTCCTTCAGGACACGAATCTGTCGCTCACATAGGGGGTTGCTCGTGTGAGAGTAGGGAATCCCCGTAGACACCTGGACATTGAGGGATCTCAGGACCCTCTTGTACCAGCCAGTATCTGAGCGTACTCGTACGTCCTCATCGGAGTTGATCTCCTTGGGCGCCCCATAGACACAAAACCACTCCTCCAGGAGTATCTTGATAGTCTCCTCACCGGTAATGTGCTTGGTACATGGGAACACCCTGGTAAACCTGGTCAACCCACAGGTTACCACGAGGGCGAAGTCATAGCCCCCGAACTTCGGCATCTCCGTGTAGTCCACGTATAGAACACTGTTGGCACAGTGTGGGATGGGCAGGGTCGAGTAGAGACCTCTGTCCCTGATATCCCCTGGTTTACAGGACCTGCACGGGCACTTGTCCACGATAGGCTGGAGTGTCTTCCGCAGTTGGTCGTCAGTCCACGTAGTGTGGAACCACTGCTTGAACAGCCTCAGGGTACAGTCAGCACCCACATGACCACTGGACTCATGGGTCCACTTCAGCAGCGCTGGGACTCGGTCACTAGGCACCAGGATGCGGTCCTCGTGCCAGAGGTAGCTCTTGTCCCGCTTCCACTGGTCTTGGTTGACCAGGAGATGTTCAAGGCGTTTCTCCAGGCGCCGGTATATATCCCCAAACTCCTGTAGGTACTCCGATTGTTGGAGTCCATCCAGGGGGCGTATCATGGTCATGTTCAGGTCCAGATGTACGTCCATACGGCTGAACGCCTCCTTAGCCAGCGCTTCAGACCGGGCACCAATCAGGGCGTCGAAGTTGTTGCGGCTGATGTAGTCGGCACACTCGTTCTTCACTCCCTGGATATGGTGTACCGTCAGCCGTAGTTGACTGAGGTAGGTCCACCAGCGCCGTAGCTTGGCCTTCTCAGGTGGGGGACCCTTCTGGAAACTGCGGACCGGTTCTCGGTCGCATAGCCAGACCACAGGGTTACTCCCCAACAGTCGTGCTTGTGAGGATAGCACCAGCATACCCGCGAGCAATTCCTGCTCATAGGTGGAGTAGTTCCCCCTGGCCTGGTTCCACTTCCAGTTCCAGTGGCCCAGAGGTACTAGGACCCACTTGTCGTCAGGGTAGCTGTGCTTGAGGGTTCCGTCTCGGTTGAGACCTTCCGTCCCCCATTGGGAAATGGCCGAGTCGAACTCCTCCTTCTCTAGTGCTTGCCATTGGAAGAACGTTCCACCACCGCCCACATTGCTGGCGTCGGTCACCAGGATAATCTCCCCTTGTGCCCTAGGCACGCCCAAGCACTTAGCGTTGGCTACCTTGTCTTTGAGCTCGTCAAACGCTTGTTGCTCTTGTGGGCCCCAGCGCCAAGTAGTACTCTTCTTGATCAAGTCCGTCAGAACGGCGCTGGTATAGGTGAAGTTCTTGATGTGGCGGCGATAGAAGTTGCACGCCCCAATGAAACTGCGTACATCATGAAGTCCTTTCTTGGGGTCTTCGTGTCGTACCTTGGCATCCATCAGGGGTTTGGCCTTAGAGGCCGCTGGGGTCCACCACCCATAGCCAACGTCGAACCCCAGGTACTGCATGGTCTCCTGCATGAACTCACACTTCTCCAGCTTGAGTCGTGTGTGGTTCTCCTGGCAGACCGCAAAGAACTCACCCAAGAGGATTAGGTGATCCTCCTGGGTATTGGTCCCGAGGCATACATCGTCGATGTGAGCCTCCATCTGGGCCCCACGGGATATGAGCTCCTGCACCTAAGGTCTCCTTCGTAGGATGGACAAGATCTTGTTCATCAGCTCTTGGAACAGAGCGGGTGCGTTAGCCACGCCGAATGGCATGACCTTCCACTTGAATACCCTCCCCTGAGGGGTGATGAAGGCCAGTAGTTCCTGCGCGTTGGGCGTCAGGTCCACTTGCCAGAATCCACTTCGCTTGTCCATCTTGGTCTTGTAGCGACAGGAGGCTATCTTCTCCAGGGTAGACTCCATATTGGGAATGGACCCTGAGTGGTTCAGCGTCTTCTTGTTCAGCTCTCCATAGTCCACTACCAGCCGTTTGGCTGTAGACCCAGGTTTAGCCACCAGGAAACAGGGGCTGCAGTGTAGGGGGTAGTCCCCGTCCTTGTACTCCAGGACTAGGCCAGCGTCGATACATTCTTGTATCTGTCGCTCAATCTCGTCGGCCTGCTCTTTAGGAGCTGGATAGGGTCTCCTCCGGATCTTGTGACCCACGAACTCGGGTTTCAGCTTGAGGTCCATCTGTACCAGCTTGTCGCATGAGGCTGGAGGGGGTAGTTCTCCGAACACCTCCAGATAGGTCCTTATCAGCTTCTGTACCCGCGGGTCCAATACCTTGATTTTGTCCTCCATGTCCTCGTCGGAGTGTAAGTTGCTTGCCCCTTGAATAGACGTCGGGAGGTGGTCCTCCACCGACTCTTCGCCCGAGGTAGTATCCTTCAGCCCTTGGTAGGCATATGGAAGGTCTTGCTCGACCATCTCCGGTGGGCGATGGCAACATAGGCACGCTCGAGGGGGTTCACATACACATTCCTCCGAGAGGTCGTCCTCATCTCGGGTCCTCACATGGGCGCCCCACACGCTCTTCATGAGCTTGAGATCTACCTCCCTTTGCCAGGTGGTGATCTTCTGTTCGAGGTCCTCCTTCAATTGGGATAGGTCTCCCATACGTCCTTGCTTCAGTGGCCACGAGCTGCGGGTAGGCTTCGCGTAGCATAGCTTTTTCGCCACCAACTTCCTCTTGGAATCCACATACTCCCTGAGCCTGGATCGAGGGTCCAGCTCTTCATCCACGGGGTCTTCCACCCTCATGGAGAGTAGGGGTTTTAGTGGGGCGACGTACTCGGCGTTCTCCACTTCCTCCACCGCGGTCTGCACGAAGAAGGCGTCGTGCTCAGTTTCGTCGTCTGAGTGGATAGAGCTAGGTAGCTCAGATAGTCCACACTCAGAGACTCCATCAGGAACAGGTACATGACAGGGAGAGTTGGGGGCGTTGGTGTCAGTCACGACGTACTCATCTCCTCCGGGTGTAGTTTCAACAGCATCTTGAGGTCGTAGGCGATCCTTCAAGTCACCCAAGGCGAGTCCATCGCTTTCTCGTTGTATAGCCTGCACCAGAGTAGGGTCCAGGTCTTCCCAGGGGATGGTGGTAAGACTTCCGTCCACCACGCTGAGCATACTCCCCCATCCGGGCTTCCCAATGGGCGTCTTGCGTCCCAGAGGCACGTAGATGGCCTCATCAGGTAATCGCACCGAGCCCATAGTCAGCTTGTCAGGGAGGGTTCGCCAGTACTCGTTGCCCCCATGGGCTCCCCAATCGGGGGAACACAGGACCATACGGGAACGTTCCAAGGCCACCTTGGTCAGCACCTTCCCCAGTTCACTGAATCTGGGCTCCCGTAGGCCATCCCGAAAGAGGGCCAGTAAAATTTGTAGCTGCAGTTCTTCCCCTTGCTGCAGTATAGGTCCAGTACATGCTGCTTGTCGCTGGCGAACAGCTCCACACTTAGGTCTTCTCGAGAGTAACCCAACTCCTTCAGACCTTGGTCTAGGACTTCCCCCAATAGTTGATAGTCCTCAGTTTTGGAGGCCGCCATCATGTTAGAGGGCTCCTCCTTCGATAGCCTCAGGTAACTCGAGGTATGTTCCGACTGCTCCAGTGGCACAGACTCTCTGCCACTGCCGTGGTCCACGTACAGGAGGTAGGGCGCTTGCAGCGTCAGGGATTGTATCTGGGAGTGCTGCACGAAGAAGTCAGTACCCAGTACAAAGTCGAAGGCCTCAGTGTCCATCACATAGAACCGATGGGCGATAGTTCGAGAGCCCATAGGTACCTCCACTTCACAGTCCCCGCAGCTGTGCACCACATGTCCATCCCCCATGCGTATAGCGGCGGTGGTCATGGTGTTCTTCAGGCTCCCACAAGGTAAAATTTTCTTGGCCACTATAGATATTGTGGCGCCAGTATCCAGTACTGAAGCGGTACCCAGAACCCCATGGCCAGGTTACGGCATACAACCGGTCTCCGGTCCACTAATCCCATGTACGGCGTGTTCCGTGCCGTGAAGCCCCGCATCGGCAACCGATGCACCGCCAGCGGAGATTTGTATATCAGAATGTCAGGAATCAACAGGGTTTTATTCTCATAATGTTTCCGTCAATTTTTACGCTTCCGTTCTGATATTCACTATTTTGACTGCTGGCGGTTGGATCGCGACTTTACCGTAACCGCCAGTTTAACTGTTTATAATGGAAATTTTAACGCTATCCGTCACGAAGGCTCCAAAGTCGCCAGGAACTGCATGGATGCTTCCGCAATTTTCATAATTAATACTCGCAACCTTAATCCGAATTTTTCAGGATGTCGAAATCGGATTTTCGACTTCGACATCCCCGCACTTGATTTGACCTCTTTCGAGTGGACCTACGTGCTTCCCTATACACGAATCAACTTTCCCTTTCTCTTGCCCCCCATTTGTCTTAAAGATATGGGCAAAACAAAGTTGATTCGTGAGGCCACTTGTGAAGGTCATATCTCGTGCCGCTTGCGAGTATTGACGATAAGAAAACGTGGGATGTATTCACAATACTCCCAACGTAATTTAGGAAGCATTATATGCCTTGCGTTTCCACACGTGCGCGCTAGTGTAATGGATCATGGTCAAGAGGGTAGAGGTTGCGTTATAACTCTTTGGCCATGACATTGCGCGCGTTAAGATAACTTTCGAGTGTAGCGCGCAAGTGTTGGTGTTGCATAGGAACTCTCCTTGAGTTCCTATGAGCGATTGACACAAAGTTATGCCCTTGGAGGGGCATGACATATCGTGGTGGGAGCTACCTTTTTAGGCAATATGGAGTATGTGCCTTGTGTTGTGTTGCGTGCCCATTTGGCGGGTCCATTACTCCAAGCCAAGCCCGCCAATGGACCTCCTATTGTGCAAGCCCCTTCTCCATACTCCCTACGGTCAATTGCAAGCCTAACCTTCGTGAAGGGAAGCTTGTGTGGTGATCCCGAAGCGATGCGTTGGGAGCAAGGTGTATGTTTTACAATTTTCCATATTTTCATGTGCCCACTTGGGAAGTAGCGCTCGTAACCTTTCAAGGCGCCCCAAGTGGAGCACATATGTGGGATCGAAGGTCATTGGTGTCAAGTCATTGTGTTTAGAAGGATTAAGTGATTGCACGATCCAAGCCAAAGATATTATAATATAATTGCGCGCCTTTCAAGGCACTTTTGTGTATCTTTGTGCCAATTTTGCCGTTTTTGGCTCGTCATGATGTCAAGTGGCGACCGTATATCTCAACGTTGCGCTCAATTGACATCATGACTCAAGTATGTTATGAGGGTACATACTTCGGTGCCCAACATATCTTGGACCCGGCGAATAACTCTTCTTGGGCTTGGCATACCGTGGCTGCCATGTTGGCGATTTGGGACTATCCCAAATCATGGGCTCACTTGGCGACCCTGCCATTCCCAATATCGGAGGAGTTGGGCGACGCCCAAAAGATATGTTGGACCAATATGACTTGATACCAATCCTATGGCATACTCCGGTCCGAGTCGGGCATGTGCCTCATTTGCCCCAACCATGAGTGTGCGCATTTTTGGCCATTTTGAGCATTTTTCCACTTTTGCTGCCCGCCGTGCTCTATGTTCTAACCCTCGTACACGCCGGACGCATGGACCAATGGACCATATATGACATGGGTGTTATGGGCAATGGTCCCCATGGTCCACACACCACGTGGGCGAAGCGGAGCCGCCTTCGTTAAGGCGCTAGGCCAAATTGAGTATGGGCAATTTTGCTATTTTTGCATTTGTGGACCCGATTGGGATCGTCACCACGCCGAGTGGCATGGAGATCTTTGAGAGCCAAGGGCATGGGAGTCTCCGTTGGACTCCCGGTGGATCACGTATGGAATGGCGGATCCGATCTCCAAGCCGGCGTGGAAATATACTATCGGGAGCACACCGAATTTTGGCTCATCTCAGGCAGCCAAAATGACCCAATTTTGGGACCCCAATTTCCCCCTTCCGTGTGGTCAATTGGCGGCCCCATTTCTCTAAGCCCATAGGGAGCCCGGACCTAAATCCAAGTTGTACACTCAGATATAAGTCCTAGGTCCTGCCTCCTGCCCTGTGAGCCATTGGCCTTACCTTGGCCGGGCGAGCCACGCGTGGGAATGACGCCAATTTTGGTGATTTTGGCATCATGACCCCACATGACTCATCTGTGTTGCCCTGATGCCGGGACCTCAGAGGGAACCAGGTTGGGTGAGGGCTCCAGGGGGTTCGTACTCGAAGGGCATAGGGTCAGTAGCCTCGTCCCTACCTCTGGCGGGTCCGGACGAGGGGTCAATTTTGGGGATTTTTGAGTTAATTTCAGTTTGGGCTGAAACAGCCCATTTTCAGCTACCAACTCCTGGGTGATAATGGCGGGGCCATATCTCTGGCTCAGAGTGGAGTTGGGACCTGCCATTAAGGGAGCATAGGGAGCCACTGTCGGTTGGCCTTGGAGCCCCTTGGTTCCCAGGAACTCGCCTGTGGCTGGGCGGGACACCTCTCCCATTGGCAGGGTTTCAGGGTCCGGACTGAGCAGGGCATGGGTTGTGTTTGAGCCCCCGCCCCCATCAGCCACTGAGAGGGTCGGGCCTGGGATGGGGATATGAGTTGGGACTGAGTGTCTATGGTCCTGTGATGCCCTTACCCCAGTCCAGTCTTAACCCCATGTGTACATATCCTGATGTGTTGCTGTACATACTTTTGTTCCCTCTTTGCAGAGTGGCAAGGATTCTGAAACGCTTTGTCACATGACATGAGCGCATTGATGCCCCTGTGAGCGTAGTGCTTTGCCTGCCTGCTCACTTGCGCGTGTCCCGCAGCGTCCCGTGGCCGGCCCCCCACGGGAACGCGTCAAAAGCGTTTCACCGCCGCGGGGTTACCCAGCCCTCGCGTGCCACTCGGGGCCACCAACCCCGAGCAGCGCGTCGCAGCAGCGCGGCGCAGCTCGCAGCTCGCAGCGCAGCGCAGCGTCTCGCAGCGCAGCGCAGCAGCTCGCAGCGCCACTCAGCGACAGGGCCGAGTTCGTCACGGAGCCCGCAGCGCCGTCCAGAGCATCGCCCTGACCGCGCAGCGCCCGTGGAAGAGGTGCACAGACCAGGACTCCTGCATCAGCCCCATCGGCCGACCCGGAGTCCCATCGGCCGACCAGCAAGGCCGCGTCAACCACCTCCACAACCACCGGCTGACCAGCACCAGCCGCACTTCCAATCCAGTGCTACAGCACCCTCCTCAACAACCACAACCAGTTCGTTGAGTTGAACGAGTGCACATCAAGGACCTCAAGACCAACTACGCCCCCGCTGCCATGGTGAATTGGCAAGAAGCGGGTAGGAGGTGGCCGCAGCCCCACCCCCATGTGGCGCGCCTGCTGCGCGGATTGCTGTGGGACCAGCAATACCGCTACAGCAATCCCCAGTGCGAAGGCGGCATGCCCGGGAGCTTCGAGCTCCGCGAGGACATGGGGGAGGACCGCCTGCGGGCAGTGGAGGAGTGGCTGCGGGCGGAAGGGTACGAGTACCGCTTCCGCCGCAAGCGCTGGAGGACGTGGACCCGGCCGGACAGGCCCGGCGAAGGGCTGCGCCCCGACGGGATTGAGGAGGACGAGGACCCCAACGCCTACCCGTCGGGCGCCTCGATCAATGTCTCCCTGTGGGACGTGATCGAGAAGAAGTTCCCGGAACAGGGGAGCGAGCGCAGGCTGCAGGGCAGCAGCAGCGCGTCTCCGGGGACGGAGAAGCGGTCCGCCGGGGACAGGAAGCGGGACCGGAAGTGGCGGGAGTACCAGGAGTCCCTGGCCGCCGAAGCCGCCCAAGGCGGCAAGGGCGGAACCCCAGCCCCCAGTCCCCAACGGGCCAATGGTGGTCACCACCCCGGCTCCACCACCCTTGGCGACTACATCCAAGTCGCCAAGCAGACCCAGGCCGAGCCCCGTCCGCTGCTCCTGAGGGCCCGGCAGGCCCCAGCAGGCCCCAGCAGCGACGTGGAGTCGGCCCACCGCGGGAGGATGCCGGCCGTCCAGGCCGGCTCCAGCAGCAGCGTCGCTCCCGAAAGGGACGTGGCGCGCGCCTGTGAGCGCGCCTGTGGGGTGCCCTGCAACCGTCGGGTTGCCCGGCAACGGGCCAGGCAGTACAGCGCTGCCGTGGAGGGCGCCACCGGCATCGCTCAGGAGGAGGCTGCGGAGTGGGCGCATGGCATGGCCATCCACGCCCAGACCGTGGCGGCCATTGCGGCCGGACTCACGGCCGTAGCCGCCCATGGGGCAGCGACCGCCCAGGTCAACGGTGAGTTGGCGGCAGCCGACGAGGAAGCCCGCCTGACGCAGGAGGCCATTGCCTGCAAGGAGGCCGAGGTGAAGGCGCTGGAAGAGGCGCTTGCCCAAGAGAGGGCAAAGAAGGAGGCGGAGGAAAGGGCCCACGCCGAAGCGACGGCTAAGGCCCAGGAGGACGCCGCCAAGAAGGAAGCCATCGAGGCCGCGCGACGGAAGGTCGCTGAGGAGAAGGCCAAGACGGAGGCGGAGCTGGCAGCGTTGGAAGCGCAGAAGGCGCGGCTGCTGCAGGCCCGGGAAGCCGAGGCGGCTCGTGCTCGGGAGGAAGCCGAGGCGCGAGCTGCCGCAGCCACCGCCGCCGCAATGGAGGAGGCAGAGGCCAAACTCCGCCGTGAGACTCCCCCGGGAGCATCAGGAGTGGAGACCCTTCGAAAGCTTTTCGAAGGGGACGCCTCCTCCAGGATGGCGCTGGATGAGGCCGACACGGGCAGCAGTGGGAGCAGTGGCACCACCGCCCGTTGACGGAGGAAGGGCAAGGGGAAGACCCCCGAGAGGCCGCGGAGGCCAGCGGGTGGGCACCCCCACGACAGTGACCCCTTCTTCACCGCCAGTGACGGGGATGAACGAGGCCGTCGACATCGCCAAGTGGTGGCTTGGACGGGCGGAGGCGGCGGAGACGTTCCCATGGAACCGGAAGGTGAGGATGAGGATCTCCCTCCTCCCTACCGGAGCTCGGAGTCCTCCGTGACCGAGACGCCCAGGTGGGGCGACATGGACGAGGATGACGACATGGAGTTCGGCATCACGAGCAAGCGCCCATCCTCGGACCCACCGAGGCGACCCGGCGGAGACCCATCGGGACCCCCTGGCGGAGGACCATCAGGACCCCCTGGAGGACGCCCACCAAGTGGACCCGCTGGAGGCGGACCATCGGGCGGGGGAGGACCCCCTGGACCGGGCGGACCCGGCGGAGGCCCTCCTGGAGGACCCCCTGGGGACCCCGACGACCCACCAGGGAACGGCGACCCGGATACCACCTGGCGGTGGATTGTCTACCTCCGCAGGAGGGTCTTTGCCCTGGAGTGCGAGGTAGACACGGGCAAGGTCGAGATGGCTCGCATCTCCGGGGTCGCCGCGCGCGCGCAGAAGGACCTGGACATCGCCAGGGCCGAGACCAAGTCGCTGACCAACGTCGTCAGCGGCCTGCAGGAGAGGCTGGATGCGCTGGAAGCCCGTGGGAGCGTCGGCAGCGACCACCCACCCCTGGAGTCTGGCTCGTCGGACGACGGCTGGGGACCCGGACCAGGTCCAGGCAGACCCCACGCCCCCGGCGGAGCCCCCAGGAGTCGCCCCAGCGCCAGTGCCCCCTCTCTCACCGCCCCCTCTCACCACAGCGCGGGCCGCCGCAACGAGCGCGTGCCGCCCGGCAGTGGCAGTGAGGAATGGCGCGATGAGTGGCTCAGCGCGGACTACCACAACCGCCGTGCCCCACCGCGGACGCCTGTACGCCCCCGACGCCCGGCAACAGCCCCGGCGCCAATCCCCAGGGCTGGAGGACGTTATGGTGGACTCAGGGATGAGGTCCCCAGAGGAGACGTGGAGTGGGATGTCGGCGAAGGTGAGGACCTGGACCTGGACCTGGACCTGGAGGAGTTCGACATCAGCCCGCCGCGTGGTGTACGACGGGAGGCCGCTGAACGCAGCCGCCGGCGCCGTGATGAGGATGCGTACATGGATGCAGTACGGCGTGAACATCTTGGTTCAGCGTACGTGGAGGAACCGCGGCGTAGCCACAGGGACTCCATGGAGGAGATGGACGTGGCGGCCGTGGGAGTCCGTGGGCGAGGCCGATGGGAACCTCGGTCGACCTCGCGGCCGGCGTTCATGGTCTCTAAGGCCGCGGACGCCGCCGTGTGGGAAGACTTGAAGGACATCAAGCCCCCCATGTACGATGGCAACCCCCTCAACCTCGACCGCTTCTTGGAGAAGCTGGACGATTGGGGGCTGACCGTCACTGAAGACCTACCTCCCGCGGATGCGGAGAGATATGTCTTCAAACGGTTCAGGTACCGCCTGCCGAAAGTGCTCGGCGAGCTATACTTCGTGGCGACCAAGGAGGGGAAAATCAAGACCCTCAAGGACGCCAAGAAGTGGCTCAACGAGCAGGAGCGGGTGGACGCTCCGCAGGTGGCTGCCAAGCGCTGGAAGTCCATCAAGCTTGAGCATGATGGACGGGAGATCCGCCTACGGGACTGGCGTGACTTCCGAGGGAAACACACCCTCTTCCGCCGCAATGTGGAGGATTGGAACGAGGGTGACGAGCAGGCTCGCCTGCTCTCCATGCTGCCGGAAGCATGGATCAAGAGGGTCACCAAGGAGGAATCCAAGAGGGCCAAGTCCAACCACACGGTCAAGATGATGCTCCCCAAGGAGTATCATACGAACGTGGTGTCTTGGGCGAAGAAGAACGTGGCCCGGGATGTCAAACGGCACTCCCTGCGGAACGCCCTTCTCATCACCGTCTCGGGCGATCGCGAGAAGACCGCGATGTGGCGCCTTGACGACTGTGAGTTGAGCGGCCAGACCATCCGTCTGCAGCCCATCCCGGCGCGGGTGAGCTGCGACGAGATCCTGGAGTGGGTAGGCGAGGAAGTACTCAAGGAGTACCGAAACCTCCACCACACCCGCGGGTTGAGGCCCGGCGACAACGACGTCAACTACGTTGGCGAGGGACCTGGCGGGGAAGATGCCATGGACCCAGCGGGAGCCGGCGGCGATGAGACTCTTGTCGACGATGACGACGACGATGAGCCCGCCGAAGTGGCCGTTTGTGCCTTTGTGGCCAAGAACCTGAACGCGGGGAGCAAGCCGGGAAACTGGAAGCCCCTGCAGCAGGGTTGGAAGAAGCAGGAGAAGAGGGACCCTCGCCGCATTGGCGACCCTCCGCTGTCCTTTGGGGAGTTCATACGAGCTCACCCTCAGGGCTGTTTCGTGTGTTATGGGAGGAAGCGAGGCTTCAACCATGACCACCGAACATGCCCCATCCACAAGGCTGACACGGACGCTTACAAGAAGGTGCACGGGTCGAAGAAGCGTGCGCCCGCGGGTATTCGGGAAGCCAAGGTGGAGGTGGACAAGGAAGAGCTGGCCAAGCTGATGTCGTCGGTGGGGACCGAGTTGGCCAAGGAGATCCAGGAGATCAAGAGGAACTGGGTCCCCAGGTCGGACAACAAGAACAAGGAGAACAACCAGAATGACCAGAACAAGGACAAGGACAAGAAGGCTAAAGGAGGAGGTAAAGGGGGAAGGAAGAAGGGCGTCAACGACGTTGAGGCCGAGGAGAACACCCCCTCCTCCACAACCGACGCCCCCTAGTGGAGCCCCTGCAGCCAAGGGCCCCAGCTAGGGCGGTCGCAGGATGGTGACGTGGGAAGCGCCGAACCATCCCAGTCGGGAGTCGATAAGCACAAGGGGACTGCCGCGGGCGGAAGGCCCGGTCTGGCGCCCAGTCGCGGAGGCGGGGTGAGGGCAAGTGAAGGCACGAACCCTTGCACCCGTCCGTCCTTCGCGACCAAGAACGTGTTTGATGTACTACAGGATCTATCCGAGAGTATCGGAGGATCACCCGGACCGCAGCTGGATGCTGCAGATGGGCAGCCTGAGCCCATTGTCCACGACCTGCACCAGTCGCTTGTGGAGCTTCTGGAACGGCCGGAGATCCTGAGTTTGCACGCCGTGCGCCGTGTCGGTCGCGAGCGGCAGTTGCATCTTAAGGTCCGTGCCCTATGCGGGGAAGTGGAAAAGGTTTTCGACGTGTTGGTCGACACGGGAGCTCAAGTCAGCTTGGTCAAGGCTGGCCTACTTCCACCAGAGTGTCTGACCGACAGTCGGAAGCCTGTCAGGCTAAAGGTGGCGAACGGCCAGTACATGGTGGGAGGCACGAAGGAAGCGGCCATTGGGCTGCAGTTCGTGAACCATCGTGAGCTGAGCCGCCCAGACCTCGGCAAGGAAATCCTCCTGCACGGTCGCTTCTACGAGGCCGAGATGGACTGGGACATGATCGTCGGTTACGACTTCATGATGGAGACGGACTCCGGCGTCCTCCCGGCCCAGGCCTCCATGACCCTGTACCAGGACGACCAGCTCTCGTGGCTTTCGTCACCTGAGCACCATGTGGAATGCCAATGGATCCACCCCGAACGCAATCAGCTCGAAGTGGCCGCGCTGGACACTGAGCCCACTGGGCCAGCAAACCAGGAGTACGGCGTAATGCCGGAAGTGGCGAACCGAGTGGTCACGGACCTGGGAGCGTCGGATCTGGCCCTGGATGCGTTCTCTTCAGGAACCTCCGCCCATCTTCGGGTATGTGAGAAGTACTGGAGCGCACAGGACTCTGCGTGGAAGAAGCACTGGGGTCCGCATCAGGGCTTGATGTGGATCCATTGCCCTCGATGGGACATTCCAAGGGCGATAGCGAAAATTCGCAAGGACCGCTCCAAGGCAGTGCTGGTTGTTCCTATGGGATGCACCGAGGAGGAAAGTACCCGACATTGGGTAGCCTCATTGACCAACATGACCTTAAACAAGGTCGTCCTACCGGCTGGAGAGAGTGTCTATCAGGACGCTAAGGGACAGCCCATGCCACCCCAGAGATGGCCAACGGAATTCCACTATGTGGATGGGGGCCTTGATCAGGCCGACATCACGGACTTCGTGTGTGTCAACCGTATCATAGCAGAGCCTTGGAGGCAATGCTTTGCGGTTCCCCCTGTTGACATCGAAGAATCGGACTCCGAAGACCCCCTCACTGAAGAGGAGTGGGATCTGGTTCAGGGGTATATGGATCAGCCCTTTCACGACTGGGGAAACCAGCGTGAGGGCAAAGGCCAGGACAAAGCCTGGTGGGAAGTGGACTCAATCGTCTCTGGTTCCTATGACAGGAATACCTTCGTACAGAGGGTGCTGGATCACATGTCCAGCCAAGACGAGCCGCCTGGCGGTAACCCACCCACCTACGGCGATCTATTCCGAGGCAAGACCAGAGATGGCCCTTTGGGCCACCTGGGAAGACCACCTGAGCCGAAAGCGAGCGGGGTCGCTACCCCTCAAGTAAGCTCCGTGGTTCAAGTGCCCGGAAAAGCCAAGGCGGAGTCCGATGACTGCCCCAAGATCCAGGCGTTGAGGGCCAGGCTGAAGCAGAAGTATGGCGAGACCTTCTTCAGCGGAAAACCTGTGTTCCCCCCACCGGTGCGTGGACCGTATGGCGAGGCCAAGATACGACTGAAGCAGGACCCCCGTGTGTACCGGCACCGGGAGTTTGCCCTGAGGGGCGAGAGGAAGGAGGCCATGGAGAAGATCCTCCGTGACTTCATCCAGAGAGGCTGGCTCGAGCCGTGCCACTCCGAATGGGCCTCTCCTTGCTTCGTCGTCCCCAAGAAGGGTGCCGGTGAGTGGCGGCTTGTGGTCGACTACCGCGGCCTGAACGCCCAAACGCAGCACGACAGCTATACGCTGCCCCTCATTGAGGACATGCTGCAAAAGCAACACCGGCGGAGGATCTTCACGGTGATTGACCTGAAACATGGTTATCATCAGATGCCTCTCGCCGAGGAGTCCCGTGCCTGCACAGCCATGAGCACCCCACTTGGACCTCTCCAGTGGAAGGTGATGCCCATGGGCGTTACCAACGGCAATGCGGCTTTTCAGCGGATGCTGGAGAACCTGCTTGAGCCGGTGCGTGACTGTGCGGACCCCTTCGTGGACGACGTGATCATCGCGTCCGGGGACCCCAGCATGAGCTACGAGGAGCTGCTGGAGGCACATGAGAGGGACGTCACTCGAGTGCTGGACCTTCTGGTTCGGCACAAACTCACGGGCAGCAGTGACAAGGCCACCATTGCGGTAAGCGAGGTGGTCTTCGCTGGCCACGTAGTTGGGAACGGGCAGCGAAAGCCCATACCTGGCAAAGTGGCCGCGATTGAGCACTGGGAAAAGCCCAAAACGGTCTCTGAGCTACGGGCGTATCTGGGGTTCTGCAACTACCACTCGGGGTATATCAAAATGTATGCCGAGTATGCAGCCCCCATGACGACCATGCTCAAGGGCAACCGAGAGGAGACCAAGAAGGGGTCCAAGAAGGCTCTGGTCTGGACAGCTGAGTCCGACCGTGCCTTTGAGGGGATGAAGCAGGCGCTGCTATCCGCAGTGGGTCTGCACCTCGTGGATCCCGACCGAGGGTTCGTCCTTCGCACCGACGCTTCCGACTACGCCATTGGCGCTGTGTTGGAGCAAGTGCTTGACGATGGGAGGCACGTGCCCGTGGCCTTCTGGAGCCGAGTCCTGGCGGAAGGCCAGAGACGGACGTGGACGCCCCGTGAAAAGGAGGCGTATGCCATCGTCATGGCTCTCAGGAAATGGGCTGGGTACATAGCCCTTCATCCCGTCACCGTCTGCACCGACCATCAGAGTCTGCAGTCGTGGCACAAGGAGCACGTAGACACACCCTCAGGTCCCGCCTCCCGACGGGCAAGATGGCATGAGACCTTGGCCAAGTTGGACCTCACGGTTGTGTATATTCCTGGAAAGGATAACACCGTGGCGGACTGTCTCAGTAGGTGGGCCTATCCCGCCAGCAAGGGCATGCAGGATATCTCTGCCCATGGCGATGAGGCTGAGACCGCTGAAGCCAAGAGGATCATTGAAATGGAGCGCCTGATGGAGGAGGAGGGTGCTAAATGCTTCGTCGTCATGGCCGCAGATGCCCCCCTCGCAACGAGGGTGAGCAGAGCGGTCAGAGTACTCGCCCCTGAGGGTGCTGAGTCCGACAAGCACCTCTTCCCGGATTCTTGCCTCCAGGACGACTGGACCGACGACTACGCCAAGTCTGAGGCCTTTGCGGCCGAGTATAGGGCTGTGACCGACCCTGACGACGGGTAGAAGTGGCCAAAGGGGCTGACTGAGGAAGATGGCAAGCTCTACCGGAATGGTAAGCTGCTAGTCCCAGAGTCCCGGGTGCTCGAGCTGTGTGAAGCTTGGCACCACCACATGCTGCACCCAGGGGTCAAGAAGCAAGCTCTTGACATGCAGCGTCGGTTCGAAATCGACCATATCGTTCTCTACACCGCCATCAAGAAGGTCAGGAAGGGTTGCTCGGTCTGTCAGGCCTGCAATCCCGATAACCGGAACGTCAAGGGGGAACCCCAATGGACCCCGGTTCCTGACCAGCCCATGGAGAGCGTGGCCATGGACGTCTTCTCCATGCCCGAAGTGCACATTGGCAAGGAGACCTTTGACTGTGTGGTTCTCTGTGTGGACCGCCACAGCGGCTACGTTGTAGCTGTTCCGGCACGCAAAAAGGGGTTGCTTGCCAAGGAAGTGGCAGTCATGATGATTCGTCATTGGCTGACCGTCTTTGACATCCCCCGCACCATTTGCAGTGACCGAGGGCCCCAGTTTACTGGTGGCTGGTTCAAGGCTATGTGTTCCCTCATGGGGATACGTCATGCCAAGAGCGTCGCCTATCTCAGCCGGTCTAACGGCCGTGCTGAAGTGGCTGGACGGCAGCTGTTCGAGAAGCTGCGCAAGATCCACATCACCAATCCACGGCGGAACTGGTTTGAGGAGATGTGGCCTGCTCTGAAGGCCCATCATGACACCCCCACTCCGGGCGGTTTGTCCCCTCACCAGATTCTGTTCGGCAGGGACCCCCTGGGTAGGGGACTTCCCTTGTCTGGTGATGGCATGGCTATGGATGCCAAGGAGTTCTTCGCGCGGCAAGAGCAAACGGCGCGGGACATCCACCAGCAGCTTGAGAAGGAGCATGCTGAGCGTCAGAAGTCCGCCCCGAGCTCGACAGCGCAGAAGTTCAGGGTGGGAGACCCGGTGTGGGTGATCAGACCCCGCCCCATGGGCACCCACCGCACCAAGACCTGGTTCACACCCGGCGAGGTGGTCCGCAGGATTGGTGAGGACACCTACCGCATCAAGGTGGGTCACGGACAGTTCCGGGAGCGCCACGAGAGTCAACTCCGTGTGCGGGAACCCGACCTCCGTGGCCGACATGTGTCCCCGAACTACGCCAAACATGAGGCCGATTCGGACGACGACTATGCTGAGCAGGACGACTATACTGTCGAGAAGATCCTGGCTCAGCGTCCGAAGGCCTCGGCACCCGGAGGTCTGGAGTTCAAGGTTCGTTGGCGAGGCTATGGGCCGTCCCACGACACCTGGGAACCCGTCTCCTCGTTCGTGCCGCGGGTCAATACTCCCTTCATGGAGTACATCCGCAAGCACAAGACCAAGATCCACGTTTCGGACTTGGCAGCACTCACCCGGGCGATTGCAGCCAGGGGTGCCTGATCAGCGCCCTGAGCTCTCCCCTGATGTGTTTTGAGCGCTTGTGAGGCCGACGGATCGTCCCTTGCTTGCCTGCTCTCTTCCATCTTTTGGTGACAGAGTGGCCATATACCCCCCCCTGCTGTATCCAGAGGAGGATGGCCCCTCTCTTTCAATTCTATTCGTCACTCACCCCCCTGCTGAATCCTTGGGAAACCAGGTAGGGCGACTGACCTTCATTTTTCTGAGCTCTTAGGGCCTTGAAGCCCATACGACGTTGCGCAACGGATGCCGCTGTCATCGGCATTGCGATTTTTGAGTGTGTGGTCTGGTTCCATGGCATTTGCGGAATCCAGACCAGTCGACGTGTGTCTCGAGACTATATATGCCTGAACTCAGGCGTTATCCTGTCCATCCTCCTGCATTTGCCTTATCCTGACCGTGGCGTGGTTTGGCACTCTGTTCTGAGTGTGTTTACACGCCTATTTACCCAGATTGTTGCTTGTTTTTCTGCCCTCCAGGATATGTGCATCTGTATGTTAAGTGTCATCACCCCATCGCTGAGGGATGGACTGCTTTTCACCACGAATCGGGATACAGAGGCGCCTTGAGTCGCCGTGTACATATTCTTACAGCCTGGTCCGGCCTGGACCAGTACTGGATTACATGTTCTTCTGTTTGAGTGCCTGTGATACCGTGTTGCCCTATTCGCTGTGATGTGTGGAGATCCTGATGGCGCCAGGCGGGAAGCCCAGTTGCCTGACTACACTCCCAGCGGTCCGCCACTGTCAGTCCCAGTGTGAGCCTACCGATTCGCAGACGCACTTGCATTCGGATGGCGGCCTCCGGTGCTCCTGACCTCGGTCAGTCTGCCTGGGAAACTGGTGGTTTGAGGAGTCGACGCCTCCGCCCACACTGCATGAGGACTCCCTCATGTATGGCCTTTGTGGCAGTAGGGCGAGGGAAAAGACGGCCTTGATGCCCGATCCCTTCAGGAGGAGATCCCTTACGATTGGGGGTTCGTAAGGAGTTCGACTATGGCACTCTGGACTCGCGTCGTATGGATATGGACATGGTGCGCCCGAGGAAGGACCCGTGGGGACTCTCCCCAGTCGGCGGGCCTTGGGAAGCTTGGGGTAGCCTGATGGATCTTTGTGGTCGCTCTCGACTTGTGGGGCCACCTCGGCCGTCGTGTGACGCCTATGTTGGCCGTGTATGCCACCGCCGCTGTGGTGGTGACCGTAGCAGCCGGCACCCGGTGCGCCTGGTATGGGTTAACGGGTCCTTTGGATGCCGAACAATCGCCGCCAGGACCCGGGACTTGATACTTGATACTATACATGTGCTACGAGCTGTTACAGCGGCATACCTATCCCACTGTGGGATACCTATCTTACTGTGACTTACTGAAGTGGGATGTGACACCCCCCCCTTTCAGAAGAGGGTCCTGAGTACCCGCTGCCATGCGTGGTGTTATCGAGCCCCCCCAGGGTTTGCTCTAAGGAGGGGGGTGAAGCGGTACCCAGAACCCCATGGCCATGTTACGGTATACAACCGGTCTCCGGTCCACTAATCCCATGTACGGCGTGTTCCGTGCCGTGAAGCCCCGCATCGGCAACCGATGCACCGCCAGCGGAGATTTGTATATCAGAATGTCAGGAATCAACAGGGTTTTATTCTCATAATGTTTCCGTCAATTTTTACGCTTCCGTTCTGATATTCACTATTTTGACTGCTGGCGGTTGGATCGCGACTTTACCGTAACCGCCAGTTTAACTGTTTATAATGGAAATTTTAACGCTATCCGTCACGAAGGCTCCAAAGTCGCCAGGAACTGCATGGATGCTTCCGCAATTTTCATAATTAATACTCGCAACCTTAATCCGAGTTTTTCAGGATGTCGAAATCGGATTTTCGACTTCGACATCCCCGCACTTGATTTGACCTCTTTCGAGTGGACCTACGTGCTTCCCTATACACGAATCAACTTTCCCTTTCTCTTGCCCCCCATTTGTCTTAAAGATATGGGCAAAACAAAGTTGATTCGTGAGGCCACTTGTGAAGGTCATATCTCGTGCCGCTTGCGAGTATTGACGATAAGAAAACGTGGGATGTATTCACAATACTCCCGACGTAATTTAGGAAGCATTATATGCCTTGCGTTTCCACACGTGCGCGCTAGTGTAATGGATCATGGTCAAGAGGGTAGAGGTTGCGTTATAACTCTTTGGCCATGACATTGCGTGCGTTAAGATAACTTTCGAGTGTAGCGCGCAAGTGTTGGTGTTGCATAGGAACTCTCCTTGAGTTCCTATGAGCGATTGACACAAAGTTATGCCCTTGGAGGGGCATGACATATCGTGGTGGGAGCTACCTTTTTAGGCAATATGGAGTATGTGCCTTGTGTTGTGTTGCGTGCCCATTTGGCGGGTCCATTACTCCAAGCCAAGCCCGCCAATGGACCTCATATTGTGCAAGCCCCTTCTCCATACTCCCTACGGTCAATTGCAAGCCTAACCTTCGTGAAGGGAAGCTTGTGTGGTGATCCCGAAGCGATGCGTTGGGAGCAAGGTGTGTGTTTTACAATTTTCCATATTTTCATGTGCCCACTTGGGAAGTAGCGCTCGTAACCTTTCAAGGCGCCCCAAGTGGAGCACATATGTGGGATCGAAGGTCATTGGTGTCAAGTCATTGTGTTTAGAAGGATTAAGTGATTGCACGATCCAAGCCAAAGATATTATAATATAATTGCGCGCCTTTCAAGGCACTTTTGTGTATCTTTGTGCCAATTTTGCCGTTTTTGGCTCGTCATGATGTCAAGTGGCGACCGTATATCTCAACGTTGCGCTCAATTGACATCATGACCCAAGTATGTTATGAGGGTACATACTTCGGTGCCCAACATATCTTGGACCCGGCGAATAACTCTTCTTGGGCTTGGCATACCGTGGCTGCCATGTTGGCGATTTGGGACTATCCCAAATCATGGGCTCACTTGGCGACCCTGCCATTCCCAATATCGGAGGAGTTGGGCGACGCCCAAAAGATATGTTGGACCAATATGACTTGATACCAATCCTATGGCACACTCCGGTCCGAGTCGGGCATGTGCCCCATTTGCCCCAACCATGAGTGTGCGCATTTTTGGCCATTTTGAGCATTTTTCCACTTTTGCTGCCCGCCGTGCTCTATGTTCTAACCCTCGTACACGCCGGACGCATGGACCAATGGACCATATATGACATGGGTGTTATGGGCAATGGTCCCCATGGTCCACACACCACGTGGGCGAAGCGGAGCCGCCTTCGTTAAGGCGCTAGGCCAAATTGAGTATGGGCAATTTTGCTATTTTTGCATTTGTGGACCCAATTGGGATCGTCACCACGCCGAGTGGCATGGAGATCTTTGAGAGCCAAGGGCATGGGAGTCTCCGTTGGACTCCCAGTGGATCACGTATGGAATGGCGGATCCGATCTCCAAGCCGGCGTGGAGATATACTATTGGGAGCACACCGAATTTTGGCTCATCTCAGGCAGCCAAAATGACCCAATTTTGGGACCCCAATTTCCCCCTTCCGTGTGGTCAATTGGCGGCCCCATTTCTCTAAGCCCATAGGGAGCCCGGACCTAAATCCAAGTTGTACACTCAGATATAAGTCCTAGGTCCTGCCTCCTGCCCTGTGAGCCATTGGCCTTACCTTGGCCGGGCGAGCCACGCGTGGGAATGACGCCAATTTTGGTGATTTTGGCATCATGACCCCACATGACTCATCTGTGTTGCCCTGATGCCGGGACCTCAGAGGGAACCAGGTTGGGTGAGGGCTCCAGGGGGTTCGTACTCGAAGGGCATAGGGTCAGTAGCCTCGTCCCTACCTCTGGCGGGTCCGGACGAGGGGTCAATTTTGGGGATTTTTGAGTTAATTTCAGTTTGGACTGAAACAGCCCATTTTCAGCTACCAACTCCTGGGTGATAATGGCGGGGCCATATCTCTGGCTCAGAGTGGAGTTGGGACCTGCCATTAAGGGAGCATAGGGAGCCACTGTCGGTTGGCCTTGGAGCCCCTTGGTTCCCAGGAACTCGCCTGTGGCTGGGCGGGACACCTCTCCCATTGGCAGGGTTTCAGGGTCCGGACTGAGCAGGGCATGGGTTGTGTTTGAGCCCCCGCCCCCATCAGCCACTGAGAGGGTCGGGCCTGGGATGGGAATATGAGTTGGGACTGAGTGTCTATGGTCCTGTGATGCCCTTACCCCAGTCCAGTCTTAACCCCATGTGTACATATCCTGATGTGTTGCTGTACATACTTTTGTTCCCTCTTTGCAGAGTGGCAAGGATTCTGAAACGCTTTGTCACATGACATGAGCGCATTGATGCCCCTGTGAGCGTAGTGCTTTGCCTGCCTGCTCACTTGCGCGTGTCCCGCAGCGTCCCGTGGCCGGCCCCCCACGGGAACGCGTCAGTACCCCCAGGTATTCACGTCCCCCTAGTCGGATACGTACCCAAAACACCAGGTCTTGGGTGCCACCAGAGCGTCCCCGTCAGAATTCCGCGGGACAGGTCACCTCGAACCCCTTGTTCCGCAATTTGCGGGCCATCCTCATGAAACGGCTTCTCTTCTTGGCGTTGCCGTCATCACGACCTTCATGCTCACGCTTGGCTCCTTGTTCTTGCTGGGCCTGCGTCTGTGAGCGTGTGGTAGGTCCAGACTGCCCTCCAGAGGGCTCGGAGTTCCCCCCTGGATTAGGGTTGGGGTTACCTCCGTTCTTGTCCTTGTTCTTGTTGTCGTTCTGGCGGTTAGCGCCTCCTCCTCGTCCACCTTGACCCTTGTCTTGACCACCTTGACCACGTCCTTTCGACTTGCCCTTGCCGGAGTCGTTGCCTTTGCTTTTGCCTCCACCTTTGCTTGAGCCTTTGCCAGGATCTTCCCCTTTAAGCTTCGCCGATAGGCGTTGCTTATGGTAGCACTCATCCTCGTAGTGCTTCAGCTTACCGCAGAATGCACACGTGATGGTGCAGCGGTAATGATCCGGCAGCTTCACTTTGCCGCCGGTGAGCTTCTCCTGCTGCTTCCCCTGGACGACGAAGCAGTCTCGCTGCTCGCAGTCAGAGGCGTGCTGCAGGTTGCCCTGCTCATCTCTGGCATCACACCAGAATAGCTCCTTCACGTTCTCCATTAGGCGGGCGTGGGCGTGTTTGGGGGTAGTCCCCTGCCCAGGTCGGGACCCTTGGTACCCTTTGCCTCCAGAACCTCCACCACCAGGACGGTAGTTGTTCAGGTGCTGGTCGCTCTCCTTCTCCAGCGCCATCTCCAGGAGCAGCACGCATAGATCCTCGTAGCGGAGGGATCTAGCCTTGCGCTCAGCCGTCAGACGGCACTCGTCCCATAGCTCTCGGGGGAGCTTGGCGCACAACCAGAACAGCAGGTCGTCGCTGCTGTAGGAACCGGGCGTCAGTCGCCCAGCCCAGTGATCCAGGTCCGCCAACAGCTCGGAGACCCTGCCAGGTTTGGGGTTGTTGGGCAGCACAGGCAGGTTCTGGATCTCGGCCCTGATGGAGAGGTCGGTCTCGTAGGTTGGGTACTGCCTCTCCAGGGCAACCAACACATCGGCAAAGGTGGCGGAGTTAGTGACCATCTGCCTGACCTGCTTCTCCAGGTATTTGGTCTTGCAGCACTGCAGGAGCAGGTCGCACTTCACTCGCCCACTCGCGTGGGTTTGGCCGGTCAGTCGTAGGAACCGGCCAAAGTTCTCAGCGAACTCGCTGAGGTCCTTGCCTGTGAACTCAGGCAGGTTCACCACTATCTTGGAGGTGGCAATAGCCTTCGCCTCCTGAGCTCGGCGTCCTTCAGGGCGTCGGGTCTTCTTCTTCTTCTTCTTCTTCTTCTTCTTACCCTTGGGGTCCTCGGGGTCCTCAGGGTCTTCGTCATCCGATGGCGAAGAAGAATCCATCGACGGCGGCTCGTCGTCGGAGGGGTCTCCGCCTAGATCACTAGAGCCATAGGGCTCCACGTCAACCATTGCCCTCAAGGCTGTCAGCCCCAGCTGGTCCAGCTCGGCCCTCGTCGAGTTCGTCACGTGGCTGTAGGGCGGCTGGGCCGTTCTCGGGACGAATGGACTTCTCGGTACTGCTGCAGGAGTCGGCATCGGTCGGCTCCTCAGGCTCCCCAGGGTATTTGTCAACCCCGCCGCCAGGTGGTTAGCCTGTACTCTGTGGGGCGACATTCCCACCGTCATAGGTGACGCATGGGACGGGATCATCAGGGGCTCCAGTTTCTCCCTGATCTCTTGCGTGAGGTCGCTCACGATTTGCGAAGTGGCTCCTCGGAGCACCTCGTTGATCTCCGACCGCGTCACGGACCTGTTGGAGGATCTTCCCGATCCTCTACTCCTGCCTCCCAGAGACTCTGGTCCTCTCCTCAACCCACTCAAGGGTGCATACCCAGGTGCATACCCAGGAGCATACCCAGGAACTTCCATGTAGGTTCCAGTGGCGTGGAGTGGATGGGGGTGGTCAGCCGCATACCATCGCGGCGCAGAGCTGGAAGCCACCGGCTCACTGGCA
Source organism: Eutreptiella sp. 'Long Island Sound 2002' (assembly GCA_964036045.1). NCBI lineage: Eukaryota > Euglenozoa > Euglenophyceae > Eutreptiales > Eutreptiaceae > Eutreptiella > Eutreptiella sp. 'Long Island Sound 2002'. The sequence goes on from OZ038385.1 coordinate 48,277,473, forward strand.
GTAGTTGCCTCAAGGAGCGCAGTGGTAGGTGGGCCCATGCCATAGGCGGGGTAGTGAGGCATGCCAGTAAAGCCTGTGCCCTCTGCCATAGGCGGGTTGGTTGTGGAAGTGGATGTTGCGGCGGCTGGGAGTGTGGTGGTTATGGGAGAGGGTGATGCATGGTGGCCAGAAGCGCTTGGTGCGCCTTCGAAGGTAGGGACATCCGTCGGGTCTTGCCCTTGCTCCTCTCCTTCGTCTGCTCCGTCTCCAGCATCCTTCTCGCTCTCTCTCTTCCTTTTTGCAGGCTGCGCCACCACCTCCTCGACGGACAGGGCCCCGAAGGCCGTCTGGAGGCCATCCAGGGAGTCCTCCGCCGTATCCACTGGCCCATGTAAGGGCTCCGCTGAAGGTACAGCGCCAGGCGCCGGCCTTGCCGGTGCCTCAGGCGCTGGCGCTGTCTTCACGTCGGCGTCCACTCTTCCTGGATCCATCTTAATCCGCCCTTCTGCTTATATTTGCCTGCTCGGAGCACTGGTTGTACGGCGCGGGGTCGCTGCCGGTGCACAGAGACAGGCTGCCTCTTGCTACCAGAAAAGTTTATAGTGTTTTCAGCACTGTGTTTTTGCTTCTCCTGCTGCTTGTTGTTGCTGTAGGGTGTCCTGCTGCTTGTTTTGGATGATGAAAAGCTTTTGTTTGTTGAAATACAGTAAAGCCAAGTCAATCCAGGATAGCCCAAGCCAATAGTATGCAAGGAGAAGGTAATTCAGGATCAAAGCATGAAGGGCTGCAGTGTAAACAGTGAAAGGTGATTGAATATTCACAGATACTGCAACTCAGGTCACATATGAATGCATATTCACAAAGATAGCTGAAATGTTTTAGGAAAAGAGTTAGAAAACTGCCTCAGGATCACTCTCTCTCCATAGTGCCATCTTAGGAGATGTGCACTCTTTGTTTTGGGTCCCATATGTGCTGAGGTGGCATGGTATGTGGCGATGAGGTCACTGCCATGTCACATGGGATCTTCCTACTTAGCTAGGCTGACCAGGAATTGAACCCAGGACCTCTCAAAAAGAGGTGCCCAGCCCCCTAGGGTGCATACCACTAGGATAGCTAAGAATTCATGGAAAAACATAGATAAATTCATAGGCTCTACTTTAGGTATGTCAGTGCTCAGTCAACTCAGGAAAAGATGTTTTACTTCACATTGAAAGGGGATTAAGGGGTCCACTCCATATCCTGATTGGGTGTTTGGTTCCATAGGTCAAAATGTGTTATCACCACTTTTGGTTGGACCAATACTAAGATTAAAATGCATGGATGCTCAGTGCATCTCTAATACAACTAGAGTATGCCTCAAAGCAATGGAAAAGCACTTTTTCTTACTCAGTTTTATCTTCTTTTTCAATCTGTTTTTTACCATCTATCCAAAAACACCTAAATGTAGGTTGTCCTGATTGTACATAAGTGTCCATTTTTGTTAGATGTTCATGTTTAGAGTAGAAAAGGATCCTTAAATTTGCCCATCTTTGCCTGCATTGGATTCTTTGATTTTCAACAAGAAGTTTGTTTCAGGGACAGTTAACTTTGGTCAAGGAACGAGTAGACATCAGCAAGCGCAGCACAAAGAAGCCAAGCAACCTCTGTTCCCTAGTTCAATTATTTTGTATTTGTTGCATCAAACCGGGACAGCAATTTGCAAACCTTCAAGCCCGGTTTCAAGAGGGAAATCCGTTGATTTGGGCTCAACTTTTCACTCTAAAGTACGTGAGCATAAATCAAGGCACGTGTTGCATTTCCGTTCCAGAAACTTGGTCCCAGACCTCCAACGCACGTTCCGTCTGGTTGCTGCATGTTGTTAGCCATGTGAAATCACCATAAGTCCGTCCATTTCCGAAAAATTTTCCAGCGGTCAAATTGCGTGCGGTGTTTGCATTCTACAAACCACGGAAAGCAGTTGCCCTCGTGGTATATGCGCTGTGCTAGCATTTGGGGGTACTAGGTTCAACCCTAGCTTCGCACAAACCGGAAAATTATCACTTTTCATGCAGTTTTCAGCCTGATGGGACTGTCAAATGTACACACAAAATGCATGGAAACATTACTCCACTGCTAATAAATACATTGCACCGGTACGTATGTGCTTTTCACAGTGTTGGTCATGAAGCGCAGTTGCAACGTGGCTCCTCATGTGGTCTACTTGTTGGTGATCCACCTTCTTCCCATATCATTTGCACATCAGTAAATTGTTGTTGTGGTACAGCTCATCCTTGCCATACTTCTCAACACGTTGATCGGCTGTCACATGTTTCGTTGCATACTTTTTCTCATCAAGCTTTTGGGGCTGATCAGGCTTGATCTTCTTGGCAGCACTCAAGACACCCAAAACACTGCCTTCGTTGGTACCGGGTACTGACAGGTAGCTGTCTTCTTTTCTCGTTAAAAGTGCCGTACAACATACACAATAGGAACCCCGTTGGCTTTTCCGCATTTTGTTTGTGAAACGGGGTCTTTTGAGTTGCGTTAAGATCATCAGTTGAAGTCAATGTTGACCCCCTGCTCCCACAAGCAGAGCATTATGTCATGACAATTGTGTGTCAACAAAATTGGAACATAGTTGCACACAGGTACTCATCACCACAACACAAACACTTTCAGAAAATGGTCTTTTTTACCACCACTATCATAAATTCACTGATTTGGGCTAACATTTCACGCTTATTCGGGGAAACCAAGCATCTGAAACGGGGAGGGGATGGGTTTGAATTTGGTGTTGTTTCTTGGAATCTCACCATCAAATGTGCCCTGTTTTTTTTGCAGTGTGTTCCTGCTAGCATGAAAAGTGTGTCAAGACCGGAAGGTAATAAATTTCGTTTTCTTACTACTTTGTATGACGGGCCATGATGCGGTGCATAAGACTGCTTGTTCGGGTATGCACCATTTTTTGCATCAGACCAGGCGTATCAAATTGGTGTTGTTTCTTAGAATCTGGCCATCAAATGTGCCCAGCGCTTTTGCAATGTGTTCCTTGTAGCATAACAGATATACCAAGGCCGGAAAGACATATTTTCTGCTGAACATTTCCGTTTTTGCTACCTTTTGTGCTTGACCATGATGCGATCCATGGAAGAGCTCGTTCGCATCTGCACCATTTCTTGCACACCCCCAGTTTAGGCACAAAAAAAACCCTCTATGGAGAAGAAACGGGGGGTTCTTCCCTACCAACACATATAATTCACTCCAAATGGGTGCCTAATGCTGCTTGGTATTTCTGTGTTATGGTTTCAAGAACAATTTTGGGTCACGGAACAGGGCAAAACGGGGGATCTGGGATTCCGGAGATCATGCACCATTTTACTGCTAAACTCTATTGCCTTCGGCAATGCACCTCGAAGAGAGGCTGACAGTCAGCCAATCAGTCAATTAGCTAGGCCAGCAGTCAGTCAGCCAGAAACGCACACTTGGGTTTTTTGGCAGCCTCGGCACACTTTGGGTTTTTTGGCAGACTCGGCTCCAAGCAGTGGGGAGGACGGCTGTCCTCAGGGCAAGCAATGGCCGAATAGTAATGCATCCGACCGCAGACTTCTGGGTCGGCAATTCGAACCCTGGTTGGGCGAACATGCTGGCGTCACCGTCAATGACAGTCGTCTGACAAGGATTCGAACCGGCGACCCAAAAGTCTGCAGCCGGCTGCATTACCATTTGACCGGGGTTTGCTGTGATAGCAGATGGCCTCCCCACTGCTTGGAGCCTTTTGACCACAAACTTTTGACCCCCCCAACCCCCCCTCGCACCCCTCAAAAAAGTGATATCCAGTTTTAGGGGATAGAGGCCTCAGAATCAAAAAATCCATTGGGGGATTGTCTTACTGGGCAAAATACTGATTTTACAAAGGGTTGGACATCAAATATCATGCCTTGGGGTGTGCTACGCGAATGACCACAAAAAAGGGGGGGGGGGGGTATACGACGCCCGCGCCTGCGCTTGATTTAACAACCTCTCTTCGAGGTGATTCCTGTGGAAATCAAAATACACTAGATTGCAAAAAAAAAACCATCTCCAACAAACTGAAATGAAATAGGGCATACTTTGTTCACCATAGCATAAAGTCCACCTCACTGTTCATTGCCACACGTATTCCGTAGTGTAGTGTGTGGGGGTTGAAGCAGTTTCCACTGCACAAACAGATGCCAACCATATGGATGACTGTGGGGGGTGAAGCAGTTTCTACTGCACAAACAGATGCCAACCATAGGCGCTGCTGCTGCTGCATGGATTGCTTCAGAAATGAACGCATCAATTGCTCGCCAATATTGATCCTAGCACCCCATCACTAGGGCAGCAACATAAAGTGGCTTGTGGGCACTTGCAACAAAGCGAATAGCAGTGGACCAGAAAGAGAGCATCAAAATACAAAAATACCACAATCAACTGATTTCTCCAAATCACTCAAGCAGCAGAACCTGTGTTTTGAATGTTTGGCCACAACAAGCTCCATGTAACACACACCTATTAATGTAATATACACATACCAAATGTGATATATTTGATTGTTCCTGACATTACCATGTCTAGCACTAGTGCACCAGTGCCTTGCATCATCTGGCCTCAACTATGAAAATCTTTATCCAGCACTTTTTCAGCAGAAAAATGTACAGCCACCCTCACTGGGGATGTTATTTTGAGGGGGGGGGGGGGGGCTGAGGGATCCAAAGATTTAGGTTTCATGGAGACCTGGTTCTGTCAACAACTGTTCTGCCAAACCCAGCAGACCAGGTGAAAAGCAGGGCAGAATGCTGCAGCGTGTGCTGGAGAGCTGTTTGATTGGGCACAAATGGCACTCAGATGTGCAATCTGGCATCAAAATACCAGGCTGGTTTTCGGCCATCCTGTTGATGCCTATATGAATAACAATGTACAATGGTGATGCCTTCCACTTTGAACCCATAGAAAAACTAAGTGCCTCTGTGTTGCAATTGAACGTCCTGTTGCCAACCAAAGCAAGAGAAAAGGTGCTTGACCAATCCCATATGCCTCCATGATCCGTGTCAAACCCTACCCCATCCACACCAGATGAATGAAAAAAGAGCCCCCATTCGGAGTGGGCACCGCATTCAACACTCAGTTGTCCTGGACACCCTCATCCAGCCATCTGTTGTCCATTGCAACACAAGCAGCTCCTGATGAGATAGAAGGCACAAACTCTGAGAAAATACTGGCCAGGTGCACATCCATGCATGCATCAGTCAAAAGGATGGGGGGCTCCTTGGGTCATAATGCAGACTCCTTCCGAAAGTAACAATGATCGGAGGCCCACCTCGAAAGAGGGGGGGATTGAGACCTGGATTTCTTTGATAAACAAATGACCACCAATGAGGTGCAAAAACCAAAAAAATGCAACCGAGGCAATGTAATGGGGGAGGGGGATAAGATGAGCCAAGTGAAAATGCTGGTGGATCCGTTGGTAGACAGACCCTGTTTAACACTGCCCCACAGCCACTGCCCAACAGCTACTGGATTGACACCACTCAAAAAGCACGTAACCTCGAAAAGGAGTGGGAAAGAGGGATGATGCAATGTGAAAAATGCACTGTAGAAAACATACTGCCAGAGCAAGAATTTTCCCGCACATCTGTGTTTCGGCCTGCTGTCTGCATGCGTACAGCGCAGCATCAAGAGAGTGTTGCAGGTGACCAAGTCGCTCAAGAAGAGGCACCATGCAGTACCAGCATGGCCAGCTTCCCGCCCCTTACCAGTTGGGAGAGATTAAGGTGAGCTAAGTGAAGGTGTAGATGGGACCTTTGGGAGGGGATGGGGGGGGTTCCCTCAAAATGATTGGCACGCAGCGCTAATCATTTTGAGGTTTTTATCCTGGGGCCAAAAAACATTAGGGGGTCGAATGGAACTGCCCGTCACAAAATGCCTGCACAACCCCTGCCAAGGACAAAAGTGGCTCACGCAACCCTGATGATACCAGGTTCCCCAGAGCAGGGAGGTGTGCTGCTGCATCAACACTACACCATTGACGCTCCCGTGGCTTGCACCCATGGACGACATTCTCGTTCGGGGCCTTGGACGTCAGACCCAAGCGTGGCCCAGCCCGGTGACCATTGGTAACGGACTGTTAGCAGCATGAACTACCTCATCCGAGGATGATGAGGCTAAAAGCAAGGGCAGCCAGTGACCAAGGATGCTCACTGCTGCTCATAGGCCCCTTCCTCGCAGATGCTGACAGAGGGACGACCAATGCTTGGATTTTTCACCCTGGCTCCATTCAGAAATTCACCATTGAACACTTGCCATTTGTATCTGCGCAGACAGAGGCCCGGGCTCCAATGGTCAGGTTGCAATATCCGCATTAGGCTCTGGCCGCGCCTGCACCCCACAACCCACAGGCCCAGGGGGGAGGGCTGGGGAGGTGCACGGCACAAAACCCAGGAGGACCCCCCCCCCCCTCCAGGCATCAGGGGGCTACAAGCTACAGTAGTTCCTGCGGTGCACTTTCCTGAGCATCATCAACAGTGCTGAACGGTTGTGCCGCACGGGCGCTGTAACTATAAGGTCTGCTTACCTCAAGCAGTGTTCAGTTGCGCCCTGCTGACTGTGGTCAGCAAGTCCTGCAGACAAGGACAGCAGACCACAAACACAGCAGAGGCCAGGACAAGTGACCTGGGAAACAAAAACATTCGATGCTGCGAAGCAATCTGCAACAGTCTCACTTGTGGGCAAAACCCAAGAAGCTAGAGAATACAATGTGACACAGACCTCGTCTGCCAACCCAAAAACAGATTCATGTCTCCAAAGCTTAAATTGCTTCTGGCGATGTCTATCATGATAAGCGCTGCTTTCATGTCGTAGAGGTCAACAATGCAGATCCCTGCACCATCCTATCTGAGCAGTGAGCACAGAGCTCATTGGCACCAAATACTGCACTGCACCTATGGCCGACAGGGACAGCAGCACTGCACCTGGAACACGAACTGTGGCATCTACCTGCAATGATTTTGCCAAATACAACAGCACTGTGATGCGCGGATGAGCACATACACATACCTACAGATACACACGGATCATGCATGACATGGCATGTGCAAAAGCAACCACATTGCACATCAACAGCATCATGTGCTGCGTTGTCCAGTAGCAAAAACTACAATTCAGCAAAAACAAAGCAAAAGGGACAAGCTTGATGCCAGAGGTCCCAAGAAAATATTCCCTTTCTGAATAGGTGTTTGGCTGCATGGCACTTTTAAACTTTGAGTGGAGTTGCAGCCTTGTTGGCACCGTAAAGGGGGTTTGCTTAAGAACAAATTCTCCCAAGGAACTTTCGCTGCATAGTGCACGAGCTCAGCCACACCACGTGATGCTGCAGCTCCCATCTCCAAAGCACGGCACGTCACAACCTGCTGGTTGCACATGAATTAAAGCATGAATTGACATGTTGGATGGTGCTCTGCCTTGGATACATATGAAATCCAGGAATGGCTTGCCCATAGGGTTATCTTGGATGTTTGGGTGATTTGTTGCACCTTGAGGTGAGACACCGCCAAAAAGCGGAATGGCAAGCCAAGAGGCTGCATGAAACTGAACGTTCAGTTCCCCGCTTGTTACACGACAATCAAACCCCCACACAGTCCACCAAGTGACTCAACATTACTTCCACCTCACTGCAGATGGAAAACCAAATGCACCGCATGTCAAAATCAAATCCATCCTCTTTCTCTTCATCAACAACATGAATAGAGAGCCGGGGTGGGGATGAGTTTTACAAAAATGTCAAAATGTTTGGGGTTACGATAAGAGTTAAATCAAAGGACAGAAAATGGATTTTGACAAAACCCCATATCCGATGCTGCAAACCAAAAAAAATTCGTCAAGATTGCATCCAATACTGAATTGCAGCAATAGCACATCACTGCAACCATAGCAGGCCAAGAGGTGCTGACCAACGATTCAAAGAGGAGATGCCCAAAGCACAAGAGACGGGAGGTTCAAGGCTGGGGCATCAGGAAAGGAAGTCCCTTTCTGGTGCCTTGCTGAAGGCAGTAGATTTGGGTGCAGGGAGCCCCTGACCAATGGTAGTGGTCATGGGGATGTAATAGAAGGGCCGGCAACCATAGAAGCAGCACCCCCACCCCCTAACCCCCCACCCCCCACCACCCCAGACCCAGATTGTAGAGTGGCAAAAAAAATGAACTTTTACTGAAGAAAAGAACCGGGTAAAAAAGAAAGAAAGATGGCTGCAAATGATGGCTCTTGCAACATTTACCACCAGCACTTACTTTGACAATACATGCACGAGAATGATTGCCATTATGACAGAGACCAGCCCACGCAACCATGCCTGCCATCATAGTTCTTCGCAACACTGAAGCAATTTACTTAGGAAGCCGAAGAAGTACACAGTGATGCCAACATGAAATGACTGCCAAACACAAAGCCTGCACCCAAGTGAGGTTGTGGAGGAATCATTTTTTTGGTTCTCTTTGGCAAGGCACCTCAAAGTGCATTGTGGAGCGAACACATTGACAGTTTGTCTGTCATTCCGTTGCACAATGCCATCAAATACACCACACTGTGCGCATTGATATTTGCCCCCCCCCCCCCCTTAGTCCCGGACCAGCCTCTAGCAAAATGTTAACGCCCAGATGTTTTCTCTATGTGTGCCCCAAAGCAATGGCCCGCTTCCCTAGCCCAAAGCATCCTATCAGCTCATCCATGTTGCCCTGAAAATGATCCCACATGTGGGGGGGGGGGGGGTCCATCAATTGGAGATGGGGGGTGGGACCACATGACAAACCCAGTGAAGGCTTTTAGAGTCATAGGGGGAATGTTTGCTGGGCGCATGCCCGGCGCGCTACTTTTCTATTAACAGATTAACTATCCCGACTTCAGCCCCAGATGCCTCAGTAGTGGGAGTAGCGTCAGGAGTTGACGTGAAGCAGAGACGCAAAAAAAAAAAACGAAAATCTGTGGAATAACAGAGAAGAACTGACAGGCAAAATTTGACAGCTCTGGGAATTGAGCCAAGGATCTTTCAAACTGAAGTCAAGTACCTTAACAACTAAGCCACCATCCAGTTCCAACATACATGTGCAACAAAGGGTCCACATGAAAAGAAAATCCGCCATGTGAAAAATTCAGGCCGCTGCGGTATGCTGCGGCATGCTTCAAAACCCCCACCAACGCTCCCAGAATCTGGCGCTGCGGCATGCTACTGCCGTTGGTGCTTGCTGCTGGAGGTCCCCATGGTTGGGAGAAATCAACCTAGTAAGGAGTGGATGTGGTGGAAACGAGCAAAAAATGGATGAAAATGGGTGAAACTGGGTGAGAATCCAAATGTACCATATCCCCAATGTGAAAGAAGCATCAAAATACCCGTTTTCAAACAACAATAATGCCCATAGTATCACAAAGTGTGGGGTTCTAGGACGGCTAGACGTCCAAATAGTTGCAGTGAGCGCGCATTGCGCTCAGTGCACCCCCTAAAAGGTCACTGGTAGGGCACGGGTCAAAAAAGATGCCCGGCGTGCACCCGGCGTGCTAACGCTCCCCCATAGGTCCTTTCGCATGTTGGGGTGCACTCCAAAAATGTCAGGGCACATGGCCAGCCGGTCCCCGCCCCAAGATTTGAGGGCTCGGGTGGCCAAATGAGTAGCACATTTGGGGCATTTATGCTGAACTAACCAGGGGAGCATAATTGCAACATGGTCAGTGCACTGGCACAACTTTGAAATGCTCAAGATGGGGGTAGCTGTACATGCGGATGTCTCTGCGTACAGCCCCTTTCCCAAACTATGCCACGGTTCGACAATTGGGTGCAAATGCCTCGCTTGGCTGCCAAAATGGTTGAACACCATGCAAACAAGTCACAAACCAAGCTTTTCACCCTCCCCCTCCCCTTGAGCCCCCCTTGGAGGGCTTATCAGCAGGTACTTGTACACAGGACCAACGCCCTTGGCCTCTTGTCACGAAAGGGCTCTTATAATAGAGAAAAGGTGTCTTTGACTTGGTTCTAGATTAATGCATAGTGACCGCAAAGAACCAACAAACCCCCCCCCCCCCGCCCAAACAATGGATCCCCGGTGGTACCCCAACATGTGTACCTCAAAACCATCCCCAAACGCACTGATCATTTTGAACATACACAAGTGGAGTAAAATTTGTTTTTGAAAATTCCCCATCAGCTCAGGCTTCTAACAGCCAAAGTCCACCGTGAGGTTGGGCCCATTTTTGATTTCTCCACAAAATTCTGAGCATTTTGAGTAAACATACATGTGGTGAAAACAAAACAAACCCCCCCTCCCGTGTGCCTAAAAAAATATCTCCAGCACATCCAGCGCCCCCACAAACTCCATTGACCCATAATACCATTTTGGGGTCCATAGAGCCCCCTGTATGACATTCCATCTGGTTGTTGCTCCTTTACGGGGCCCTGGACAGTCACCTGTTCTTCCCTTCGCATGTTGCGTCGGGTCGCTGCGTTCTGTCGGCTGCTGTGGCCGGTGCTCTTGCTGGTGTCGTTTGTTGGTTGGTGTGTTGAGGCCGTGCTGAATGTGGCATGGTGTGCCGTTTGCACGTCAGCGGCGCCCAATAGTTGGTATATTGAGGATGTGCTGGTTGTTGGCGGGGTCGTTTGACTGTTTTTGGTGTCCAAATGCCTCTGTCCACAGGCCGTCCGTAGCCTACCTTGCTGTGTTTCTATGTGCGTGAGGCCCAGGTGCCCTGTTCCTCCACACGTTGTCCCGGCCGTCCACCATGTATCCTTTTCCCCCTCACGGCTAGTCTGCCCCTGATGGGCTCCCGCTCCTGTTGTGCAAACAGCCCATCAGGGCTGCGGGAGACACCCCCCACCTGATGCCGGTTGAGCAGGGGTTGCCCTAGCACCCGGTAGCTACGGGGCTGGCTGGCCAAGCCATCCCCTTCATTGTCGCTGCCTACCATGCGCACGCTCTGCCATCCCCTCCATTCTGGTTCCCCGTTCCCGCTGTTCTAGTTGCCTCTTCTGCCTTGTTGTGCCCCTCCTCCTTGTCTGTTGTGCTCGCCCTTGTCCCTCTCGGTGTGGCTTCCACGTTCTGTGTGTCTGTGTTGCTCCTCCCCTTGCCTGTTGGCGCTCCTGGGTGCCCCTGTCGCGCACCCCCTCCTGTCCCACCCGCCTACCCCCCGTACGAGGGTTTCACATCTCCGTACAACGTGGACTGTCCCGTGCGCGGTTGGCTGGTCACGGCCCTGTTGCCACCCCCGTGGCAGGCACCTCCCGGCGCGCGGGGCGCAGCCCCCGCCCTTGTGGAGTACGTGGGCACCTTGTAGAGGGAGGGGGGGGGGGGTGTTTGCTGATGGCTCGCTCGGCGTGCGCTGCATTTGGTGGTTGCTGCAGTGCTCGCACCTCATGGTTCCCTTGTGTATTGTTGTGTGTCCTATTGGGGCTCATCTCACTGCCGTGTGTGGGGCGGCCCTGTGCCCAGTTGCGTTGCTGCTTGCGTTCCTCCCAATTTCGGGTTCTTTCTTTTTCTGCTAGCACGCTCATTTCTGCTGGTGTGCGGCCTCCCCCCCCCTTCCTTGGGGTAGGGTCCTAGCCAGCAACGTCCCCTGTGACTTTACAGCCCCGAGTGAAGTGCCTGAAGCGGAAGGGACATGCGAGCTCAGTAAAAGTGCCATGGTACTCCCCCATGTGCACTTGTTTGGGTCTAGGGCAGGGCGGTAAGGGGGGGGGGGGGGGGACCTTCCAAAACGGCAGTTTTGCAAAAAGACCGTGTGTAGCTCATATGTTCAACCATGGTTGGTGGCGATCGGCGGCTGGCGGTTGGCGGTTGGTGGTGGTTGGCAGCAGTTGGTGGTTGGCGATTGGTGGTTGGTGGCAGTTGGTGGTCCTTGGCGGTCCTTCAGGGCAGTCCTCAACAAAAAGAGAATGGGGTTCCTTCAGGACCCCCGTGCTCGGGGCATTATTGGTCAGGTTGCAATGTCCACATTGGGCTCTGGCTGCACTTGCCCCCCGTGACTTTCATTGCGTCCCGGGGAGGGGGGGGGGGGGGGTACTGCACCCTCTGCAAAGTGACTCATATTTTTGAGGTCACAAATTCAGAGGCGGTCAATGTTTTGCCTAACCCCACTCCACAGACACTTTTCAACCAGGTACCCGGTTAAGGTGGTGAGGCTGGCCAAAATTAAAAAAAATGGGGCTATATTTTCCTCAAAAATGAAGGATTTTTCAACGAAGAAAACCATTCAACATTTGCCCCTTGGGGTATGCCACACCAATACCCTCGATCAATAGGGGGGGCTTTGTCTCACACCTGCCTCAACAACTTGTCTTCGGGTGATTTGGGGCTCAAAATTGAGACATCCCATCAATTTTAAGGTTCCGATTCCCCAAAGAAATGGGCAGCAAGTCTCTGGGGTTGGTTGCACCCAAATAGAACGATGTTCACACAAGAAGGCTCGGCCATAATAATTCACAATAAACAATTTGACATAAAAAAACATGGCAAGAGGTTTGGGCTATGAACCCCCTACCTGCCCCCCCCTTAGGAAAAAAAATGCGTGCAGTTTTGTGTGCATGTCTACATTCCAATCACCACCTTGAGGAGATTACAGTGATGGACTCCAAACCTACTGCATGTTTTCTTAGAGCTGATTTTGGGGGTTTGTGCATGCACAACACACAACACATCACTATCACTGTGTGTGTGTGTGTGTGTGTGTGTGTGTGTGCGTGCGTGCGTGCGTGCGTGCGTGCGTGCGTGCGTGCGTGCGTGCGTGCGTGCGTGCGTGCGTGCGTGCGTGCGTGCGTGCGTGCGTGCGTGCGTGCGTGCGTGCGTGCGTGCGTGCGTGCGTGCGTGCGTGCGTGCGTGCGTGCGTGCGTGCGTGCGTGCGTGCGTGCGTGCGTGCGTGCGTGCGTGCGTGCGTGCGTGCGTGCGTGCGTGCGTGCGTGCGTGCGTGCGTGCGTGCGTGCGTGCGTGCGTGCGTGCGTGCGTGCGTGCGTGCGTGCGTGCGTGCGTGCGTGCGTGCGTGCGTGCGTGCGTGCGTGCGTGCGTGCGTGCGTGCGTGCGTGCGTGCGTGCGTGCGTGCGTGCGTGCGTGCGTGCGTGCGTGCGTGCGTGCGTGCGTGCGTGCGTGCGTGCGTGCGTGCGTGCGTGCGTGCGTGCGTGCGTGCGTGCGTGCGTGCGTGCGTGCGTGCGTGCGTGCGTGCGTGCGTGCGTGCGTGCGTGCGTGCGTGCGTGCGTGCGTGCGTGCGTGCGTGCGTGCGTGCGTGCGTGCGTGCGTGCGTGCGTGCGTGCGTGCGTGCGTGCGTGCGTGCGTGCGTGCGTGCGTGCGTGCGTGCGTGCGTGCGTGCGTGCGTGCGTGCGTGCGTGCGTGCGTGCGTGCGTGCGTGCGTGCGTGCGTGCGTGCGTGCGTGCGTGCGTGCGTGCGTGCGTGCGTGCGTGCGTGCGTGCGTGCGTGCGTGCGTGCGTGCGTGCGTGCGTGCGTGCGTGCGTGCGTGCGTGCGTGCGTGCGTGCGTGCGTGCGTGCGTGCGTGCGTGCGTGCGTGCGTGCGTGCGTGCGTGCGTGCGTGCGTGCGTGCGTGCGTGCGTGCGTGCGTGCGTGCGTGCGTGCGTGCGTGCGTGCGTGCGTGCGTGCGTGCGTGCGTGCGTGCGTGCGTGCGTGCGTGCGTGCGTGCGTGCGTGCGTGCGTGCGTGCGTGCGTGCGTGCGTGCGTGCGTGCGTGCGTGCGTGCGTGCGTGCGTGCGTGCGTGCGTGCGTGCGTGCGTGCGTGCGTGCGTGCGTGCGTGCGTGCGTGCGTGCGTGCGTGCGTGCGTGCGTGCGTGCGTGCGTGCGTGCGTGCGTGCGTGCGTGCGTGCGTGCGTGCGTGCGTGCGTGCGTGCGTGCGTGCGTGCGTGCGTGCGTGCGTGCGTGCGTGCGTGCGTGCGTGCGTGCGTGCGTGCGTGCGTGCGTGCGTGCGTGCGTGCGTGCGTGCGTGCGTGCGTGCGTGCGTGCGTGCGTGCGTGCGTGCGTGCGTGCGTGCGTGCGTGCGTGCGTGCGTGCGTGCGTGTGTGTGTGTGTGTGTGTGTGTGTGTGTGTGTGTGTGTGTGTGTGTGTGTGTGTGTGTGTGTGTGTGTGTGTGTGTGTGTGTGTGTGGAGGAGGACGGGACGAACAATATTATCGAGGGAGGCCCGTATGGGTCCAGGCCCCCGTGGTCGCCCGAGGCGCCTCCAAAAGCATCCAGCCTGGCGTACAATTGTCTTGTCTGGCGCCTACTCGGTCCTGTCTGGCGCCTACTCGGGTCTGAGCTGAGGCTTCACCTCAACTGAGAACCTCTGGGGCATGGGGGTTCAAGTCACCTCCGTCACTGCACGCCCATGCCGTGCCTCGCTGTGCGGTTGCGTGCATGCCCACTTGGCCGGGGGGTGCCCCGCCCTCCCCCTCTTGAAGGCCCGCCCCCCGGCAGCCTCAGGCGGCTGCTGCCGCTGCGCTATGCGCCGTTTGGTAGACCCCCCCCGGGGTGCGTACTCTCGCTGCTGGCACCCTGCCGCGCAGTTCTGTCGCGGCGGGCGGGGGGGGGGGGGGGCGAGGTGGCGAGGATGGCCTCTGGAGCAGCAGTGCCTTACCCCCCTACCCACTGCCGCACAGGCGGCGCATTGTCTGTGTTGGTGTGTGTCGCATACCCACAACCGCCGCAGTCGTGGCCGAGCTTCAGGGCGTCTAGTCCGAGGGCATTTGCCCGAAGGGGTGAAAAGGGTGCGCCCCGCTTGCGTCTGGGGACACTTTAGCTGCTCCTCCACCTGGTACTGCGGCCCCCACTTGGCGCCCCTGGGTAGCACCGGCCCCGCATAAAAATCCATCCCGTACGCTCCAATACTACGCTTTGCTCCTCCTATCCCCGGGGAGCATTCGCGCTGTCCCGCCGCTGGTGCTGCGCGTCCTGCCGGTTTGGCCTGCCCTGTGGCGTTTTCTGTTTCCGCTGCGACGCCCGGGCCTGCTTCTGCAAGGCCCAGCGCTCCGCGCCATATTGCTGCATCCATCGCAGGTGATGCCATACCACCATGGGGCGCGTGAACGGCGGTCGTCCCTTGACCCCCACCACCGTTCCCGCCCCAAGCGGGACGAGGGACCGGCACGTGGTGGTCATGGGCGCCGGCAGGATGGACTCTTTCCCCAATGTTCTACCCAGGAGGGTGACTGCCGGACGGAGGACCCGCCCTTTCTCTTGCAGGGACAGCTCTGTCCCTTTGAAACACGCCTTTGAAATGCGCCTGGGGTGTCGGTGGGAGTAGGGCATGGGACTCAAATCCAATGCCAGCCCCATGAAGGACACCCAATTGTGTCCTTGCGGGGGGGCCTCGTCCGCGGGCAACCACATCAACTCGGTGAGCCACCGCAGCAATGCCGGCAGGAAACCCGCTACCCACTTCCAGTCTCGAGGCAGGGGCCCAATGGGGGAATGCACATCGGGTACGCCTTGGGTCCTGGGAGTTGCAGCTGGTGCCATGGGTAGCGGTCCTGCTGTGCCTTGCGGCGCTCCACCGGGAATAAGAGGCCCACCTGGTCCTCCTTCTCCTTCCTGGTCCTCCTTCTCCTTCCTGGCCCGCAGCACCGCCAAGAACATCCCGTGCAGCTTGTGGACGAACTGCTCCAGCGGCTTTTCATCATCCTCCGCCCACTGGTGCCCCATGAGGGCCAGTTCGGTGTTGTCCCTTGCCTCTTGCGGACTAGGCTCCTGAGCTCCCTACACTGTTTCTTCCACCCCGCCCCACAGGCCATCCCAGTGTGTGTGTGTGTGTGTGTGTGTGTGTGTGTGTGTGTGTGTGTGTGTATCTTTGCCGGGATTACCGGTTTTTAACCAGATATCCAAGTGCGTGTGTATCTTTGCCACACCTTGGGCTGTGGTTGGCAACAGAAAGATCACAAAATCTAGCAACCACCCTCTGAAAAATGTAAAATCTGGCAAGAGCATAAAGAGGCAATTTGAGCCGGACAGAAAGGATTGGGGGTTGAGGCAGCATTTCAGCTCACCAAGCTGCATAAAACGGAGATACAACACCAATCCACCAGTGACTAAAGGGGTCAAAGCACAGGAACACATATTTTTACAGCCAAGAGAGCCGGTGGTCATCAGTGGTCCTTAACCTCCACTAGACCAATATGGGAGAACTCAGAGAAGATGGTTACAACAGAGTGTGACAGAAAGGATCACAGCAGCATGTACAAAAATGAGGAAGCAGATCGATATATGAGAGACACACGATCACAGTGGTGGAGAATCATGGACAAGATGAATGGGCTAGTGGGTTGACAAGGATAGGCCTCGGGTGATGGTCACGGTCAAAAGTGTGGCAAAACGATGAATGCCTGATGCAAAACCAGGCAGAACATGAAATCCTCCTCAGTCAAACCAGCTGCAGAGTTCACAGGCCGTTGCGACAAATGGTTAGCTGCAACCTGTGATGCTATGCCTTTTGGGCACATTCATCACCAAAAATGCATGACCAAACAATGGCAGAGCTGAAAAAGCTGAGACCAGCAGATTGAATTGCAATGCCTGATGTGTCTGCTCCTGCTCAGAGACAAAATGCGATGCCAATACAGCTTCCCTTGGTGCAGCCAGACTGGATCCACGTAGACCACACATTCACCAAAGCAGATGCTAGCGTGATATTGTCAGCCAAACTCATGCTCCAAGCTACGTGGCTGTCCATGAACGAAAAGACGTGGCAATTGTCAACATTGTAAAAAAAAGTCTGATCCCAGGGGAACCTCACTGAAATGAAATGCAACCAGTTTGCAAGCTGATTCTTGCGTGTACGTTCAACAATGGCCTCCCCTTGTTGAGTTTGGTGTCAAACACGTTTCGACACTTCTCAAGGATCCTAATGACAAAGATGAGGCAGGGGGCTGTTCCCGTGCCAAGCTAGGATTGATTTGAACCTCTGCAACATCCTAGAAAAACCAGCCAGAAGATCTTCCAGAGCATATCATTACTGACAGCAGCATTAGCGACATGATTTGCACCAAAACATGACAAGAGAAGGGAACATGTGAAATGTCCCAAGCCATGGGGAACCGCAGCTCAATAGGTGACCTGTCGTAATGTAGCAACTGGTTTGACAGGCATATATGTAGCAGCAGCAGAGAAAATTGGCAAAATAGAGAGAAAGCGAAACAACAAAGAAGAGAGAAGCAGATAAGGAGAGCAGCAGAAGAAAAGAGAGCACTAAGAGTTAAGAGGAGTGAGCAAAATGTGGGAAAAGGAATGCGGAACAGCAGACATGCTCGCCGAAGCTGTAATTCTCAGGACAGCTGTCAAACCACTTGCTCTTGGCCCTGGGGAGACATACTTTCATCAATCTGCTTGGACTGTGTAGCTGTACGGGCAGAAGACTTCTCTGTGAAAGACAAGGCAGTGTGAACAACAGGCTCATGCAGAATGCATGCATTGAAATGAAATGCAAGGAACAACCCTCCTGCACCATGCAAACACATCACACACACACACACACATACATGGAGCGGAAGCAGAAAACAGAAACAAGGTGTAAGAGCACACAGACTCCAGTAACTGGTTCCCCGAATGCATTTGTGTCAACTTTGATCTGCCACCTGTGAGGGGGGGAGGAGTGCCACAACCATTAAACATTTTTAAACCATTAAACCATTAGACGTTCTTTTTATCTTGACACCTTGTTTTCCCAGTGGAATGATTGTTTTTGGGGATCAATTTCTTGGATCAATGTTCTTCCAAATCAAAAGTCAGAGAAAAGCTTAGTGAGTTCTGTACGACCATGTGTCACACCAGTGGCATTAAACTTTTGTTTATTACATAAACAAATGGTTGAAAGAGTGACTGCTTATTCTAAGGCTGTCTTGACTCTGTGATTTCCTGGCTCTTCAAACTCTTGATAATTCGGGTGGTTTGGCAAGGCATGAAGACCATGTGTTCCAGGCCTGCTGCTGAACTTGGGAGCAAAGCCAAGGCCGTTTCCTGGGGTGGCCCCATCTGGCAACTGCACACCAAACAACACAGGGGGGGGGGTGATGATGCAATCATACAGCACATCTTATGTTTCTCCGAGTACACACACTTCAGCCAACGTACTTGGCTGAGGAATTTCTGGAAGAGTAATGAAATGGACGCCAGAAAAATGCTGGATTCACTGACACACAAACTCGCAAATGGCCCTCTGTGGTGTGGTGGCTGTTGGTGTAACCAACATATCTGGCAGCAGTGCATCGGCTGCCAGCAGAGAGGTTGCAGCCCTGAGGCTTGTTGGATGCATCTCACACTCGTCACCAATTTGCGCGTAAGAACTGACTGTTTCAAGAAAGTATCTGCTGTGGCACAACAACTGCCCACGCAGTCTTTTGGGTGTGGTTTGCATTGTTAAAAAATGCGCTGGGCATTCCCTTGTTTGCCTGACTTAGGCCCTTGTCAAGGGTCACCAAAAAAAGAGTCATTGGGGCTGCAACAGGAAGGTTTGCTAAGAAGGCTGGGTAATGAGCAAGGGGGCGAACGGGGCCGGGGGGGGGGGGGTCAGGATACAGCACCTTTGTTTGGTACTGCACAGGTTGTCTGGTGCAGAACCAAATGCACATCCGCCCAGGGCTGCCACCCCATCCCTCTCTGGGCACGATCACACTACTGCACAGGGCTCCCATTGCACTTTTGGCATCCTGTGCACCTTGTATTTATCAGGATTTCAAAGGAGCGTATTGTTCTTTTTGCAGAATGCTTTTTCCCGTTAGTAGACAACTGGGCCTTTGCAGATTTAGACACTTGTGTTGTGTTGGAGTTTGCCAGCATGTTTTTCCCTAATTGATGTGAGCACCAAATTGAATGGCCATTGCTCTGCTGGTATTGCGAAGAAGAGAAGGTGATAGGGTATCACTATCTCAGAGCTGTTTTAGTCCACATTCCAACGCGTTGGAGGTACCAAGTAACTACACCACTACAAACTCCAGTGCATAGTAATTTAATATGCACGGGAGTATGTGGTAATTTACGCAGAGGACTGTGTAGTAACGTAGTAATGTAGTCATTACCATGCGGTTACTACGCACCTAGCACACTCTACTGTGTAGTAAGTGCGTAGGGAGTACGTAGTAGTACGTGTAGTAAGGGTAGTAAGTGCATAGTAAGTGCATAGTAAGCGTAGTCAGTGTAGTAAGTGCCTAGTAAGCGTAATAAGCACAGGACACAGGGACAGAACCATTGTAACCTGTAGACACTGCCAGCTACAACTAGACACGGTCTGCTAATCGTAGACAATGTCTGCATGTTGTAGACACAAAGTGCCAGAAAGGGGGCTGAAAGCCCCCTTTCTGAAAAACAGTACTGCTCCTAAACCTACCCGTGCTCCGCGGCAACGCGGCCTGTAATCTGTAGACACTGCCTGCTACAAAGTGCATAGTAGGCGTAGTAAGTGGGGGGTAAAGGCATTGTAAGCGTAGTCCGTGCAGAGTAACTGCACAGTAAACGCGTAGTAAGTGCGTAGTAAGTGCATAGTAAATTGCTACGTTGTTACTGCGCACTGGAATTAGTATGCACTGGAGTGCGTAGTAATGTGGTAACATAGTAACTCCAATGCTTGCAGTGCGTAGCAAAACAGCCCTCCACTGTCTGGGCCCAATGTGTTACCCCAACGAACACTGGACACCTCTCTTTCACCAGCTCACCACACAATACAAACGCTGCCTCGGTTGCATACAGGGCTAATGCACGTTGACCTTCCCCTGAGAATTTGTCTGTTGGAACCCTCCCCCCCCCTCCAAAAAACAGACCAAAAAGACCAGAGATGGTTCTCGGGGGGGATTGCCTGATTAGGGTGACCTCAGCAAAGGCGTGGGTGGAACATCTGGTCAACGTACCGTGTTGAACACAGCCACCTGCCAAGCTACCAAGAGCTACTGGATTGCAACCACACATACCCCGCCCCCCCCCCCTGGTCCAAGCACCGCCAAAGGCACACAAAACAACGGTTTCATTAGGTAGTGGTGCTTGGACAAAGGGGGGAATTTTGAATAGGCAAAGAAGGACATGGTTCTATTAATGACGGTTTCACCGGGCAGTGGTGCTTGGACAAGGGCGGTGCTTGGACAGGGGGGGGGGGGGGTGGTAACTTCAAAAGGAGTGGGAATGAGGAACGATGCAAATCCGTGTGTGAGAAACGCTGTGGCAAAACCCACTGTCAGAGCGAGAGGCTATTGCGGGTGACCAAGCTTCTTCACGGGATCAAAGACACCATGCAATACTAGCATGGCCGTAAAGAGCTTCCCCCTGGTTACCAGACTCCCTGGGGGTGGCCTGGTGAAGCAAAATTACTCATGGAACCTTTGGTAGACTTTCCTTGTTTCACACAACACAGCCACTGGGCTGGGTGGGTCTAAAGCCCGGGGGGGGTGACCCCTCGGTTCTGGACGCCAACTACCCCCCCAACGAACTGTCGGCCGGAGGCCCCTTTGGGGGGGGGGGGGGGGGGGCATGGGAGGGGGGGTTCAAGGAGGGGCGAGTGGGGGCAGTCCAGGTGGGGCGAATTGTGGTGGTGGGGGGGGTCCAGGTGGGGCGAATTGTGGTGGTGGGAGGGATCCAGGTGGGGCGATTTGGGGTGTTGGGCGAAGGGGGGGGGGGGGGCAGGCTCCCCTTACCTCCCCTTGCCCTCCCTCTAACCACACCATCACCATAAACCTAACCCTAACCTTTGCAGCCGGCTACTTTGGCCATGCCAGCCATGTTGATTGGGCTGAACAAGATCCCCCAAATTTCATTCATGGCTGCTTTTGCCACATCATTGTTGTCCATTTTGGACCCCAACACTCACTCTGACCCTAGCCTAGGGTGAGAGCTAGGGCTAGGGTTAGGGCTAGGGTTACGGTTAGGGTTAGGTGTAGGGATAGGAGTAGGGGGGTGGTCCACATAATTAAGATGAGCTAAGCGAAAGTGCAGGTGGATCCTTTGGGAGACAGACCCTGTTTAACACAGCCAGCCACCAAGAGCTACTGGATTGCAACTACTCAAAAGCACGTGACTTCACAAAGGAGTGGGAAGGAGGGACAATGGTGTATGAAAAATGCACTCCAAGAACGCATTATCAGAGCGAGAAGCTACAGCAAATCGCATATCTGTTGCCTATCATCTGCATGCACATAGCACGGCATCAAGAGAGTGGTACGGGTGACCACACCGCTCAATGTCCTTGACCATGAGAAAAAGACACCATGCATTGAAAGCATGGCATTTTCAAGTGCGGTTGATTGTTTAACAGGTTGTGGGATGCATTCAACAGGCCTCAGGGCTGCACCCTCTCTGTTGGCACCCTATGCACACTGCACTGCAACGAACTGATATGATGTGGTCTGCACTTCCCGCCCGATGGCACCATGCCACCAGTTAGCACTGTGGTTGGGGATCAAAGCCCACCATCAGGTTCCTCCTCCTCTGGTCCCCCCTCCCCCCAAACACACATCCCAAGCCCCCCCTGTATGGGTCCACCTCTATGGTTACAAGGTCCCTCCCCCAGGAAACGATGCACTGCAGGCCCACTGGTCCTGTGTCATGTTGTGCCACCAACCAGGGCGCAGGGCAACTCAACATGACCCATGACCCATTTGGGGGGGGGGGGTTCCTTCAGGCTGTCCTCTGATGTTGGTGGGATGGGGTGGGGTCGTATCTGCTGCATCTAGTGCATGGCCGTCCTCAGTGCATTGCTTCGCTCAACTTTGTCGAAGCCAGAAGCGGATGGGGGGGGGGGGTTGGCACAAGGCCTCGGTATCTATTGGTTTGCCTTTGGCGCCTATTGGCCTCTCGCCACTGCTCATTCTGACCCTCTGTGGGCCCGAACGTGTTTTGGTTGTGTCAACGGAGCCCCGGATGACTTGTCCTGTTTGACTACTTCAGGGTCGACTGTCCCGGAGACGGGCTGTTGCCCGTGCCGTTGACCAGGTGCATCCAGATGCACCCTCCGAGTACATGCTGGGTTTACCGACTGCAGCACTGACTTGAGCGCTGGGGTGTGCATCTGCAGGATAATTTTCCTGACAGGGGCTTCTAACAACCACAATGATTCTTTCCCGTTTGTCCTTTCCTTGTTCTCCTTCTGCGCTCTGCACCGTTTTCGGCGAGCGCGGTCTGCCCTGTCCTGTTGCCCTCCTTGATTCGTCCCTTTCCCCCTGCCAAGTTTCTTCCCCGCCCTCTCCATTCTTTCTGCCCTTGGGGGCATTGGGTAGCGGGGGGGGGGGGGTTATACGGGCAGGATTGGGTGTGAAAACCCAAGAGTGCATCCAGCAACAAGGTCATGCACCTGCACTTTCCTTATGCATGGGTGCAGCACCAGCATTCGGCCCGCTGGAGGTCAGTGATGAAGCTTGGGATGAGGCTTGTGATGAGGCCTGGGATGGTGGCTGCTGCATCTGCGTTTGCGGAAGGGTATGAGGCAATGCTTGAGACTGCAGTTGCTGCTGCGCTTGAGGAAGTAAGCCCGCCGTCTGTGCCTGTGCCAATAGGGCTAGATACTGTTGCTGTGCCTGTGAAAGAGACGCAGGAAGCACAGAACGCCAACCATCAGCCCACGAAAATCAAGAAGCACACAATCAGATTCCCACACTGACATAACGCCAATGCAATTGTCACCGTCCCTGAATGAGCAGAACAGTCTCACCACAGATCAACGACCCTAATCCAAACAAATGCCGACACCCACATGTGTACGGGCAGCCAATGCACCCAGCACACATAATGAAATTCAACAAGAGGAGGTTTGTCCTGTGAACTGCCATGCACCATGGACCATGGGACTCTGTGCCCACCATCTTCACAAATAGCTTGGCATAAAGAGGAGTGCATCCAACAGCTATGCTACATGAGGCGTTCTGTTTTCCACATCCATCAGTTCATCAACAAGCATAATATCCCGCGGCAAGAGCATTTAAAATGAAAACATGAAAACACCACAATTCAACGTAAAAAGGCTACATGACCCTGATATGCACTTCTTTGTACAAAAGAACAATGCCTACACCTTGTAGCACAACAGGGAGGGTCAGTATGTTGCAATGATGCTTGGTGTCCGAGTTGTGTTTTGCCCTCTGCAATTGAAGAAGCGACAGTCATTAGAAACATTGACAATTGATAACATGACCAGCTCCTGCATATTGTGTGGAGACAATAAGATGACTGGCATGGTCAATTGTGCAGTGTGTGTATGCAAATAGGAAATGTGGGCAAGCACCTAAGTATCAGCCATTCAGTTGAAGGGTGTGCCATTTAGTTGTGCACAGTCAGGGTGTAAAAGTGAAGAGAACTTCCACTCCCTGAAAAAATTTTTCACGCGAGGAGAGGATAGTGTGCAAATTGAGTCCTAGACCTGCCTCAACAGGGTAGATGATGAGCACGTGAGGCCCAGGATATGAAATGAATGATACATTGCATGGGAGCACAGTTTTCAAAACCACCAAGCAGACTGATTGCCGCGGCGCATTGCATATGCACTACAGTGAATTCTTCCGCAATAGGGCCATGAGGGGATGTAGCCAATGTGGGGATTGGGGTGGGGGATTGTCGGGTGAGCTGTGTTCGTCCCCGGGTGTTCCTGCTTGGTGTTTGAGAGCCATTTCGCCATGAGTGCTTTGATTCAAGCCTCCTGCAAGGGTTGTGAAAGCAACTCATCCACGCCAGAGGGACTCCATAACATGACAAATTGCACGGTTTCCATTGTCATATGGCACACTTGCAGCCCTAGGAAACAACTGGCGAGAATTCTATTGCCTTCGGCAAGGCACGTCAAAGAGGGAGCGAGCACATTGGGTGTTAGAACACTAGAGTCAGAAACCAGACTGCACACGCCCTGCTCCCATCACCCGCAGATGTAGGCCGCCACCAAAAAGCCCAATCCGGGTGTTTCTGCCTGCCTGCCCTCCTGTTTTATTGACTGCCTGCCTGCCTGCCTGCCTGCCTGCCTGCCTGCCTGCCTGCCTGACTGCCTGCCTGCCTGACTGCCTGACTGCCTGCCTGCCTGACTGACTGACTGCCTGCCTGACTGACTGACTGACTGATTGAAGATATTTCTGCCTAACTGACTGGTGGCCAAGCCCGACTCCGTTTTGCAGACCAGGGTTCGAATCCTGCTAAGCACAAAACTTTGCACGTGACTTTTGATCCCACCCCTGGGTTGTCACCTGCCCGCCAAAAAAGGGAACCCAGGTACAGGGGGGTTTGGCATGACGCCATGGTGTATTGTTCTCGTCTGCAGCTAGCGGCGCCTACTGGCCAATCACCATTCGCTGCCCAGGGGCTGCACAGGGGGGGGGGGTGGAAAAAAGTGCCAGGGGACAATTTCGACGGGGATAATAGCTTGCTGTTATTTGCTGGTGGGCTCTAGATGGTTCCTCTTATTTCCTGGTGGGCACTTTCAAAATCCTGGGCAACACAGCATTCCAATACATTCCAGTCACACAACCACTGCATGTTGCAAATAAACGCATCTTTATACCTTCCCTCCGCCTGGTACACTGCTGCACATCCTGCATCTGAATTTGCAGTGAAATCGATGGTCACACGCCGCGAAAATTTCGCGCGGGGGGGAGGATTTCGCCACTTTTCTTAACGGCGAAATTTTCCCTGCAAAATTCTCCCCTCCCGAAATTTTACCCTCCCCTGTAGCCCAGATTGTTCAATGAGCCACAAGAAGCGTGAATAGAAATTTTCTGTGCATGGCAATTCAATAAATTCAAGAGGGAGCCTTCTGTAGCACCCGCTGTTTTCATCCAAAAATATAAAATCCAAATGACAAATACCTCCAGGACACATTCTGTCCGCACTTAAAAATCTACCTGAACTTATGGAAACATCGAGGTGTGGAAACATCGAGGTTTCTTGACTTGGTCAAAAGCGTCAGAGGGTTGTGGAGGTTTTCCGCGGTTGGTTGCAATCTTTCACAAAAAAAAACCGTTCACCAAATGGAGGGTGTTGGGTTGGAGATGACCTTCAAACCGGGGCACTCACACCCACGTGCAGGCAACACGCATGCATGGCAATCGTTTGCACCTGCTGCATTGCTGACTGGATTTGAGCAGCTTGCTGCATCTGGGCCACTGGCATGTTGGGCAATTGGTTCAACTGGAACTGGGCGAGCTGTGCCACTGTGGGTAACTGCTGCATGGAGGTCAACTGGGCCTGCTGGAACGCCTGCTGGACGAGGGTCTGTTGGGCACTGGTTTGCGGCTGCTGTCCACCGCCCAACTGCTGTGCAATCTGAGAAATCGCGGTCTGTGTGAGCTCCTGCGGGTTCTGCATAGCCATCTGCATCATCCCTGGCCCGGTTGCCTGGGGCATGGGAGACATCTGTTGCACCTGCATGGAGCCGTCCACTGCCTGGGCAGCCGGTGCCAATGGTTGCTGTTGGGCCTGGGGCTGGGGCGGGGGCTGCTGCTGCTGCGGCGGCTGGGGCTGCTGCTGGTGCTGCTGGTGCTGCTGTGCAACACTGTCGCCAAATGTCTGTGCCATCGCTGTCTGCTGGGCCAACGGCATCTGATTCACATCCTGCGTCCAGCTGGAATGTTGGGTGAGGGGGGGCTGGTCCCCATGCTGCGGCTGGGTCGACGCTGCCGGGCCGTCTGCGACCTTCTGCGGGGGGGGCGCCACGACATGGGGCGATGGCAAGGGCTGCTCCTCGGGGAGGGTCAGGAACGGGTGCTGCAACGCCAGGCCTGGGGTGATGCGGTGCTTCGGGTTGTAGTTCAGCATCTTCTTGATGAGGTCCAGGAAGTAGAGATAGTCTTGCTCCGTGTGGCCCGGCTGCCCTTGTCTCTTCCCGTTCGGACCGCCCTGGACAGAAAAGGAGCCACATCAGCCTCTTCACTGGTCTCTGCAATGGCACATCGAGGAAAGAGGTTTGGGGGGGGGGAAGGGGGGGCTGGTTCGTTGCATCGGAGAGGGTGCCGCCCACGCCGCGCGCGCGCACTGCGGCCTTTCGGGATCCCGGGCTGTGACTGAGCCTGTCCGGAGACAATCCCTCGCATCAGTCGCTTCGCTCGCGTGACACGCACGTCTCTGCAGTCGAGCTGTGCAGCCCCGCTGCCGCAGGATGCACCAGGACCCCATGGCCGCATGCCGTAGCACATCGTGTGCCGGGCCTTGGGGGCCGGTGGCCGACAAATTTGTTGGGGGACCGGGGGGGCTAACACAAGGGATGCCGCATCGGAGAGGGTGCCGCCCGCGCCCCGCGCGCACTGCGGCCTTTCGGGATCCCGGGCTGTGCGCCATGCCGCAGAACATGACCCCACATCGACGCGGTGACTTGCAGCCCCATACGCGCATCACGGTCTGGGCCTTACAAAGCCCTGGACCCGCTGTTACTTCCGACACGGCGACGCACGGGGGCTGTTCCGCGGGGGGGGGGGGGGCACTTCGCCCCGAGGCCATTCCACATGACACCCCCGAAGTGCTGTGGTAAGTCTCGCACCCCCTCACCCCCGACCTCCTCCGCAAAGGCAATGGCACAGGCAGTGGAACGCACATCGTCGTCCGAAAAATATGAAATCTCGAACGAAACGGAAATGCACAGCCTCGCACAGCGAAAGTAGATCTGTCGCCCCTGCCCCCGCCCCCGCCCCCCCCCCCCCGCCCGCGTGCTTTGAAAATTGAGCTAAACAGTCAAACCTAAGAATCATGTGCACCTGCCCGGACCGCAGCACGCAAACCCAACCCGAGCCCGGAAGCCGCTGCATCGCTGACGGGCATACCGAATGCACCCCCAAGATCTTTTCCAAAGACATGTTTGGATTCTGTTGCGGCGGCTGCCCTTTGCACTGCAATAAAACCCACCTGCAAACAACAGCGGGGACACTTGTGTGAGAGTCTGATCGCATGTCGAGAAGCCGTTGTTACCGTGCACATCATCGACTGAGACAGAGGGGGTGGCATGTTGCGCGCCGCAACGGGCGTTGCAGGCGCGCTGCAGGGCACGGGCAATGCGCCGTACTGTTCATCGGCAAAAAGGCTGGCAATGGGAAAGACTGTGCAGTCGATCTACACTACGACACTACGACCCCACTTAACATGCACAATACGGTATGGAATCCCACCCCTCTACCTTGATTCCAGGAGGGGTGTCATGCAAGAAGCAGCGTACTCCTAACACTGGAGGAAAATACCGCCGGACGAAAATATCGCGGAGCAAATTATCGCCGGACGAAAATATCGCGGAGCAAATTATCGCCGGACGAAAATATCGCGGAGGAAATTATCGCCGGACGAAAATATCGCGGAGCAAATTATCGCCGGACCAAAATATCGCGGAGGAAATTATCGCTGGACGAAAATGTATAAAAAGGCACATTTCCCCCTGTTCCACAATCATTACCCAAATTGCGCTCCGCAGGGTGCACCGCAGGATCAGCGAACCCCATGCCTAGTACCTCGGGACACCAAACACCCGGGTCCTTGGGTCACTCTCACCCGTGCTGTGCTGCTTGCTAACGCCACACTCTCGTTCACAGAGCTGGCAACCGCCCCCCCGGTCGACGTGGCGGGCGCTCCCAGTTTTCGAGCAGTAGAGGGAACATGGGAGAGTGGGAATGGATGCACCAACACATACTGCTTGTTTGCGGTCATTTGGTACAACTTCTGACGCTTGGGTGCCGACTCGACCATGGCATTGGGAGGAGCCCCCAGAACTTGGTGGAATTTTAGAAGTTGCTCAGCCTGGGAGGAGTGAAAATACGAGGGGTATCGATTCTACCCAACGCCCGCAACCCATCCCACAGTTCATGCCAACAATTTATGCCCATAGCCTACCCACATAGCCCACAACCTATGCCTTAGTTTTTGCGGACATACGGTGCAGGGTCCATACCTCACTTTTGCCATCAAAAAGTGGCAAGCCGGTGTGCATCTCGACCAATATGCAAGCCAAGCTCCACACATCAATTGCACAATCGTAACCTAATCCCCAGATAACTTCGGGCGATCGATAGAACTGTGAATTTAAGAGGCGCAACAAGCGTTCCCCGTAAATAACAACACGTAACCCATTGAATGTCGTGCAAAAATAAACAACGAAATCCACTTTTTGTTGGCCAATCGTCGCAAATCGGCCTTTTAGTCATAAGCAAGGGAAATCATGGAAAACGTTGTAGCCGTCACGATATTGTCATCATCCATGCATCACCAAAAGGGCCAATCGTTGGAAGGAGTCCCAAATGACATACCCGACTTTGTATGTACTTGAACATCTTCTTGTGTAGGAAACACGATGATCCAAAATCTATCACCTTCACACCGGATCGCTTTGGATTCTTCAGCAAAATGTTCTGTACCACGCAAGAAGAGCAAAACTAGATGACATCCCCGAGCTGGCATGGTGAGTGCACATCGAGACGGGCCTCCACGTCCGGGTCAGCCCCAAGAGGACCGAAAGGCAAAACAATGCAATACAACATGTGGAGTAAATCGATGGATTTTCACATAACACTACGGAAAAACGGTTTCGTGGGGTGTTTTCCACTCTAAATTTATTGGCGCAAAAAAAAGGTTAGACACTACTTACTAGTGTAGAAATGGCTTTGCAAAGCCGTGAGGCCAAAAATACACGCTGATGATTGGTGCAAAATCATTTGTTTCGACTCCAAAATCATTTTGCAAAGCCGGGCCCAAAATGGCTTTGTGAAGCCAATTCCTACGACACTTTTCAATATTCAACACTCCCGAACGCGAACCATGCACCTGACGGTAGTGGCTCATGTGATCGAAGGTTACCCCCCCCTACCCGAATACCACATGCATTTTAGAAGGGACGTACTTTCGGAGCCACGGGACCATATTTTGCACCCAATATCTTCCCACGTTCAAGCAAGCGCAAGAAAAAAGAAAAAAATCACATTCGGTGCTCCTAGTTCAACTTGGTTACTTTAACTTATCCTTTGATACTCCTTGATTCCGTCGTCAGGTGGCGAGATTGGGCACCAATAGTAGCAGGCACGAGAAGATGCAAAGCACTTGCAGAGACTCGGATCATACAAAACAGCCGGGCCACGAAACCATGGTATTGCTAGAATCAAGGGAAACGCAACGCAATAGAGTATTCAGAGATAGCGCATTCCCTTCATCATCATCGTTGGGTGTTGGATGACAAATTGTGGACAAGGCCTTTGTAGAGTATTCACGACCGTAGGGATTAAAGAAACCATTCAAACCACAAACATCGCTTTCACACGGAGCATACGCACTGATGCAATAGGAAATGGGGCCACAGCAAGCGCGGCGAATGGGCGACTAGCTTTCCTCAAATTTGGCCGATCAAGTGAAAGTGACGATTAGAGGACCATGTGCAACCCCGCAATAATTGTCCAATCCCAACCACCCAACTCCTACACGTTCACACCTCGGGCTTCAAATCACAATGAATGACTCGGATTGCTTGTGATGCCAAGAAATCCAACGTTTTGAGGATTTGACAAGCAAATTTGCGGATCAAGTTGAGTGAAACACCGTTAAACTTGGTATACTTCAAAAGATCATAGAGATTGAAGGAGAGCAACTCAAATACGAGGCAAAGATGCTCCTTCCAAGAGAACACCTGCGCGGAAAATAGTGACACACGCAATACCACGAAACGGCAAGACAAAACGAAGACAACTCAAGCACAACATTCTAGTTTGTCTTCGAGTATTTGACGCAACCAAAGCACGCCTTACCTTTTTCAATTTCACAATGTTGTGTTCTTCTCCAGAAGTTGTATTCAGCTTCGACAAAATTTCTATTTCCACCTGGAGAATATGAAAAGGCATACGAAATGTTTTCTTGGAGGAAACCTTTTTCTTCCACGGCAAATCATTGAACAAACAATACCTTCGCTTGATGGAAAAATTGCACTTTATTTTTGATGATCTTGATGGCCACGCACTCGTCTCGGCGATGATCGTGTGCCTTCACCACAACACCAAAACTTCCCTTGCCTGTGAAGCACACGCCATGCCATGGCCCCGGAACCACGAGTGCACAACGTGTAGAAAGTGAAGAATTGGGTCATTGAAAATACCTAAGACATCTTGAACAATGTACCTCCCCCCAATTTCTTCTCCGATTTGTACGATGTAGTTCCCACTATCGTCGTCATAACCGTCGTTGTAGATCCCCTTCTTGTCACCTAACAACGACAAAGGGCGTCGGTAATGGTCATAACATTTCACGGTGGTTGCAAATTTCCTTAACCGCCAAAATTAATACCCGTTTTCCCCATAGCTTGTCTCCGGCGCTTTGCTTCATAGAATAACTCGTTGATGTGCTTGTATGTGGCTAATAGGTCCACAGTCAACTTGTGTGCTGGACGCTCCGTAGTCGGGCGCATGGGCTGCGGCCCCGGCTCCATGGCGAGGGGCTACTTTCAAGGCCTAACGGGGCACAAGGTGTGACACGAGTTTGACTTCGTCGACCTGCAAGTTTTGGTTTTTTAGCAAAATATGTGTTTAATTTTATCCATGGTACAAAGTCGCACTCGTTTCACTTCAAGGAATAGAGAAATTGTTATGGGAAGTTGTAGGGAAAAATCCGCAGCAGTAGGCTCAAATTTCGCTTTGATTTCGTCAACATGCAAGGAACAACGGGACTTGGAGTGAGGCACCTTCACCTATGCACACCCCAATCGACGTCTCTGTTTAATTTAAGCAAACGCGAACAGGAGCAGAACGAAGCAAATTGGCAGAAAGTCCATCGCCATCACGGACCACAAGTTCCTACCTCCAATATCACACGTCCACATTCCGGACACTGAGTTGCACCCAACAATCAAAAAGAGATCGCATCCCACAAAAAAGAGCAACGGTCCAGCCGTACAAAGCTTGCGTCGTCGCAGGAAAGTTCTTTGAGAACCGGAGTTACGCAAATTATGCGGCAAACAACCTCACAAGAATAGGCTGTTTGTGAAACAAGAAAAAAAACTACGTTTTTGAGATTCGCCAAACATGGATGAGGTCACAGAATGAGAAACCAGAGAAACCACAAGGAAACCAAGCTGAAAGAGCATGAGCGCATTGAACTCGTTGAATTCTGAGACAACTTTTTTACCTAGTCCCTTGAAGTCCCTTTACTAGTCCCTTGAAGTCCTGTAGATAAGCAGAATAAGGAATACCAATGGCCTCGGTGAGGGTTTCCCTGTTTCCTTTTAACATGCTTTTACATCGGCCAGGAAATTTTGCAGAATCATTTTTGTAAGAAAATTATAAACACGTGATCAAAGTAAATTGTTTGTGTTTACTGTAACTCTAATTTGAAATCTTTTTCCTGATGGCCGGAACGCGCGCCTTCTTGCCGGGCTTTCTTTTGAGTTCGGCGTCGCGCAGCGCACGCGACCATAATTATGGTAGAAAATTATGGTAGGTAGGTTCGGTCGCATGCGCCTGGGGTTCGCGCAGGATGCGACCGAGATTTGCAGCCTTCGCGGTCAACCAATACGGATCCTTTTCACTACTGAAGTATCGTTTGAGCAGTTCCAAAAGCACTTTCAGAATAAAAGTCCGAATGGAAATTGGTCCTCGAATACGGTGCGTGACCTCAGTTGTCCCAACATGTCACCTCCTTGTCCCCAATAGCTTCTCGCGCCCCATGCCACCAGAAGGGCCTTAAAAAACCATGTGGTGCCTGAACCCACCATAGCCCGTACTATCATCTACCACAGCCCCTACCAGCTCCTACCACAGCCCCTACCAACCCCTGCCACCAGCCCTACGAGCCCCACCCCCAACCACAACCCCTAGCAACCCCTCCCATGGCACATTTTCGTGAAAATTAACTAACCATGCCCCCATCTTTGACGGCCTGTTATTGCCGACTCATCTCGCGAAACCTTTCAATTGGTCGGACGACTTTTTCTCACAAGGCTATCATGTTTGAGTTGCCCATGCAAGATAGTATGGGACATGAAAGCCACCGAGAGTGTCCGTCAACCACGACATGAAGAACGTTGCGAGTTCTCGTAGTGGGTTCGAAGAGGAGTCGCAACGAAATTTTGCACCGGCGTATGTTTACGTGGACCTCGTAGTTTTCGCATGACCCGTTGCCGTATGCCATACTATTCGAAATTGAATATCTACTTGTTTCAGGCCATACAATTTTCCACGGACCTCCGCTTCGTCTCCAAGCTCGGTTTCTTCGTCTCAATATGCTCAGTCATATTTGGCTCCTTCTCCGGCGCAATCAATGTCGGCTCCTTCTCCGGCGCAATCATTGTCGGCCCCTTCTCCGACCCTCTCAACATGTAATGGGTCGGAGCTCACAAGAACAATTCAAACCCCAGGATTTTTCGAAAGGTATGGTATGCTGGTATGCTGGTTATTCGCTGTCGGTTTTGTGACCGAAAGGAAACATTCGCGCAGTTGCGGGGCCAAGTGCACGTTGGAGAATTGCGAGGGGCGTCATATCGGCTGTGGATGTTCTGGTTTATGCGGCCATGCCCGTGTGAAATAGTTAGTGACAAGGTGGGCCAAACCTTTGTCCCGTTAGGACCGTGGATCTTGAAGTAGAGTTTGCGGACGAAAGCTCTGGAACGGAGGTGTGGTGCCATTGTCGTCTTCTTCAGTCGACCGTCCCCGTGCATCTAGAGTCTTTTTCACGAACCATGGACCACCAATGGAGCGCACCGCATGCTTTGCGGTTGCTCAACCCAAAATCCATCACAAACGATGGACCACCAATGGAGGGCACCGCAAGCTTTGCGGTTGCAACCCAAAATCCATACTCTTTGTGCCTCTTTAAGAATGAGCGACCCTACATCGTAGTTTGGGGGATGTCCAAACGTACGACGTGAGCGCCCTCGCCCAAGGACGCGCATGGGTATTTGTTGACTATCTTTGTTGGGGCACTGCAACATCCCAATACATGATTTTCATGGCAAAGCCATCACGTGGACCATTATTTGCACGTCGTAGGTGGGTTGTGATCCAACAACGTCGTCCACAACGTGCCTTTCGTTGCGTGCATTTCGTTGATTAACCTCCTTAGAATTGTGCCCCTCTCTATCATCGATATGTCAAGTAATCGGCGTAAAACGGGTCGAGCGGCTTGAATATTTGCGTTACTTGGAGGCACGTTGGTTCCACGTGTAGCTACCAGTGCCTCACTGCGATGTCACCACGCCACATTGTTTTCTTGCGGGCACAAGAGCAAAAAAGGCGATGGGGGGGCACCTTAGAGCCATATGTGGACCGAATGGCACATGTCCTCAATTTTTGCGCGAAACGAATGTGTCAAGGGAAACTACTACCTTAACGTCGGTCTGGTTAACCCGTTTTTCTGCCAAAAAAAAAACGGGCTATGATACCCCCCTTTAAAAAAAAAACGGGCTATTGTCAATAAAACGGGCTACTGGGCAATTTGTGCCTCGTACAGCCCGTTTTACTGCCGGTAAAACGGGTTAATAGCCCGTTTTACATATAGAAAAAGTTCCATTTTTCTTTTCTCTTGAAATCCTACACCATTCAAGCATCAAGGGGATGAAATCGGTGGGGGTAATGGTGAAAGGGATTGTTCGGGACCCTCTCAATGGGTTGGCTCTGAGGGATTCCAAAATCCAACATGGAAAGCAATCCACCATCATGTAATCGCCGTTGTGTTGTTGTGTCAAGGGATTGGCCATGAAGGTGTTTTCGTGAGTTGTCGATATTGAGTGTCCACCACTCACCAAACCTTGAACCATGCTGCCAATTGTTTGTTGCACGTGGTTGCTGGTGGATGGAATGTGAATGTGATTTTTGTACAGGACCTTGATGACGCCGTGTTTGAGGAATCCCATCGGTGTAGTGCACAAAGTGAACAAGAAAGGTACAAAAACTACTTGGACACACATCAAGCCACTGTGGCACCGCCGACCAAAGTCCACAAGCGCTCAAGTCAAAAGCGAAAGTTGTCTTCCAGGTTCACTTGTAGCGTGTGCCCTAGGGCAATGTTTGGGCGTCCGCGTTTGAGATGCTTGCAAACAGTGAGCCAACACACTATTGCTACTCCTTGCGGTGGGGGGGGGGGGGTTGTGTTGCATTTGCCCATGAGCAACACCCATTTGGGAAATACATACGCATTTGCACTCGCAAGACAGTATTGTACTGGACCAGTGCACAAGTGTTACAAGAAGGGCCGCCCTACACATCAATGTGGGGCCAAAGTTGCCGAACCGTCTCCTACATACCATGCATG
Source organism: Eutreptiella sp. 'Long Island Sound 2002' (assembly GCA_964036045.1). Taxonomy (NCBI): domain Eukaryota; phylum Euglenozoa; class Euglenophyceae; order Eutreptiales; family Eutreptiaceae; genus Eutreptiella; species Eutreptiella sp. 'Long Island Sound 2002'. Next base: position 48,311,598 of record OZ038385.1, read on the forward strand.
CGTGATACTGATAACATAGGGCTTTGCCCATGTTGTGCAAATGCCTTGGCGCATTGCCTATACCTCGTTGCCTCCGTACTAGTGTCATCCATTTGCCAAGTGCCATTGACACGTACTCTGAAAACTGCCCATTGCACTACATGTGTGACATACACAAAAGTATTGACCAAAGCAATAGCACGTGGACCAATAATTGCGGTTCACACCATTATCTTTGGGCCAAACAATTCTTAAATCACTCGCACTTGTGGTTGCAAACAACACTCCATTTTAGCATGCTTTCATGCCGGATGCCACAGCGAATATAAACACAAGGGCTACCGTACAACTTGGTACTATACTATTACAAAAAATGTGTTCATGCACGGGTTTTCTCTGGGAAAACCGTGTACGTGCACGGTTTTCCCAGAGAAAACCCGTGCATGAACACATTTTTTCTAAAACCGGGTAGTTGGAGGGAAACTTTTTTTATAGAAAAAAACCGTGTACAGGGAACACGGCCCCCTTGCCCTTTCCTACTCTTGGGGTGGGCCTTTGGACAATGTGTTTGTCTTTCTCTCTCACTCTCTCTTTCTCTCTCCGTGTGTGTTTGTCTCTCTCTTTTTCTCTCTCGATTTGTCTCTCTCTTTTCTCTCTCCTCATTTCTCTCTCCTCTCTCTCCTCTCTCTCTCTCCCTCTCTCTCTCTCTCTCTCTGGCTCTGTCTCTCTCTCTCTCTCTCTCTCCCCTCCCCCCCGCCCCGTTATCTCTCTCTTTGTTTCTTTCCATGTTCGTCTCTCTCTCTCTCTCTCTCTCTCTCTCTCTCTCTCTCTCTCTCTCTCTCTTTGTTGCTCTCTCTCCCTTTCTCTCTCTCTCTCGATCACCACAAAACACTCGCACGCCGCACCCCAAAAACAAGGACTCTGGGCAGACGGTGTAACGCACCGACAACGCGCAACACATCCATCCATCCATCCATCCATTCTCTTTCTCGCTCGCTCTCTCTCTCTCTCTCTCTCTCTCTCTCTCTCTCTCTCTTTGTTTGTCTATCTCTCTCTCTCTCTCTCTGTGTTTGTCTCTCTGTCTCTGACTCTCTCTCTCTCTCTCTCTCTCTCTCTCTCTCTCTCTCTGTCTCTCTCTCTCTCTCTCTCTCTTTCCACGGATGTGCACAATACTTAAGGAATATACCTCCCAAGTTCCGCCCCAAAAAAATTCCCTTATGTCGAAAACCATGTACGTACACGGTTTTCTCAGAAAAAACCCGTGTACGTACACGGTTTTTTGGGTCCAGAAAACCGGTGCACGTACACGGTTTTTTTCTATAAAAATTTCCCTCCCTACACGGTTTTAATAATTGTGCCTATGCCACGGATATCTGCCTGTATCCCGTGGCATAGGCACGGATATCTCCCTCCGGTCGATATCCGTGCCTATGCCACGGGATACAGGCAGATATCCGTGGCATTAGGCACAATTCTTATATCCGTGGCATCAGGGCCCGAGGATATCGGCAGATATCCGTGGCATATGCCACGGGATAGATGCGCCCAACCCTTCCCTTTCCCTCATTGCATACTTGAGCCATGCACAACACAACAATTGAGGACGCCAACAATTTTGGGAAAGTTTTGTGGATAGACGTCCAAGTTGGAGCTCTACACAATGTGCTCTCTATCGATGCAAAAATGTGATGCCAATCTGTATGTAGACGTCCAAGTTGGAGCACTACACAATGTGCTCTCTATCGATGCGAAAATGTGATGCCAATATGTATGAAAGGAACATTGTTCCCTACACTTAGCCATAAATAAGCAAGTATCATGAGGTCATGGTGCCAATTACTGGGAACCAATCATTTCGGTCATACATGTCTCACATGCCCACGATCCATGCTTTGGAGGAAACCGAAGCTTGGCACATGACAAGTGGTAAATAGCATGACAAACATCACAAGTCACAGATGCAGCATTCTTCGTAATAGGATAGTCACAACAATAGCATTGTTGCTTTTCCTCTTTCACCTGAACTTTGCGAACCTTCGTGGGTGGCCCATCAAACCTAGCAGAGTCAAAAGGAGATGGGATGCCTGTGAGATCTTGGCTTGTGGGGGCCTTTGCAGGTGTGGCTTGGGCTACCCATGCACACGAACGATACATCTCACGCTCATATACCATGTTCTCCTTTTCGCTTAATTGTGTCAAGGGAAAAGTAGCATAGTCCTCCTCCGCTGTGAGATCAATGACCTCGTGCTTTGGAGACGCTGTGTGCACGATTGGGTTGTTAGCACAAGGCTCCGCCTTGATAGGACTACCAAGAACAACCACAGTCTCAGCTTTAACAGCTTTAAGAGGACTAGCATGGACAACGCAAGGCTCCGCTTTTGGCTCCTTACAAATTTCCTCGTGAGGCACCTCGAGCTCCTTAGGCTTTTGGTAACGTGCAAGAATCTCGGCGGCTTTTTCAACCCCTTTAAATTCCTTGTCTTTGCGGTGATATACCAAGAGAATTTTGACTTGAACACCAACAGATATCCGTGGCATATGCCCGGGATATCGGCAGATATCCGTGGCATATGCCCAGGATATCGGCAGATATCCGTGGCATATGCCCAGGATATCGGCAGATATCCGTGGCTGCTGTATCCCGGGCATATGCCACGGATATCTGCCGATATCCTCGGGCCCTTGCCACGGATATAATTTCAAACCGTTTTCAAAAATGGGGACTATCTACGAAGGGGTTATGGTCCACAAGGTGCTATTATGACCACACACACACACACACGATTGCAGGGCAAACGGGCACAACGTAGGATCCGAATGCCAGAATCCTCCTCAGTTGGATCGTCAAACAAGACAAAGCACGTCCAATGCCAATAGGAGCCCACACACACACACACACACACACACACACACACACACACTCGTTTCCTTTGGCATTGCGTTAAACACACACACACACACACACACACACACACACACACACACACACACACACACACACACACACACACACTCGTTTCCTTTGGCATTGCGTTAAACACACACACACACACACACACACACACACACACACACACACACACACATTTGTTTCCTTTGGCATTGCGTTGCACACACACACACACACACACACACACACACACACACACACACACACACACACACACACAGGAACACACACTACCACATAGGATTCACAACATTTTACCATGTGGTCATATCATGATTTAGGACATTGTGTTGCATGTCGCAAATCGCTTCGGCATGAAATATTTTTGTACCTTGACAATTCCTGAGAACATTTTTGAGTGTTGGTTGTAAATCGCAAGGTGCGATTCTAAGCGAGGGCCGGAAAGTTGCATGGGCCAAAAAAAAAAGTTCTCAGACATGTGGTGCAGCACAGTGCTTGGAAAACCGAAGGCGTCCGCCGCTTGGAAAAAGTGCTTGGCAGTTTTGATGGGCGGGGGTGGTTGGGTTGCAAGGTTGCATGCGAGGTTGCAGGGTGGGGAGGGCTGGGATTGGTGCTTGGAAGGGGGGGGGGGTGCTTGGAAATTTTGATGGGCAAGGGTGGTTGGGAAAAGTGCGTGCAAGGTTGCACGCGATGTTGCCGGCTGGGCTGGGCTGGGATTGTTGCTTGGAAAGGAGGTGGGGGGGAGGTTCGGGAAAGTGCTTGGAAAATTTGATGGGCGGGGGTGGTTGGGAAAAGTGCTTGCGAGGTAGCATGCAAGGTTGCCGGGTGGGCTGGGCTTGGGCTGGGATTGGTGCTCGGAAGTTGCTTGGGTCGATGCACAGAAAATGTGTTCGGGGCCAATAAGTGCTTGGGAAAAGTAGTTCCAAAAGTCGGGTGCGAATAGCAGAGGGGTGTTGTAGCCGTGATCAAATATACATTTCAAGGGAGGCATATTTGTTACATGTATTTTCCGACGATTGTGGGTCGTGACACATGCGAGAGTGGTATAAAATTTCCTGGCTTTGGCTTTGCCGCCTACCTTTATCAAGTATTTGATGTATACAGTGCTGAAATTTCATTTTTGATGCTAAATATGCTGTAGACCAAAACAACATCAGATGCACCCGCCCCGCCCCAACAAAAGTAATTATTTATTTTGCTTGGCACCCGCCTACCTGCCCCCCCCCCTTGCCACCATGAATCATTTTACCCGCTAACATGCCCACCCCCCGAATGATTAATTACCTAGGCAGGTAGCACAAGATTCCTAGAGTACTTGGGGTGGAGTGTGCACCACGTGTGTTTCATCTTGAAGCAAATGCTTTTTGGGGGGGCAAGAGATGCCGGTGATTTGCAATTTGCAAACAACCAAGGCTTCTAGTCCAAGGATCTACTGACTAGGATGTGCAATTTCATCAACCAAAGGATATTTTCGTATGTTAAAGTATGTGCAGGGGCTCTATCTGCCCTGGCACGTCCCAGCACCGTCCATTCCGAGGTACCAGCCCACATTGCGGAGCGTGTGGAATGCACAGGTTGGGGCCCGCGTTCCCAAGTCACCTGCACGATGACGCGGGTCACTCCCGCGTCGTGCCATATGATGCGCTCGTAAAGGGGGGCATAAAATTGCAGCGGGGCGAATAATTGCAGGGGTTTGGGAGAGAAACTCGTAGTCTGGAATAATTGCATGCCAAAGCTAACCAACCTTCTTCTTCACAAACATAGCCATGGATATTCATTGCAAAAGTTTTTGTGGGGTTGCGGGTTTTGGCAGGGCGTTGGCAGAGCTGGCAGCCAGTGCTCTCTCAACCTCTGCTACTTGAGGGGCTGCAGGCACATCCTTAAAAAGCCATGTGGCCTGGGTGGGAAAGGCATGATGTCAGACGTGGTTGTACCTGGGACCAATCCCAGCGAAATGAATGCCTTGAATGCCATTGTTGTCAGGTATACCGTCATCAGGACCAACGGCAACCTGTGCATCCTCAAATTCAACCTCATTGTCGCTGTCCGGAACTGAGACAAGCGATGCATACTCGTCATCACACATTACACCACTGCAACACGAGGACAGCAAATAATTGCAGGGCGGGGGGGGGGGGGATAATTGTCGAGGGTCCACAGAATTTTACAAGGCCCGAATTAATTGCACCCACCCGCAATTATACGCCCCCCCCCCATTTAGCACACATGCATCACCAGGAAATCTAGTGGCCCGGCGGCGGTACGGAGAACACAATCTCCTTGGCCCGGGGAACCCGGGTGGCTCCCCACATGGACCGTCAGACATCGGCGCCAGGGCCACAATGTGTAACGCCAGGGGGTCAGTGGGGTGCTGACCGCCTGCACCCGGCGGTGGAAGCCAGTAGGTGGGGCAGGCAGTGCAGTGCCCCGCGCCCTGCCTCCAGCCGCTTGTTGTGCACCGGCCCGGTCTGCTGCAAGCCACCCACGGCCACGTCCACCCCGAGCTGGCGGAAGCAATCTGCCACCAGAAGGGCCTGCCCGTGGAGCAGAACCGCTGGGGCGCCCGCCTCGCTTGCACCCAAGAGTAGGACTTGTCCACGCGGACGTCTTCCCCTGTGAGCCGGAGCCACTCCTCTATGGTCAGTGCCTTGCCCCGAAAGGCCGCCGCTCCCAGGACCGTTGCCTAGGTGTCATCAGCATAGCCCGACAACCCCAGGGCCGTGTACCCGCTGCCCTGGTCCGCTAGCGGTGGCAGCCCCGCGGGGTCCTGCTCGTCCTTGGAGTCAACCACGGAACCCTCAAGATGCAGGGAGTCAACCCCAAGATCACTAACCAGGGGCACCCCTTCAGGATTCCGCTGGTGGCCTTCCACCACGACCCTAGGTTGCCCTCCACCTTGAAGGCCCAGTGGAGTTGCTCATACCCGGCCAGGGCCCGCCAGCTCCTGGGGTCCATGCCCAGCTTCAACGCCGGCACGATGGCTTCGGGGATGAGATCGAAACATTGAACGTAATGGATGCTCATCCCCGCCACCGCCCAGGGCCAGGGCCGCTAAACACGCGGCCTCTCACGGTCCTCTCCATGGTGGGCGTCCGCCAGGCGGACACCATCCGCCAGCAAGAGGCCTAGGAGCACCCTAGCGCCTTCGGCCTTTGGCCGGCGCGCAACGCGCTCAATGGGACGGTGGTGACCCATGCAGGTCCTCTTGGGGCTCTACCACCTCCGGCATCCCCTCCTTGGGGATGAGGGCCGTGTAGCCGTCTACCAAGCAGGCGCCAGCGGCCCCGGCGCTCTACCGCTTGCAGCAGCTCCGTGAGCCACCCTAGAAGGACCTCCGGGAGGGCCCGGAGCTCAGCCAAGCTCTAGCCATCTAGCCCCAATGCCCATGGGTGCATCCGCGCTAGCCCGCGGCGCAAGAGGTCACCCGTCAGGGGTGAGGCAAGCATGGGCACACGGTGCACATGGTGGCCATACCTATGGAGCGATGGAGCTGCGGCACTCCACGTTGTGGTGCCGTGTCCTGGTCCCCGTTGGGGGACCTTTGAAAACCTAGGGGGGGTTTTAGGGGACCTATGGGTACTTATGGGTGCCTATGGGGACCTATGAGGACCCATGGGGACCGATAGGGACCCATAGGGACCCATGGGGACCTATAGGTAGTTATAGGGACCTACGGCCTCGGCACGGGCCTAGGCACCCTCCACACGCACGGCGTGTATGGGGTCCGTTCCCAACTAGTGCTCAACAAGGCGCCGTGGGAACACGGGCTCAAGTACATGGCACAACACAATGCGGCACCCAAGGTGGTTGGGGGGGGACTTCAACTTCCCTTTGGACGATCTCCATCATGCCAACCCAAGGGTGCTAGCCCTGTTTCCGGCGCGGCGCCTCGTCGACTCGGATTCACAGCTGGCGGCGGCAGCCAGCCGGGCTCCTGTGTGCTCGTACTTGGGGCCGATGGGTTGCTGGCGGACACGCGCATTGCGTCCCTGTTGCTGAAGGCTCCTCCCGTCAAGGGGCATACCGGGTCATCAGCCATGTGCTTTGACCTGCCACTATGGGGGGCAAGGCAGCGGGTGCTGAAATTCATGTGGCCACGCCCAGTGGCCCCCCTCGCGCGGGAGTCAGACAAGGAGGCATGGCTCGTCTCCCGGCTAGTGGGCCCTTTGCAGCGGCGCTGATCCGCGACGTTGGAAGCGCGCGACATTGACCAACTTTGGGCCTTCTGGACATGAGTCGCCGAGGAGTTCCTCTCGGCCCTCTCGTGGAGTCACCACTGCCGGCAACCCCCACACCTACCCCGGGGGCGTGGGCTGACGGGCTCCTGCAAGTGGTCCGCTTGTCCCCACGGCAAGCGGAACAGGGGGCGCCCGACCACCTGCCCCGTGGCATTCCTACAGGCGGCGCTACGCTCCTTGCGGGAGGTGCTCCGCTGACTGCCAAGGCCCAACCCCATGCTAGGACCGCCCCCATGCAAAATCCTAGAGGCCATACGCGTGCTCGTGGGGCAACAGGAGCGCATCTGCTCTTTGGGCCCATAGTACTGTGGAGTGCAGACGGGGGGGCCTCAGAACTCCCAGGCAACGACTGGGGAGCTGCACCGTCTGCAAGGGATCTTGAAGGGCAAGATCCGCACGGTGTAGGGCTGCGAGGACGATGCGCGCCTCCAGGCCTGGTGCAAGTGGCTTGGGGAGGCATGGTCCACAAACCAGGGGGCGGTGGACTAGTGGCCGAAGGACGAGTCCTTCGCGCCCCCAATCACCCTCCTCACCCGCCCGGATGGCACGGCCACAGCAAACTTTCGGGAGATGGACGGTTTTCTGTAGTACGCGTGGCACCACATCAACCGCAAGTACACCGCCACATCGGAGCCGGGGCCCTCATTCGCCTGGGGCTTCACTTGCCGGGCAAGGAGCCCTTGGCGTACTAGGATGCCCACTCCTCCTAGGGGGGCAGTCCTAGATGCCGCCGAGAGGGCCTGCCAGCCCGCCTGGTGCGCCCTGGCTGCCACGACGCGCTGTGACTATGCATGTTGTGTGGCAGCCCTGCCCTACACTGCAAGTGCCGTTTTCAGGGAGGAAGGGTCGCCCCCCCCCCCCCCCTCGCCCGGCCCTAAGAACCCTCCTCCCCCAGCCCTCCCCCGCGCCCACCAAGTGTCCCTTGGGGCAGGATGTGGGTTTCAGGTTCTGGCGCATCCTTCGGCTACCACTTCAGGTCACGCGTGCCCAGCAACACGTCAGAGGTGGAGACACCGAGAAGTGAAGCTAAGGTCCCCTGTCGCGTGTGCAGCGTGTCTTGCCTGCTCCAGTCACGTGTGTTGTGTAGTGGATGGATTGTGCCGCTTGCCTTAGGCGTTGTGGTGGAATCCCCCCACGCGTGCAATTGACGCCCTTTTGTAGGTGCTTGGGCCAGCAACACAGTCAGAGGCGGAGACGCCGAGAAGTGAAGCCAAGGTCTCCTGTCGCGTGTGCAGTGTGTCTTGCCTGCGCCGGTCGCGTGTGCCGCTTGCCGTAGGCGTTGTGGTGGCCTGAATCCCCGTGCGCACGCAACTGACGCCCTTTTGTAGGCGCTTGGGGCACCTGTGGGCTGCTGATCTGGGGAAGGGCATTTCCAGCCACAGAAAGAAGAAAGTCCCCCACCCCACCCCTTTTGATAGGAACTCAGTAAGAAACAGCAGCAGTAGTCATGTCTGAGCGGGCGGACGCTAGTGGCAAGTCCGGTAAGAATCCCCCGTGTATCCAGTGAACGGACCTCTGCTTCATACCGCCAGAAAGGGGACATCAACGTCCACGAAACGCTGGCCGCTGATCCGTGATGATCCCTGTAAAGAGGTTTGTTGGGGAAATGGGGACGTGGCAATCGACATTTCGTCATCTCGGGCCCCCTCAGCAGAGCCCCCCCCCCCGCCCGAAGGTGTGTGGGATGCACCGTCTATGTGCTCTGGTGAAGCGCGTGGGTCTCTGGGTGTTGGGCGCATTGGTGGTGTGGTTGCCCCACAAGAGGATGCCACTGGAATCAGGGCACCGACGACTGGACCCCGGATGGCCCCCGCGGGCTCGTCAACGCCCCCCCCCCTCCAGGCATGCATCAGAGGGGAAGTGACCTCGAAGGCGGCCCCAGAGGCGGTTAGGCAGGCGGTTGGAGGAGGTTGCCAAAGCGGTTGGGGGCGGTTACTGTCGATTACAAACGCCATTGAAGCTGGTACTTGGCGTCAGGGGACAGTGGCTGGGCATAGGCAGGGCGCGCTGGAAGGGGGGGGGGGGGTATTCGAACGGCCGTACACCATCGGGGGAGGGGGGGGTACCCCCCCTTCCTGACCAAAGTGACCATCGTGGGAAAAAAGCAAATTTACTGTTGGAAAAATCTCGTCGGGCCATTTTTGACAAACCTTTGGGTCCCCTTCCCCCCCCTTTCAATACTCCCCTGGGGGGGGGGGGGGGGGCCTTCCAATGCACCCCTGAGGGCGTGTGGTCGCGCAGTGCAGGAGGGCGTGATGGTGTGTGCGCGTGCGGACCGGGCCCCTGCCTCGCGTGAACAGGACCGCCCGGCTTCAGACGGGTCTCTGCGCGTGCGACTGTCCCTGGGGAGCAGATCCGCGCCCCCCAGCCCCCGCCCCATGCCCTCGCCCACGGCCTCCAGCTCTTCGCCCCCGTCCGTGGTCCCCGACGCCCCCCCACCGGCGCGCGGGCTCCCTCCCACACTGCCCAAGGCAGAGCTCACCAAGCTCGTCCTCAAGCCCGACTCCCTGAAGGTGACGCTGTTCCGGAAGAAGCCGAGCCCCGCCGAACAGGCCCCGACGGAGGGTTTCAACGACCGCGTTTGAGCGTGCGGGGCGGCCCCGTTCCGGTGCAGACTTGTGCATGGGATGGGTCCCGGTCTGTGCTTGGAATTGTGGGGCTGGCGCCAGACGTGCTGCGGATGTCCGGCAGGAAAACCGATTTCCGTTCGGAATCACCCCCGTACCATTGGCCGCACCGGTACATCTGCCGCGATCGCGCCTGGAACTCGGTAGGAACGCGCTGCATTCGGTGTTCCACTCGGTAGGATCCCGCCCCCTCCGATCGGGCAGACACTCGTGGCACCCGCGGCGTCCGGGCTGACCCAAAGCACCAAGAAGCGTGACGGCGGCCGTCTGTGCGGCCCACCGTATGTCGGAATGCACCCATTTCGTGCCGTCTTCTGCCAATTCCAGGAGATGGCAGGCCTCATACTTGGCACAGGCCGGCCTGGGGGTGCATCCGTTCAAAGGGGATCGGGCACGCCGAAGTCTGGGTATGAAAAGCTCGCGCCGTGTGCATCCGCGGGTCTGCTGAAGCGCGCGCTGCGAGCGAGGCAGTCTCATTGGTGTCATTTGAAGACGGTGGACCCACCGCCTTCATGATGGCATCGGCGGCCCCAAGGCACATGCAAGTCTCATCCAGCAGATCAAGGGCATGGGAATCGCTACCAGTCGAGGCAGAATGGAGAAATCACCGTCGGTGATCAGTGGGGACGCCCTCCTCTAGCCCACACAGTTTGCAGCCCCTCGTACGATCCTCTAACCCCCACCCATGTCATTCCTGTGCCCCTCCGCCCTGACCTCGGAGCTGTGATAATGACCCCCTCACCCCCTCCCCCACACCAATTTGCATTGTGCTTCTTTTCTACTCCTGTGTGAGGTTGTGTGCCTTTGCGTGGGTGCCATCCCCTCAACGCAGGGATCATTTTGAGGTAACCCCCCCCCAAGTTATAAGCAAGCACTTGGTGACAGAGTTTCTGACCCAGGGCTATTGATGACAGACTTTGTGACCAAGGGGTACTGATGACGGAGTTTCTGACCCAGGGGTACTGATGACAGAGTTTATGACCCAGGGGTACTGATGGCAGAGGTTATCACCCAGGGGTAATTTGCTGTTGTTTGCTTATATTGTTTTGCTTGCTTATTTTTTTTGCTTGCTTACTTTTTTTGCATGCTTGTATTCGGAGCACAGTCTGTTTTCACTCCAGAAAGATGGCTCTCCCTGACACCAATGACCCCCAGTTCTTTTATGATGACATCACAGCAGCCCGAGAGGAGGATGAAGAGGCTGTTTGAGGCTTGTTATGAGGCTGCGACAGATGTTGAGGACGCAGGCAGCATTGGTGCTGCATCAAATGGATGTATAGCAGAACATGCAGTTGAAGATGCCTCTTGTCTCTGTTTTTTCTCTTGTTATAGCTCTTTTGCATTGAAACCCAGGAGGATGCAAAACACTTCAAGATTTCGATTTTTCCTATTTCCAGCCTTGTGTTCTGCTGCGACGCGCGCGTCTGGCGCCAGCTACTGCCCAGGGTACCACACACGTGCTGTGTTGTATTCTCGCCATACAGTATGCTTGCGTATGTTCCAGACCCCCCCCCAAAAATAAGCAGGCGTGCTTGCTTTTATTTTGGTGCTCACGGGGGGAGGGGGATGCATTGGAAGGGGGGGGGGGGTCCAGCCTATGCCCAGCCCCTGTCTCCCTGACGGCAAGTGCCAGCCTCAAAGGCATTTGTAACCGACAGTAACCGCCCCCCAACCGCTTTAGCAGCCCCCTCCAACCGCCTGTCTAACCGCCTATGGGGCCGCCTGGCCCTTCTGATGCATCCCTGGGGGGAGGGGGGGGGGTATGTGTCATGAGGAAGCATTGATTTCTACACCTTTTTCGGCCCCATTTTGAGGCAATTTTGAGGTACTGCTGGTCCTAAGACAGGCTGGTCCTCTGGGGTCAAACATACGTTCGGTAACGGATGCCTCTTTCCCAGATCCTGCCCAGACATGCCACTAGCGTCCGGCAGGGAAACTGGTTCTCAGTCGCGATCGCCCCGTACCAAAGGCCACTCAGTAATACACACTCCCCGCACCAGTAGAACTCAGTAGGAACGTGCTGCGTCCAGCGTGTGGCTCAGTAGGACCCTGCTACACCTGGTCACGTCTGAGTTGGCAGACGCTAGTGGCAAATCTGATCCTGCCCCCGCCCCCCGTTTTTCGGGGGGCTGGAAACCCCCAAAATGGAACACAGGGGGCCCTACGTGTATGTTGTAATTCGTGTAATTTTTTTTTTTCGCTGTAAATGCGCGTAACAAAAAAACCGTATAGTCGTGTAATTTTTTTTTTTTCGCTGTAAGTCGTGTAAGCCGGCTTACACGACTTACAGCGGAAAAAAAAAAATTACACCACCTGACGGTTTTTTTGTTACACGCATTTACAGCGAAAAAAAAAAAATTACACGACTTACAGCAAAAAAAAAAAAATTACACGACCTGACGGTTTTTTTGTTACACGCATTTACAGCGAGAAAAAAAAAAAATTACACGACTTACAGCAAAAAAAAAAATTTACACGACCTGACGGTTTTTTGTTACACGCATTTCAGGGGGGGGGGGGAAATGCGATTCGCATTTTTTCGCATTTTCCGCATTTTTTTTCGCATTTTCTGGGCAGGTCCCTTAGTGTAATGTTCAAGAGGATACATTCAAGTGGCATTGTGTAGTTCAACTAAAGGGTAGTTTTGTAGTCAAGTCAGTGTTTGCATACCTTCCCAACACCGCCACTTTTGTTTGTTACATGGCTCCTTTTCCCTTAGACATGTCACATGCTATGCCCTCCCATTGCCCTCCTTCTGAGCCCACATCTGATGATGGAAATAGCCCACCCCGCCGCAAAGTACGTGGTAAGGGGAGAGGTGGTGCCGGCGCAAAGTATTGCACCATGGGCCCTGGGAAGCGGAAGGAACAATTCCCTGGCCATCCCCTGAGTCTCCGCACCAATGATCTTGGTATTGAAGTACTATGGTGCGATGCGTGTGGATGCCCCGTGAGCCACACAACGAAGAGCACAGTCCAATGTCATTTGGACTCCAAAAAGCACCAGGTGGCCGTTGAGACTATGCAGAAGAGGGAGAAGGCACGGGTCGAGCGCCGCCTAGAGGCAGAGGCAGATGCTCTACCTCATAAAGCCGCAATCAGGCAGCTCTGACTTCCCCAAAGTCAACGGCCAGCGTGTGCTTGACGGGCACCGAGGAGCAATTCACAAGAAGACTGCCGACGAAGCAAGGAGTGAATTGTGTCGTGCGGTTGGCTTTCATCACGGATCACACTTCCGTGCTCATGGCTGCCATCAACTTGGCGCAATCCGATGGACCAGTGGCCTGCTTCGTGTACGACAAGATGAAGGACGTCCAGTTCCATTGGGAGGATACTCTGCAGCGGAAGATATTGCATCCGCGGATTGAGGAGGCGTTGAAGAAGTTGCCCAGGTCCGCAGATAGTATCCGCCGGAAATTGTTTGGTGTGATGGAGGAGATGCTCAATGCGTTGAAGAATCGCTTCGAGAAGGAGGCTGAACAACTTGAGTTCTTCCAGCAGCTGCGTGTGCTCAACCCACGCAACCTCAGTGACATGGATACAAACTTGTCCTCCTACAAGTCGCTGAAGCTGGATGAAGTTCCTGGCGTCCAAGAGGAGTGGAATTTGTACCGCAGAACGGAGTTCCGGAACATCAACAACGGTGATGAACTTCTTGCATGGTGGGAGAGTCGGCCAGACTCCCTTTTCAAGGAGGCGGTGTTGTTCTTGATCACCATCCCTACCAGCAGTGGGGCAGTGGAGAGGTTCTTCTCGCAAGCTGGCAACGTCTCCAAGAAGCAAAACAAGTTGTTGAATCAGATGAGGCGATTGGCTTTTATGGCGCGCTTCAACTTGGATGTCGAAGGGCGCCTTGTATAGTGTAGCTTCCGACAGCCGCCAACGTATACCTACGGGCGGTTAAGCTATCCAACTAGGGGCGAATAGTCGGGGGCAACGAACCGCGAAACGCATCGATACGCCAAGCTCACTGGACTGGGCACCCTGTGGGCTTGGGAAGGCTTCCGACAGCCGCCAACGTATTTGTACGGGCGGTTAAGCTATCCAACTAGGGGCGAATAGTCGGGGGCAACGAACCGCGAAACGCATCGATACGCCAAGCTCACTGGACTGGGCACCCTGTGGGCTTGGGAAGGCTTCCGGCAGCCGCCATTGTATTCTTACGGGCGGTTAAGCTATCCATTGAGGGGCGAATAGCCGGTTGCTTCAATGGGGTATGGGGTGGAGGCAGTATTGGGGCTCTGCTGCTTCTTGCCGAGGGTGTAACGCCCCTCCTCCTAAACCACAGTAGAAGGGTGAGACTTCCCTACCACGCTTTGCATGTTGAGCCGGGGCCGTAGTCTTCACATTGATGGAGCGATGGTGTCAACAGATCAACATGCGTCTTGATAAACATAGGGGTTTTGGGAGTCCTATAGCATTTTAGCAAAACCGCATTTTATGCCGCATTTTTTCTCGCATTTTCCGCATTTTTTCCGCATTTTTCCGCATTTTTTTCCAATCCCGGCGACCGCATTTTTCCCCCCCCCCTGCGCATTTACAGCAGAAAAAAAAAGCGTCAGGGGTTATGTAGCCACCTTGCCCACTTGTGGGCCACTTCTGATTCTGCCCCCCGCTCTGCAGCGGTGGGGCTCCCCGATACGGCAGGGGTGAGGTAGCCAATTTGCCCACTTGTGGGCCACTTCTGATTCTGCCCCCCGCTCTGCAGCGGTTGGGCTCCCCGATACGGCAGGGGTGAGGTAGCCAATTTGCCCACTTGTGGGCCACTTCTGATTTTGCCCCCCGCTCTGCAGCGGTGGGGCTCCCCGATACGGCAGGGGTGAGGTAGCCAATTTGCCCACTTGTGGGCCACTTCTGATTTTGCCCCCCGCTCTGCAGCGGTGGGGCTCCCCGATACGGCAGGGGTGAGGTAGCCAATTTGCCCACTTGTGGGCCACTTCTGATTCTGCCCCCCGCTCTGCAGCGGTGGGGCTCCCCGATACGGCAGGGGTGAGGTAGCCAATTTGCCCACTTGTGGGCCACTTCTGATTTTGCCCCCCGCTCTGCAGCGGTGGGGCTCCCCGATACGGCAGGGGTGAGGTAGCCAATTTGCCCACTTGTGGGCCACTTCGGATTCTGCCCCCCGCTCTGCAGCGGTGGGGCTCCCCGATACGGCAGGGGTGAGGTAGCCAATTTGCCCACTTGTGGGCCACTTCGGATTTTGCCCCCCGCTCTGCAGCGGTGGGGCTCCCCGATACGGCAGGGGTGAGGTAGCCAATTTGCCCACTTGTGGGCCACTTCTGATTTTGCCCCCCGCTCTGCAGCGGTGGGGCTCCCCGATACGGCAGGGGTGAGGTAGCCAATTTGCCCACTTGTGGGCCACTTCGGATTCTGCCCCCCGCTCCGCAGCGGTGGGGCTCCCCGATACGGCAGGGGTGAGGTAGCCAATTTGCCCACTTGTGGGCCACTTCGGATTCTGCCCCCCGCTCTGCAGCGGTGGGGCTCCCCGATACGGCAGGGGTGAGGTAGCCAATTTGCCCACTTGTGGGCCACTTCTGATTTTGCCCCCCGCTCTGAAGGGGTGGGGCTCCCCGATACGGCAGGGGTGAGGTAGCCAATTTGCCCACTTGTGGGCCACTTCTGATTTAGCCCCCCGCTCTGCAGCGGTGGGGCTCCCCGATACGGCAGGGGTGAGGTAGCCAATTTGCCCACTTGTGGGCCACTTCTGATTTTGCCCCCCGCTTTGCAGCGGTGGGGCTCCCCGATACGGCAGGGGTGAGGTAGCCAATTTGCCCACTTGTGGGCCACTTCTGATTTTGCCCCCCGCTGTGCAGCGGTGGGGCTCCCCGATACGGCAGGGGTGAGGTAGCCAATTTGCCCACTTGTGGGCCACTTCTGATTTTGCCCCCCGCTCTGCAGCGGTGGGGCTCCCCGATACGGCAGGGGTGAGGTAGCCAATTTGCCCACTTGTGGGCCACTTCTGATTTTGCCCCCCGCTCTGCAGCGGTGGGGCTCCCCGATACGGCAGGGGTGAGGTAGCCAATTTGCCCACTTGTGGGCCACTTCTGATTTTGCCCCCCGTTTTGCAGCGGTGGGGCTCCCCGATACGGCAAGGGTGAGGTAGCCAATTTGCCCACTTGTGGGCCACTTCGGATTTTGCCCCCCGCTCTGCAGCGGTGGGGCTCCCCGATACGGCAGGGGTGAGGTAGCCAATTTGCCCACTTGTGGGCCACTTCGGATTCTGCCCCCCGCTCTGCAGCGGTGGGGCTCCCCGATACGGCAGGGGTGAGGTAGCCAATTTGCCCACTTGTGGGCCACTTCTGATTCTGCCCCCCGCTTTGCAGCGGTGGGGCTCCCCGATACGGCAGGGGTGAGGTAGCCAATTTGCCCACTAGTGGGCCACTTCTGATTTTGCCCCCCGCTCTGCAGCGGTGGGGCTCCCCGATACGGCAGGGGTGAGGTAGCCAATTTGCCCACTTGTGGGCCACTTCTGATTTTGCCCCCCGCTTTGCAGCGGTGGGGCTCCCCGATACGGCAGGGGTGAGGTAGCCAATTTGCCCACTTGTGGGCCACTTCTGATTCTGCCCCCCGATTTGCAGCGGTGGGGCTCCCCGATACGGCAGGGGTGAGGTAGCCAATTTGCCCACTTGTGGGCCACTTCTGATTTTGCCCCCCGCTCTGTAGCGGTGGGGCTCCCCGATACGGCAGGGGTGAGGTAGCCAATTTGCCCACTTGTGGGCCACTTCTGATTCTGCCCCCCGCTCTGCAGCGGTGGGGATCCCCTCCCAATCCCCAAAGGCGTACTCGGAGCACCATTCCGAGCGAAACAACCCCTTTGGGGGTGGGAGATTGGTTGACCGACAAGGATATCCTGTGTTGGTTGAACCAAGAGGTCTGCCACAATGAAATCGATGAACCACGTGCGTGGACTCTCGCGGTTATATATATCAAGAGACTCTCCAAGTACATGCAGAGAGTTGAATCCGGCGAAAGAATGACCAACATGAGGTGGTGCCGCCGCCACATTTTTGTGGTTAATTCCAATGACAAGGAAGGGTTGCACTGGTTTGTGTGTGCCTTCGATTGTCGTGTCCGGTTGGAGCTTTTCACTATTTGGGTTTGGGAACCCCTAAGCTCCACTCATTTGATCCGTCCTTTCTTGTCGGCCTTGAAGAAGCTTTCGCGAACCACCAAGCACCGCGCCTTGGGATTCCAAACGGACGGTTGGTCTTGTGGTTTTGAAAGCTTGAACATCGCAAAGCAGGTGGTGGAGCACCGGGGTACTTTTTCCAATGTGCCCCTTGTCCCAATGGGTGCCGGTTTTGTGGACTATGTGCTCAGCATTGTTAACGCTGATCGTGCTGTGCGGGTCGCTCAAGCGCCCGGTGATGATGTGGAGGGCGTGATCGAGCTTGCTGGCCCTCCTGAGTCCCCCCCCAGCACCCAAGTTGAAGGTGCACTTTCGGCTAAGGAGGACAGTGTTCAGGCCACCCCCACCCCACTCGAAGGCAAGGAGGCCTCCGCCGAGCAGAGCGTGGAAAGCCCGGAGGCTAGGCCGCAACCTTCCGTGGACACTCCCACCGAGGAGGAGGACACCCGTCCCAAGGTCCTCATCCGTGGAGAGTGGCGCAAGGTGCCGGATGGCGACCCAGCAGATGCATCTGGCCAGCTGGAGCGTGACCAGCTTTTCATTGATGACCTGTGCAAGCAGGTAGTTCCAGAGTTGCGCGCCGCTTGTCAGCTTAACGCCAATCCTGGTGCAAAGCCCAAGTCCGGTGACACAAAAACGGACTTGATCTACAAGCGTGCATTCTGCAACTACTTGTAGCGGGTGCATGTTTTGTGGGCTGTATTTTCCTCCGCCGTTTGGTGTACCAATGGTGGAGCGTATAAGATTGCTATAATATTGGCCCCATGCCAGTGCCTTGGTGGCCTATAATGGTGGCAGTAGCGTTGGCCATGGCCCTGTCGGGACTCTTTTTCTTGAGCCTGATTTTGTTCCCAGTGCAGGCACACTGGATGTTGGCCATGGCCCTGTCAGGACTCTTCTCTTGGGCCTGATTTTGAGTCTAGTGCCAATGACAACATGTGAAACTATGTTATATTGGCCGAGTCCCAACTAATTGGTGGCCACGCGGAGTACTATGTGCTTTGTGGACTCGGCGTCCCATCGTTAAGGTCGCTATGGGGTGCCGTACGGAACCGGCAGCTGTACATATTGCGCATGTATTGCAAAGGTTGGATTTCTTTCAATTTTTCAATTTTTTTTATAATTTACACGACTTACAGCAAAAAAAAAAAATTACACGACTTACCGCAAAAATTAAAAAATTCAATTTTTTTTTATAATTCACACGACTTACAGCAAAAAAAAAAAAATTACACGCATTTACAGCAAAAAAAAAAAAATTACACGACTATACGGTTTTTTTGTACACGACTTACATTTTTCACGGGCCCTACACACTAACTCCCTGCAACCTGGCCGGTGTCGCCCCGCCTTTTTCGCAACAAGACCGCTACGCTAACCCACCAGTGCGACGGAGAAAAATTGGATGTGTGGGGAGTGGGGCACTTGGAGCCCCCCACCCAAAGGGGGGGGGGGGGGCGTCACGCATCTGTTTCCCATAGCGGGGGGGGGGTTGGGAAAAGGGGCCCCAAGGGCAGAAAGGTTGTTTCTTCAGTCAGTGCAGGCAAAGGAAGAAGGTTATTGCACTTCCCATTCGGATGCATGCGTGTGTTCCCATGCTCTATACGTCGCGTTTGATTGGCAGCATGGCACCCGTTGTTTGCCCCACCTCTCCAACCCCTGGCCCTGAGAGATCAAAACACTCTTGTCAGTGGGGGTATGCAATGGTGAGCCCTGAGTTGCCGAATTCATTGTTTCAACGAAGAATTGGCCCATTCAGTACACAAACGACACTCAGAGCAAGTGAAGGGACCACTATTTATGGTGTGGAAGGGGCCTGCCCTTGGAGCCCCCTCCAGGGGGGGGGGGGATTGGAAATGGGGATCCAAGGCCCCCCGGCCCCACAGTTTCAATTTTTCCTCTGCCCAGGGGCACTGCAGGCGGTCAGTGCACCGCCCGCCCGCCCGCCCGCCCGCCCGGGCCTGTGACTGTGCCGCCCGCATATTGGGGCGGTGGGGCCAGTGATGGGACGGACATGTATTGGGGCGGTGGGGCCAGTGATGGGACGGACGGCGGGCCTCCGGTACTCTGCCTGGGTCACTTGGAGTTCGTCGATGTGGGCCACACCCGACGCTCACCGCCCTCCCAATGAGCACCCCCAGCGCCGCTCCCAACATGTTGACCCGAGGAGGCCCCCCTCGTGCCACACGGACCCATCCAGTGGGGAGGCCGTGGTGACGGAGGGAAGGGGGGCGGGTTGCCGTGGCATGGGCAGGTGGGGGGCCCGGGGGCTCGTGCCGTGGCTTCGTGCTGGAAGAGGGCGTGCGTGCCGCGGCCGTGTGCCAGGGGTATGCCGGGTGACACGTGCCGGGGTCGTGCGCCGGAGATGTGCGCCCGCGCGTTGCAGGAACAGACACCACCTGCAGTGGTGCCCCGGCGTTGCAGCGGTGAGACCATTTAGCCCCAGACCACCCCCCTCAAGACCCCTCCTGACCCTGTAACCTCTCTATCCCCCATCCGCAGCCCAGTTGGTATCCCCCCTATCCACGATGAGTCATCAGACGTAGCTCATCCTCTGACTATGTGTCAGCTGCGCTCCCACAGTCATTTGTGGGGTTGTTGTGGGACCACACAGCCCTGACCCCTGACTCCGAGAGTTACACCGAGTGCCACACAGTGAGAAGGCTGCGGCAGCTCATCTTGTCTTCCCGATGCGTGACAACCTTGTTCTGCACACCCACCCCGATTTCATGACCGAGCCAGAGGTCACAGAAAATTGTCATGTTTTGCATACGGGAGGGGGGAAATCTTGGCAGATGCGAAATTTGGTATGGCGAAATGTGGCACAACAGAATTGTACCACATTTTGCCATGGTATTTTAGGGCCGAAGCCAGGGGATGCAGGGTGCAGAACCATTAGAACAACCATTAGAATAAAAAAAAATTGTGGAGGATATCATGTTTTACCTTTGAACCCTGTTTCACAGGTCAATAGCAGAGAGAAGCAGATTGTTGGCTGTGTTGCAGAGCTTGTGAGCTGCCCTTCCCCAGCCAAAGGAACCCTCCTTCTGGGAAAGGGCTGGAGTCAAGATCACAGGGGGACCCCAGCTGCAGCCCTTGACCCCCCCCCCCCACACACAAAATGGCCAAAATGTTTAGCAGGTCCGGACCACATTTGATTGCACTTTGGCGCCAAAGGTGCGGGAAGTTTTTTTAGCACATGGTGGGGGGGAAAATTTTGTTTTAACTTTGTGTGTGTACACTCAAAATGCTCAATTTCATGGGGAATCCAAACACGCACTGGGGGGGGGGGGTTGGTACGGACACAATTTGGTATGGCAAAGTTCGGTGTGGTGAAAATTTGGTACAAAATCTTAAATACCATGGAAAAATGTGGTACAAATTTTCCAGACAGTGGGCATCCCGGGGACTGAACCAGAGACTTCCAATTTGGAAATGTAGTACTTCTGAACAATTCACTTGCAAGCATGCGGCCCTCTTACAACGAGAGTGCTTGGGTGGACAGGCACAGGAAAGCACCCAAAACCACAGCAACACCATCCAATGCAATTTTCAATATGTAGTAACTCGCCTTTGGACTAGTGCCCAATTGTGTGCATGCCTAGAAAAACGTACTGGACAAAATGGGTGGATGACGATGATGATCTACAAGTTTTTTTTTTGAGGCCCTTGAGTTGGGGGGTAAGTAGATAGATAACATTATCCACCCACAGCCCTCCAATAAATAACAGTGTCCACCCAGAGCCCTCCAGGAGGTAATAGTGTCCATCCAAAGCCTCCTAGGAATGGGAAAGGTTCACTGGTTGTTGGGCCAAATAGTTGCCGGGGTGCGCGCCCGGTGCAACCGCCCCCCCTCCCCCTGCTTTGCCCTCCGGTCTTGGCCTCCACAAACACCTAAAACACCAACAAGCACAACTACAACGTCATGACATTGCTCTCTAATGTGTGACAGCCCCGATGTACATACTGCCCTTTAGATCTCATTCCCCAATCTTGCAAAGGCACCAATGGAACCTGGGTTTCCAAGGAAACACCAAAGGTCATGCAGTACACCATGGTGTCATGATGTTATGTAGGCACTGAACAACATCAACAGCAAGGAGGGAGCACCAGTGCAGACAATAGTGTACTTAGTTCACCTTAGATCCCGTTTCCCCATCCTGCAATGGGACCAACGGAAACCAGGTTTCCAAGGAAACACCGAAAGTGATGCTGTGCACCATTCTGTCTTGATCAGATTTGTGTCTGTGGTCCTAATTACCGTATGTTTTGCCATACAGTCTCTGCCTGCTGGCCAGGAACACCACACGTGATAAAGAGGAGATGACAGTGGTCTGTAATGTGTGCGCAGAACACGATTAAAAGTACCTCCGGGAGAGGGGGCCCTGTCGAGCCCGTGTGAATTAGAGGGAGGGGGTTCCTGGAAAACAGGCTCAAAAGGCCAGACCTTGCTTTTTCCTGTTGACACTGGTTCGGAACAGATTTCGTGGGGGAATTGGGGTTGAACAAGATTTGCCTAACTTTTGTGTCATACCACTTTTGGAGCATTCTCAGACATCCCACGATGCTTTTGGTCCAGCCTTTGCAGCCCAATTAGAGGGTGGGGGGTGCTCAACCGGCATCAGGTGGGGGGTGTCTCCCGCAGCCCAGATGGGCTGTTTGCGCAACAAGAGCGGTAGCCCATCAGGGGCAGACCAGCTGTGAGGGGGAAAAGGACATATGGTGGACGGCCGGGTCAGCATGTGGAGGAACAGGGCACCTGGGCCTCACACACACAGAAACACAGCGAGGCAGGCTATGGACCGCCTGTGGACAGAGGCGCGTGGACAGCACAACCAGTCAAACGAACCCACCAACAACCAGCACATCCTCAATACGCCAATTATTGGGCGCCGCTGACGCGCGAACGGCACACCATGCCACATTTAGCACAGCCCCAGCACACCAACCAGGGCTCCGCGAACGCGGAAACGACACCAGCAAGAGCACCGGCCGCAGCAGCCGACAGAACGCAGCAACCCGACGCAACATGCGAAGGGAAGAACGGGTGACTGTCCAGGGCCGCGTAAAGAAACAACAACCCGACAGACTGTCACACGGGGGGTTCGGCTCCAAGGGCCCTCCTCCAAACCAGGCACTCCAACGAACCCCCTAATTGCCTCATGATTAGAACACCAAACCGGCGCTGCCAAGTGGGGTAAGTAGCAAGCTGCAGGCCCTAATCAGGAACCCTGTATGCCACGGCCCCTCGATAGGAGGTGAGACAGGAAGTGAGACATGGCCGCCAAGGACCAATGGCAGAAGTCCAGAGATCAAGCAGGACCAGCGTAGTAGCCAAGTCAAGACCAGCCTGTAGGCTGACCTGAGGCCCTGACCAGCGGGACAAGCCAAGGCACTGCACAATTCAAGGCACTTGCACGGCCATCTGCCGACCGTCGGTGACGAAGGGCGTGTGGCAGGGGCGACCGGGGCCAGTGCGTGGCGGCATACCCGACCCTTTGCCGCCCGGAGTTGCAATGGACCGCAGGCCGAAGATCCTGGACCAGGGCCAGGGCTTGGCGATTGTGACCTCTACCCGGGGGGGGGGGGGCTGGCAGGGGCGACTGGGGCCAATGCGTGGCGGCATATTGCAATGGACCGCAGGCCGAAGATCCTGGACATCTGGTGTCTCGTCTCTATGTGATTTTCCGGTCTGGGTTGGCGACTGCCGCAATGGTCGTTTTGTTGGCTTCTTGTGGGAACCTGTGAGCCCACATGTGCTGGTGGAAAGGCATCTGTTGTGTGGAGGCATGGTGAGAAGGCCGCCCTGCCCTGCGTGTGTGTGGGCAGGGACCGGGCGACCACTGCACACGCATGTGGTCCTTTGTCGCAGGAGCGGTATTGAACGTGTTGTAGATGATGAGCCCTTGATCATGGTATGGGCGCTTCCTTGCCAAAATGCCCCGAGTTTACGCCCGCCAAGTGCCCCGACAACCCCAGCTACGAGTCGTACAGCTCCTTCGTCAACGTGAACAAGGTGCCTCAGCCATGGACCGTGCTATCCGATGAGCCCTGCAAAGACCATCCGGGTGTGCCCTTATGCCTCCGATGGGAGCCTCCATCGATGTCAAGTGCCTCTGAGGGCGATTGCAACCCGGCTGTTTGCGCCACGCCTCCATCGGCCGCGAGCGCCCGGAGGGTACCTGGCTGGTCGTCATGGACCGCCAGAAAATGGGACCGCTCGTGCGGCTCTGACAATGGCATTGTTATCCCCTGGGGGCGGGGGAGGGGGGGGGCAAAGCGCATTCGGTTGATAGCCACCTGGCGTGTGCAGCAGGGCCCCAGGCGGCGTTTAGCCGGCGCGCTTCGATGTCTGACAGGGGGTTGGCCGGGGGCCGTTAGCGGTTCGGCAGATCTCGGCCGCACGGCACTTCATCCCGAGGAGGCGCTCCATGGACCCATGGCACACCGGACGGCACTTTTGTTGTGGGCAACCGATGTTGGTGATGCCCTGTGCCCAGTAATTGGGGGGATTTAGGGGGGATTTGGCGCAAGGCCTCGGTATCTGATTGTGTGCCTTTGGCGGCGCCTATTGGCCCCTCGCCACTGCTCATTCTGACCCTCTGTGGGCCCGAACGTGTTTTGGTTGTGTCAACGGAGCCCCCGGATGACCTGTTTGACTACTCCGGCGGTCGGCCGTCCCGGAGACGGGCTGTTGCCCGTGCCGTTGACCAGGTGCATCCCGATGCACACTCCAAGTCCATGGGATTTAGAGGGGGGGGGGTTGGGGCCTGTTTTGGCCTCTGGTGGGGCCGGGGTCTCCTGCTCAAGGCCCCAGAACTGCAGGCGCCGGGCGTACGGCATGTCTGGGGGCAGAGGTGGGGGTCGAGGGGGGTATAGAAGGGACCGAGGGGTGGGGGGAGGGGGGGGGCAATGGGGTACCAAGTACGAAACTCCCACGTGAGTTCTGCGAAAAGGGCAGTCTGAGGACGTGGTGGTGCCTCATGAAGTGGGCCGCCACTTTTCGACGAAGCTTCCCCCCACGAGGCACACGTCCAAGTGATCAGCGCGTCATGGGGATCATCATTGAGGGGTCTGTGTTGGGGCATAGGGACCCCGAACCCGGACCCCCTTGGGGGCCCGGTTTTGGTCCGCCGCATTTCGCGATTCGTAATTCGTCATCGCGGGGGGGGGGGGGCGTGGACAGCAAAAACAGTCAACCGACCCCCACAACAACCAGCACAACCCCCAATACACCAACTACCGGGCGCCGCTGACACGCAAACGGCACACCATACCACATTCAGCACAGCCCCAGCACACCAACGACTGGGCTCCGCAAACGCGGAAACGACACCAGCAGGAGCACCGGCCGCAGCGGCCGACAGAACGCAGCGACCCGACGCAACATGCGAAGGGAAGAACGGCTGTCCAGGGCCCCGTAAAGGAACATCAACCCGACGGAATGTCACACAGGGGGGCTGCCAGGCACCCCATCCTGCTGAGGAGGTTACGGAAGGGGACGGCACGGGCAGTGCAGACGCGTGTGGACACCGGGTGGGAGCCTCCGGGACAGCGCCGCTGGGGCCACCCGCTGCATGTCCGGATGCCCGGTCCCAAGGACGGTAGAAAGAAACTTTGTCGGGGACTGAAATCTGGGGGGGGGGGGGGTTCCAAAAAGAGGCTCTTTGGCCAGCCTCATGAAAAAGTCGCTTTTGGTCCACTGTGCATCACGAAGGGATGGAGGAATTTACCAGCAGACAAAAGTACATAGGTGATTTGCACGGAGTTGGGCAATTTGCACAGGCTTCCGGATGACTGCTGTTAAATCTTGGAGGGTTCTGGATGAATGCTGATGATTCTTGGTGTGTTATAAGTTGGATGGTTTTGGATGACTGCTGTGTTCCTAGGGGGCCTTGGATGACCGCTACTACTTCATGGAGAGAGTTGGCTGACTGCTGTTAACTACTCGGGAGGGCCATGGATGACGGTTGTCAATCCTGCGGGCGCTGCCCCCAAGGGGAAACAATCCCCCCCCCCCCTACAGCAGTGCAGGAATGCCAACCAGAGCCCCCGTAGAGTGCAGAATCATGCCCAAGCCTGTGTAGGAATACCCCGGGAGGTTAAGAACACCCCCCGAGTGCAGGAATGTTTTGCCGCACTACAGGTATGCCCCAGGAATACCCCTTCCAGCACAGGAACCAACCCCCCCCCCCCCCACCCCACAGTGCAAGACCCCCCCCCCCCCTGAGGGGCCGATGGGCCCCGGTGGAGGGAGGCGGTGCACGGGAAGGACAATGGGCCCATGGGCGTCGCCCGCTTCAGGCGGCAATGCTCCCGGGCGCCATGCCAAACCCCTCGGGGCCCTACGCTAAGTGGCGGGTCTACACGCGACCTTTTGAGGCCCCAACTGGACCCGGTGGTTTTCAGGCGGAAAAACGATTTTCGCCGGAGGCAAAACTGATGGGGACCATTTTGGGTACATGAATGCTTGGGTTCCGCCCCCCCCCCCCTGTCAGGAACATGATCCTGCAGATGCACACCGGCGCCCACAAGTCAGTGCTGGAGTCGGCAAACCCCCGCATGGACTTGGAGGGTGCATCGGGATGCACCGGGTCAACGGCACGGGCAACAGCCCGTCTCCGGGACGGCCGACCCCCCGGAGTAGTCAAACAGGACAAGTCATCCCGGGGGCTCCGTTGACACAACCAAACCACGTTCGGACCCACAGAGGGTCAGGATGTGCAGTGGCGAGAGGCCAATAGGCGCCGCCAAAGGCAAATGACCCAATACCGAGGCCTTGTGCCAACCCTCCCCCCCCTCTCTTCTGCTACGTGCCTGGGAGGCCCTCTGCACGCCGCCCCTCTGCAGGATGCAATGCCATACAGCCCTCCTACGGCGAGGGCCTCTTACTGTCCTCGCCGTGCCTCCTGCGGTCGCGCCACACCTACTGCCCATACAAGCAGAAGGTGCTGCTGCAGGGGCGGCTGGCGCTGCACGGGCTCCACGAGCTAAACCCGCGGATGGGCGACCGCTCGGACGTGGTGGTGTGGTTTGCGTGCACGCGGTCGATGGGCTACGGCAACGGCATCATGTGCTCCCTCGTGCAGAGGTGTGGGGGCTCTGGGCGCGTGCTTTGCTCCGGCCGCACAACAGAACCGCACAGGGTCTGAGGGCACCGACCGGGACGTGCTGGTGTGGGGGTGGCAGCGCGTTTGGGACGCAGCCGTAGGGCTTTGCTGTGGAGCGCCGGAAGGAGGGCCAAGCTGGTTGGCCTGTGAAGGTGTCGCTTGGGCTGTTGCTAGACCTGATGACAGAGTCTTTTTGAGGCTCCGTGATGGTCAGCACAAGCCCCTGTTCTCTGGATGTTGAGGCTAACTCTGCCGCAGGTGTAGTTCATGCGGCGCTGCAACGCCCTGGATCTCAGTGGATGCAGCAAGAGAAGCGGATGCCGTGGGCAACACCCATCCCAGTTAGGGCTTCAGTGCATCCCGGCCGTACAATACTGTCATTTGGGGCAGTTCCTTCTGCGTCTTGTGTTTCCAACTAAAATTCTAGTGACAGCCTTGTGCCACGCCTGAGAGTAGCACACGACGCCGGGTGACATTGGGATGCCTGAGTTTGCAGCCGATGCTGTCATATCGACCCTGAAATATGGGGGGGGGGGGGGGCAGGAGGTCCGCATCGGTCCGCAGAACACTCCGTGGGTCAGGGTGGCGGACTCTGCGGGACGCCCACCCCGGACTTCGGGGGAGCGCCGGTGGAGGGGCCGGGGCATTGGGAGTGGCAGTGACGGACGCCGCACGCCACCCCCGACCCCCCCGCCCAACAGATACCCATGTGCTGTGGGCCCATGTGGCAGCAGATCACACCCTCGTGCTAATCTACAACCGCGACAGTGTATCGGGGCAGTCGGTTCCTCCGCAATTTCGCTGTGTTCGCCCCATTTACAACGTGGCATCGAATGGCCAGTGCTACGTAGTGGCAGCCACTGCCTCCTTTGTCATCGGGCTGGGGCCACTGTTGATGTGGATGACCCCCCACACAGTCCAGCACCGCCTTCATGCCTGCGGCCGCCACAGTGAGAACGCCCACCGCGGCTGCCTTCAGACCGGCGGTGGTCCCGACGCAGGGGCACGACACACGTTCTCAAGTCGCGGTGCCCGTTGAGCGCAGGCGCACAAGTTCAAACTTCGCGTTTTTTGTGCAGCCGTCTTATGTGGGCACACATGCATTCTTGGAGGGCGCCGCCTTCCTTCGGAGCAGCGGTTTATTCAATCCCATAGCACTAAGTTCCGGCTTGAAAACCTGCACTCACCCGACAGGCACTGGACGCATTCCACTCAACACTGAAAGCACGTCTTTCATTCGTTCATGAACCGGAATCCGGTTCTGGGCTTGGTTTGTCGATGGCAGGTTGCAATGCACCTGTGTTGGTCACTGGTACGTAATGTAGCCTGTGACCAACCTACATAGTCCACAATTAGTTGGTTGCCCTGTTTCTTCTCAGGTTTGTTCGCCATTCATTGAGCTGCAATGCAATCATTGGGTTCTATCATAATGTTAATCCTTCTTTTGTGTTTGCGACACAATGCCTGTGCAGAATGTGCCTCTCTCGGGACAACCACAACAAGAAGTGTTTTTTTTAGTTCTTTTTGGGAGACCAATTTCTTGGGGTGCACTATGCGCAGGTGGCGCGGTCGTGCTGCCCACACCCTTTTTTTATGCAGCCCCCCCCCCCCCCCCTCCTCATTACCTCTGGTTTGCATTTGTCTGTTTTTTAATTAGGTCACACACCCCCCCCTCCTCAGCAGGATTGCAGGCCCATGTTCAGGGGGGCCATACTTGTAACAATGTGCGGCACAAGCGGTGTAAATCAGCGACGGGGAAGCGCGTACAATCCAGAAAAGCCAGAATCACAAGATTGGTTTGAAAAAGAAACAGGCATGCGGTGCATTGGGCGTTGTTCGGATGCCCAGTAAATGAAAGGTACAGGTATTGAGATGAAGGTGAGGGGTCATCCAGACAACCTTGCGGCACTCGGCGCCCCAAATCCACTGGCTAAAGCCGCAACTGCTGCCCGTTACTTCCTGGCGTTACTGCCGGCAATGACCACCGCCAGTTCGACCAAAACAGACCAGTGCACCAGTGCAGCCAGAGGGCAGGGGTCTGCCTGGGGGTGCGATGGGACCAAGCACCCCCCCCCCCCACCCCCTCTCCCGGTGAATGGGAGGGACGCCAAGGGGCAGCAGCACTCGTGAGCAGCAGGACAGCCGTCCCACTCTCAGGCAGTCGAAACAAATTTTCGGGCGGTTTGGTAGCCCAACAGGCCCACCTCTCACAGTTTTTTTTGAACCCGCCCTCCTCACCCCCAACCCAATGGGTGGACCACCGACCCCCCCCTGGCCATCTACAAGTGGAGCGTCCCCTCCTCAGAAGGCGAACACGCACCGACACCCGGAAGTACCAACCGGCATACTCTTTCGGCCTTTATCCCCCCCCCCCCTCCCAACATGAACTCGGAGTGTGCATCTGGATGCACCTGGTCACCGGCACGGGCAACAGCCTGTCTCCGGGACGGCCGACCCCCGGACCCACGGAGTCAAACAGAACAAGTCATCCGGGGGCTCCGTTGACACAACCAAAACACGTTCGGGCCCACAGAGGGTCCGAATGAGCAGTGGCGAGAGGCCAATAGGCGCCGCCAAAGGCAAACAATCAGATACCGAGGCCTTGCGCCCCCCCCCCGGTGAATGAGATGGCCTTGCAGGGCTCTTTGGTTCGGACCGCCAGGCATTTCCACCGCGAGTTCCACTTTGACCGCTACGAGATGCACATTGCCGCCTCCGTGGCCCCGTACCGCATGGCCAGCAGCGTCGCGTCGCTAGAGGACGCGGACAGTGGGATGGCGAACATCATCTTCCCGTTCTTCAACACCCACTCGATGTACGTCCAGCCCTCGGCCCTTGACGTCTTCGACATCCGCGTGACCGACGACGGTCGCAACATTGAATTCTCCGTTGATCGGTATACCCCCCCCCCCCCCGGGTCAACGGCACGGGCAACAGCCCGTCTCCGGGACGGCCGACCCCCCGGAGTAGTCAAACAGAACAAGTCATCCGGGGGCTCCGTTGACATCACCAAAACACGTTCGGGGCCACGGAGGGTCAGAATGAGCAGTGGCGAGAGGCCAATAGGCGCCGCCAAAGGCAAACAAATAGATACCGAGGCCTCTCCCCCCCCCCCTGCCCAAACGCCCCAATGGGCCTGCCTCTGCCGTGCCTGTGTCTGCTCCTGAGGTCCCCGTTCGCTGCACCGTTGTGCCGTTGCACCGTTAGCCTGTGCTGTTGTCCCTTCCTTGCCTCTGCCGCGGCTGCGTCCCTGGGACGGCGCATGTGCCTCCAGTCGGCGAAACCACTTGCAAAGTATCGGCCGTCATGCCATCCGTACCTTGAATGGGCACCAGAACACCAACCGGGGTCCCCTGCGTCACTCGGTAGGATCTATGTGCATCCCAGGCCACACACTGTTCACCATTTGGTGTTGCAGGTCTGTGCATCACTTGGTAGGATCTATCTGCATTATCTGCAAAATACACACACACACACACAGGACATTACAGAACCCCATATCCAGGCCCTTGCATCATTCAATCGAGTGCCAGGGATGGATATAAGATGGATACAATTATCAAGGTGCTGGTGGGAAGGGTGGGGGGGCTGAGACTCAGGTGACGATTCGACAAAAACGGCTGGGGGCTGGCAGTGTATATCCGTGTAGCGTGTTCTGCATCCACCCCCCCTTCCCGCACACACAAGCTCCGATGGTGTTTGTATTGTACCCCACATCATGGCAACTGTGTATCTCTGTGCAAACCAGCATCGTGCAATGTGTTGCAGGGAGGCACGGTATGAGTCAGCACAAGCAGCCCACCTCGGACCATTTTCTGAATGTCGTCACTTCGTCATTTCGTCATCTTATGGGGGGGGGGGGGGGGCAGCCAGCATCATTCAGTCCATCCCCGTCGGGGTGGGTGGGGGGCTGCCCGCAATTGGACCCGTACTTCATGAACCTTGATGCGACTGGGCCCTTGGTGCAGCGGCCAGCCCTTTCGCGATGTTAACAATAACAGGGAGATGTCACACCAAAGGTGCTCCGTCGACTGAAAGGGATGAGCTGGTGGACCCAAAGTGGTAGCGGGCACTGGTCGCAAACTGTACGCAACCCACACACACACGTCCGCAGTACTGAGTGCAGTGACTCTACACGTGCTACCGCCTGCGTCGGGGGGCACCCCCGTCATATCCCTCCCTGTCGGACACAGCAGTCCCCCAGGCTACGCGCCATTCAACACACCCCGATCCGGGCCTCGGCATCCCTCCGGACGACCTACCCACCTCCCGGACCTCATACTGTCCAGCCATAAGTATTGAGCGCCCCAACGCCAGCGTTTTGCCAGGCAGGGCCCTGAATGTCCCCATCTTGGGACTTGACCGGGACATGATCTCCGAAATGTGCCAAGAAAGCAAAAGTTGGGGGGAACGGGGGCTGTGCTGAGATTTTTTGGTTCTTGTGGAAAGATGGGGAGAGCTCAGTGTGAGAAGCCCGAAAGTGCCGCTTTTGGCTGGTAGATTGGGGGAGGGGGGGTCACTCCTGGGCCGCCGAGGGGGGGGAATGGGGGGAAATGGGGGAACATGGGGGACAAACAGGCAAATGAATCTTCCCCCATTGTTCCTCCATTGTTCCCCCCGTTTCCCCCCCCCCATTACCCCATTCCCCCCCCCGTTTTTCCTGGTTTCCATTCCTTCTTGGGGAACGGTATGGGGCACCTTAGCGGCAGATCGGTGGGGATCTTCATTGGCCTGGTCAGGGGCTTTGCTCTGTGTGGCTCCGGGCATTGGGGGGCGGCATGGCCGGGCTCTCCCCCGCGTTTTAGGTACACGGAGCGTGGCAACACCACGCACACGATGAAGATGTGCACGGCCTTCCAGGGGGGACCCAATTTCCACAGCTGCTTCGCGGGCATCGGAGTCGGGGACGCCAAGTTCACCAAACTTGTGCTGTCCGATATATATTTGGTGGGCCATCCGGTGAAGAGGAGGTACCTCACCACTGATATTGTGCGGGGGTGTGATTCTGAGGTATGCCTTGGTGTGAGGGTGCGGATATGTCTGTGGACCGTCGGTGGGGCTATCGTCCCGACTGGCGAATACCGGGGGCGGGGATTCAGGAGGGGGGGGATTGCGCGGGGAAAGTTTCGCCGTTAAGAAAAGTGGCGAAATCCCCCCCCAACCCCCCCGGCAAAATTTTCGCGGCGTGTGACCAACACCTTCACTGTGAATTCAGATGCAGGTGAGTACTGTGAATTCAGACATGTGCAGCGGTGTAGCAGGCGGAGGGAAGGGACGAAGATGTGTTTGTTTCCATCCAGAGCCCACCAGCAAATATCAGCAAGCTTTAGGATTCCTGGAGGTGGCGAAGTTTCCCCCTTCCGAAATTGTCCCCTGGCAACCCCCCCCCCCCCCTGTTAGAAGCCCCTGTCAGGAACATGATCCTGCAGATGCACACCCCAGCGCGCTCAAGTCGGTGCTGGAGTCGGCACACCCCCGCATGGACTCGGAGGGTGCATCTGGATGCACCTGGTCAACGGCACGGGCAACAGCCCCGTCTCCGGGACAGCCGACCCCCCGGAGTAGTCAAACAGGACAAGTCATCCGGGGGCTCCGTTGACACAACCAAAACACGTTCGGACCCACAGAGGGTCGGGATGTGCAGTGGCGAGAGGCCAATAGGCGCCGCCAAAGGCAAACAATCCGATACCGAGGCCTTGTGCCAACCCCCCCCCCCCCTGGTACTTCTACTGACTGACAGCTACTGACTGTGATTGTCTGACTAATGTAGTCAGACATGATGTTCTGTTTTCTGTTTCAGACACAGTGTGTGTCTTGAGGTTTAACCAGGTTTGGCATAGAGAATAAAGATGCACTTATGCCTGACTGTGGAGTGCATTACCTCTGGTTTGCATTTGTCTGTTTTTTAATTAGGTCACACCCCCCCTGGTACTTGTCGCCGGCCTTTAAGAACCGGGGCATGTGAGGCATGCGGGGCAACGCAGAGATCGGAGTCCTGTCCATTCCAGTCCACAGACCCAGTGCACAGTCCCATCGTAGTGTAGCACAATGGCAGCGTGGTGACTCTCACACGTTGGCCCCCCATCCGCACCCGCTTTGGTGATGAGAGGCAATCCTCTGCATGACACCAAGGGACAGGCGGTTCCAGGGCAGGGCGTGCAACAGCGTACAACGGAGGTAGGGCTCCGACGTCCCCCCCCACCACCCCAAAGCTCTGAAGTCTGGTGTTGCACTGGTGGTGGGGGCTGTCCAATGAGTCTCCCATCCCGCCTTTGCTGCCGTGGGGCACCCTCCTTCCGGAAAAGGCAATCGTACAGTTCGCAGTCCGCTCTCATAGCCCTGAAGTACCCTCGGAACAGTTCTGTGCTGCCGCCTGCTTGTCTCGCGAGATGGACTTGATGGTTTGGGGCCTCCGAATGCTGTTGCACGCCCACACCGAACTCCCCCGGCAATGGAAGCTCCGATGTCCGGAGCGTTCTGCGTGCCGGATCCGAAGGGGGCCGTCTGCCGAGACCGGGCCGTTGCTGAGCGGCCACCCCAAAAGGGGGGGGGGGTCCGACACCCAAACAAGCGCGGCGGTGGGGCTGTGTCAAGCACCCGTGTGCACTCCTGGGAAGCGAGGGGCAGAGGCCGGGGGGAGGGGACACCGGGACAAGGGAACGGCCAGGGGGCACACCAAGCGACACCATCCCCCCACCTCCGATTCGCCGTGTCCCAACGCCGGACCACATCTCCCCCATTCCCCCCCGTTTCCGACCGTTTGGTGTGGCCCTTCTGTGCCCCATCCCCCCCTCCCGACCCCCACGCCCCCCCCCGAGGGCCAAGGGCCCCTGCCCTCCTCCGTGTGGGCCCGATTCAGAGCAGCGGGACAGGGACATCCCGGGGGCTCCGTGGGCGCCACCGACCCAAAGGGAACGAACGCAGTGCCGGGGGAGGGGGGGAGGGTGTAAGGGTAGGGCCAGGCCAGTAGACAAGGGGCACTGGGGGAGAGAGGCCGGTAGGCACCGCCGCCTGCAGAGGGCGAGGGGCCAAGGGAAGGACAAGGGGAAGTGGCGAGAGGCCCATAGGTACCGCCGGCTTCGGACAGCAATGCACTGCAGGCGCCATGCCGCCCCCCCCGTTCCTTTAGCCTTTATGGCGCACCCCCCCCCCTTTCGATGCACCGGGTCAACGGCACGGGCCACAGCCCGTCTCCGGGGCGGCCGACCCCCCGGAGTAGTCAAACAGGACAAGTCATCCGGGGGCTCCATTGACACAACCAAAACACGTTCGGGCTCACAGAGGGTCGGGATGAGCAGCGGCGAGAGGCCAATAGGCGCCGCCAAAGGCAAACAATCCGATACCGAGGCCTTGTGCCAAAACCCCCCCCCCCCCTCTTCGCTCGCCACGTGACCACCAAACATGGCTCGTTCGGACAGTGCACACCCCAAAGGCGCGGCAAAGGCACGGAGGGACGCTGACGTGTCGCGCCGGACCCCCCCTTCATCTCCCCCTGACCCCCCCCACACCCCCTCTAGACCCTCTGCCCACGCCGCGGGGGTTAGGGTCCGGCACTGACCCGCTCCCCCCCCCCCCCATGCCCGTGCCCTTCGCAGCCCCCCCCCCCCCCCCCCCCCCCCCCCCCCCCCACACACACACCCTCTCCACAGTTCAAGACGGCGCTGCTGCTGGGCCGCCACGAGCGCGTGGGGGCGCGCAGCACCCTGCGGCCCCTGCCCGTCAACCTCCTGTTCTACATCCTCCACTTCCTCGAGTGGAGTGCCCTGCAGTTCTATCACGACCAGCGCTCCGGCGGCATCGCCGAGGCCGTGGCGTCGCTGCTGCGGGAGCGGGAGCGCGCAGCCCTCACCCCCGAGCCCCCGGCCGCGCGGCCCGCCGATGCGGAGCTGCAGCAAAGCGAGTCCCTCGGGAGCGACGACGCGGCGGCGGCCTGCGCCAACGCCAACAGCGGCCATGCGGCGGGGGGGCTGGCCCTGGAGGCGGAGGACAGCGACGAGGACGAGCTGGCCATTGATTGTGTGGGGGGTGTGCGTTGTGCGTGCGGGACGCCCTCCGGCGGTGCGGCGCACGGGGAGGGGGGCATCGCCTCTACTTCCCCCGGCGGTCGCTGCCGCTCCTGAGGGCGTTTTGAGGTCATATGCCGTTGAGGGGGTGCCATCCCGTAGCCCTTGGAGGGGGGGGGGGGGGCGGTGGTACATGGGGTACGTCTACCGAAGCCCCCCCCCCCCCCAACACCTCCGCTCATTCATGAGCCCCCCCAAAAAGTGACACTTGGGCGGCGGTTTGATCTCCGCAGACCACCTCCGCGCGGCAGCGGACGCCCGGGCCCCCGTGTTCGACGGGGGCCCGTGGGCGCCCCCTGTGCCCGCGACGCCGCCCTCTGCCGCGCCTGCCCCCCCCCCCCCCAAAGTGACGCCATGTGCCGCTGAGCGGGTGCCATCCCGTAGCCCTTCGGGGGGGAGGGGGCGGTGGTACACGGGGTGCGTCTACCAAATCCCCCGCCCCAAGTGCACGTCCATCGGATTGGGACGCCCGTTGGGACGGTGCAACGGCCTGCCCCAGAGGCGCGCGGGGCCGATGGTGCGTCGATGGCACCGGCACAGCACAAGCGGAGCGGAGGAGCCAAACCTCCCATGCCCCGGCCCCCCCTCCGGCCCCGTCCCCGTCCCCTCCGCCCGCCCCAGGGCCCACTGTGATCCAGGGCCCAGGGGGCACACGTCGTCACCCCCGGCCTCTCCCCCGCGGCCACACCACCGCCGCCCTCCGAAGTCGACTCCCGCCGCGTCACATTCGGCCATTCCCCAGGCCCGAAGCACCGCCTTCATCACCGACGACTGTGCCCCCGCGGCGGTGCGGAGGGGGGGCGGACGGAGGGGGGGTCCAGAGGCCAAGAACAAAGTTCGTGTGCCTCAAATCGGGCGCCCACTTCGGACCTCTTCCGTCAATTTCATTGCTCTCCTGAGGACCAGGTCTCTGATGTGGGGAGGGGGGGGGGCAGGCTACGGACGGCCTGTGGACAGAGGCGCGTGCACAGTCAAACGACCCCGGCAACAACCAGCACATCCCCCAATATGCCAACTATTGGGCGCCGCTGACGCACAAACGGCACATCCCGCCACATTCAGCACAGTCCCAACGCACCAACTACTGGGCTCCGCGAACGCGGAAACGACACCAGCAGGAGCACCGGCCGCAGCGGTCGACACAAAGCAGCGACCCGACGCAACATGCGAAGGGACGAACGGGTGACTGTCCAGGGCCCCGTAAAGAAACAACGACCCGACGGAATGTCACACGGGGGGGGGGGGGGGGGGCAACGCCCCCGTCCCTGGGCAATGGGCTGTTTGGGGGCGGTGTGCGCAGGAGACGTGCGGACCATCGGCCTCCGGTGATGCCGTGGTACGTGGGGCTGTGCAGCCCCGGTCCCCCGCGGGTGTGGCCCCCGGAGGGCGCAGTCCCCAACGCCCCCCCCCCCCCCCCAAAGGCCTACGGTGCCCCCCCCAATTCCGCGTGGTGGATGGCGTCCGCACGCGAAGCGGGACCGGAAGTGAGCGGAGGCACTGGCCCATGGCCCCCCTTCGCTGCGCCCGCCCTCCCCCACTTCACTGCGCCGCGCCCCGGGCGCCCGTGGGCGTTCGGCACCGCCCGCCCCGCGCCCGGCCCCCCCCACGCGGCCCCTCTTGTTGCGCAGAAAAGACGTACATCGCGGACTCCACGTGCAAATGGTCGGAGCTGTGGTGGCAGCCCAAGCAGTCCATGAACCTCCTCATGACCCGCCGCGACTTCAGTTTTCACGGGGGCGCCATGCTGATCATCGTGCGCTTCGTCTACACCCGCGTGCAGAAGCGCCCGTCGGTATGCCCCCCCCCCCCCCCGCCCCCGTGTGCGGGGCACGTGCGACGGGCCGCGGCGGTGCGGGTGCGGCAGAAGTGCCGATGTGGGGCCGCGGTCTTCGTGGGGGCGTGTCGCGTGTGGGGCATGTGGCAGGAGAGTCATGGGGTCGTGTCCAAGGCTCAGCCGGGGAACGGACCGACCCCGGGCCCCTGCAGGTGCCGGGGGGGGGGGGTCACATCCCCCACGTCCAACGAGTGCAGGGCCCACAGTGCAATGGCACACACCTCCGCAGCGCAGCCCCTGCGATCACACCCACCTCCCGTGAACACACCCTCACAGCACCACATCTCCGTGATCACGCCCACGACCACCACCTCCGCAATGCCACAGCCACAGCCACGCCCGCGTTTCGAAGGCCCGTGTCACAGGGCACCCCAAATTCGCTGTGGGACGATCAGAGGCATTGTGACATGGGTCACGGGCGGAGATGAGGCTGAGATGAACTCAGACCCGCTTTTGTATGCGCCATCTCACGGCCAACACCGACACCGATATCCCGAGCCGGGCGGCCTGTTCGAACCCCAGGCCCCCCCCCCTCCCTCCAGACCCCCCAAAGTTTTCGAACCCGTCTTTCTCCAAATTGATATTTTGGGGGAAGTGTTGGCCCTGAAGGCGCCGAAAAAAATTTTTGGCCTCCTGAGGGGGTATAGTTTGTTTTACCCCACGTGTCTACACTCGAAATACTCAGAATTCTGTGGAGAGTTCCAAAATGGGTGAAAAACGCACAAAAGAAATTTGACCCCTGACCTGACCTCCGGGCCGGACCTTCGCTGATGGGAGCCTGAGCAAATGGGCAAATGTTTTCTGAAAAGTTTTCTACCCCAGTCGTGTATGTTCCAAATGATCAGCGCGTCATGGGGATCATTTTGAGGTACGTATGTTGGGGTACCCACTGACCCCCCCTGGGGAGCCCGGCGGCTGACCGGCCAACCCACCTACCCCCCCCCCCCCCCCACCGCCCGATGCATCCTGCAGATGCACACCCCAGCGCCCACAAGTCAGTGCTGGAGTCGGCAAACCCCCGCATGGACTCGGAGGGTGCATCTGGATGCACCTGGTCACCGGCACGGGCAACAGCCCCGTCTCCGGGACGGCCGACCCCCGGAGTAGTCAAACAGGACAAGTCATCCGGGGGCTCCGTTGACACAACCAAAACACGTTCGGGCCCACAGAGGGTCAGGATGCGCAGTGGCGAGAGGCCAATAGGCGCCGCCAAAGGCAAACAACCCAATACCGAGGCCTTGTGCCAACCCCCCCCCCGTCCAGACCCCCCAAAGTTTTCGCACCCGGTTGGGGTCCAGAAGTCGAACAGGCCGCCCCCCTCGCGATATCCTGCCCGTCCACTAGGGCATGTCCCTCTACAAGGACCACACGCCAGGCACGGCCACCAAGGGTTTTGCAGGAATTCAGGTCCGTCGCGTGATCGAAGGCGTTGCGGACGGGGGTGCGTCAGCAGCACCGCGGCGGGACGTGATATGTGTGGGCGTGAGGGTGTCGACCGGGTGTGAGGGTTGCATACCACGCGATTTACCTGCGCCACCCCCACGACACCGCGCCCACAAAACATCCACCGCGCCACCTCCACGGCAACGCCTCCACAGCGCCACATCCGTAGGATCGCACCCACCACCCGCGACAACACCACATCTATGGAATCACACCCACAGCACCACATCCACAGCACCCCCCCCACACACATACACAACACCACATCCACCCCCCCCCCCCAACACACACATCCACAGCACCACCTCCACAGCACCCCCCCCCACACACACACATCCACAGCACCACCTCCACAGCACCCCCCCCCACACACACACATCCACAGCACCACCTCCACAGCACCCCCCCCCCCCACACACACATCCACAGCACCACCTCCACAGCACCCCCCCACACACACACACACATCCACAGCACCACCTCCACAGCACCCCCCCCCCCCACACACACACACATCCACAGCACCACCTCCACAGCAACCACCCCCCCCCACACACACACACATCCACAGCACCACCTCCACAGCAACCACCCCCCCCCCACACACACATCCACAGCACCACCTCCACAGCACCCCCCCCCCCCACACACACACATCCACAGCACCACCTCCACAGCACCCCCCCCCACACACACACATCCACAGCACCACCTCCACAGCACCCCCCCCCCCACACACACACATACACAGCACCACCTCCACAGCAACCACCCCCCCCACACACACATACACAGCACCACCTCCACAGCAACCCCCCCCACACACACACACATACACAGCACCACCTCCACAGCACCCCCCTCCACACACACACATCCACAGCACCACCTCCACAGCACCCCCCCCCCCACACACACATCCACAGCACCACCTCCACAGCACCCCCCCCACACACACACACATCCACAGCACCACCTCCACAGCACCCCCCCCCCACACACACATCCACAGCACCACCTCCACAGCACCCCCCCACACACACACACACATCCACAGCACCACCTCCACAGCACCCCCCCCCCCACACACACATCCACAGCACCACCTCCACAGCACCCCCCCCTACACACACACATCCACAGCACCACCTCCACAGCACCCCCCCCCCCCCCACACACACATCCACAGCACCACCTCCACAGCAACCCCCCCCCCCAACACACACACATACACACCCACACCCACACAATCACACCCACAAGAACACATCCACACCACCACCTCCACAATATCGTCCCACGCAGCGACACCCCCAAATCCACACCACCCCCTCCACACCATCACCTCCACACACCACCACCTCCACAACACCACCTCCACAACACCCCCCCTCCACACACAATCAGCCCCATTCGTGGCCATTTCCCAGTGCCCCGCGCGGAGGAGTAGCACAGCATCGTTGTGCGCCCCCGACGTGCACATCTGCGTCCACGTCCGCACGCCCCCCCCCCCCAAACGTGAGGCCCCCTGGTCTTCGGTTCGGCGGATGTTGGGTCCCGGGCACGGCGGTGTTTGTACGGCCGTTGTGCAGATCACGAATCGAGTCACGTGGCGGTACGGGAAGCCGTCGGCCGACGCCTTCACCCGCACCGGCCTAATGTTTGGGATCAACGGAGGGAACCTTTGCACCGAATCGGAGGTATTGCGGCGCGCCACTGCCCCGTCGTGCCCTGCGCCATTGCCCCAAGGGCCCCGCCAGGAGCACGTTGGAGCCACTTTCGGATATCTAGTGGATTGGGAAAGAAGTACACCTCTCCAAGCCCCTCATCTGTAGTGATCAAGGGGCTTGTCACGCTTTATGGGCACACTGGCTCCAGCGTTCTGTTTCCTCTTGCAGCACGAAACGCTTGCTACGATATGTGGGGCAACTGCCTTGGCACGCCCGAACGTGTCTGTAGGCCTGTTGCGGTCTGCCTGAGGCCCCCTGCGGACAGGGCCAACACCCAGTGCCCGGGGGGGGGGGGGGGTTTGGCACAAGGCCTCGGTATCGGATTGTTTGCCTTTGGCGGCGCCTATTGGCCTCTCGCCACTGCTCATTCGGACCCTCTGTGGGCCCGAACGTGTTTTGGTCGTGTCAACGGAGCCCCCGGATGACTTGTCCTGTTTGACTACTCCGGGGGGTCGGCCGTCCCAGAGACGGGGCTGTTGCCGTTGACCAGGGGCATCCAGATGTACACTCCGAGTCCATGCGGGGGTTTGCCGCCTCCAGCACCGACTTGTGGGCGCTGGGGTGTGTGTCTGCAGGATCATGTTCCTGACAGGGGCTTCTAACAACCGCAAATGATGCTTTTCCCGTTTGTCCTTTCCTTTGCCTCCTTCTGCGCTCTGCATTGTTTTTGGCGAGCGCGGTCTGCCCTGCCGCCCCTTGCTCGGCCCTTTCCCTATGCCCAATTCCCTCTGGGCCCTCCCTGTTCTTTCTGCCCCGGGGGGCATTTGGGGGGGGGGGACCAGGACGGAGTTGGTGTGTCGCATGTTGTGTGCGGAGTTGTTGTGCGCGATTTGGTCGGCGCTGTTAAGGATTTGCACGGGTGTACACTGGGCCGTGCCTTTGCCGACGTGTGTCGTGCCGGAGGATTTGATGAACGATGACGGGTGTCCCACGGAAGTCGCAGAAGTGCTGCAGTCGTCTTGCCTCGTTCGTAGTGTTCCCGCGGCATTCGCTGCGGTGCAGACAAGAGCGCTGGTCGATGCACCGGGACAGTCCTCTGGGACGTATGGCACGTCGGGATCTGCCCCTTCACAACGCCCCCCCCCCCCCCTCCAAACGGTGCGGACAGGCCCTGGGGTGTGGGTGTCTCTCTTGCACTGCCTCCCCCCCCCCAATCAGAACAGTGCACGCAGGCTCTCGCCGCCGAGGGCGTGTGTGGGGCTTATGCGGCCGCACGATCCGTGTGTCTCGTGCCGTCCCGCACACACACACACACACACACCCCTCCGCCTCCCCCGCCCCGTCTCCGTTCCAGGGGGACCACGATCGCCGGGAGGTCTTCGAGATGTTCGTCGCGCTGTGCGGCCCGGCGCCGCTCTCCCGCGTCCTGAGCTCGCAGATGTTCGGTGCGGTCAACGTGGGGGATTCGCTGGAGGTCCTGCCTCCTCCCCCCCCCCTGTGCACGCGCGGCCGCTGCCACTCCCAATAGTCGCAGTGTTCCAAGTTGGCTGGCCTCACATCGGATTGCGCCGGAGAGATTGTCAGGTCCGGAGGCCAACGGGGCGGAGTACAGGACTCTCCCCAGGCCCCCAGGTGGGCAGCAACCCACCAATTGCCTTTGTTCACCGGCGCCTCGCCGCCCCGCCGTTTTCCCCATTCTTCCAGACCCCCAAAACCTGGTTTGGTGAGGTGGTGAGTTCGGTGGCGGTCAGCGCGCAGCCTCGTATGTGCAACCACCACACCACACCCCCATGGGCTGTGGCATGGGACAGGGACTGAAGCGTGGGAGAGTCTGTGCACCAGCGCAGACTGTCTCGGTGCCATGCGCTTCAGTGCAATGCCCTGCTCTCCCCGCCCGCGACTGCCGCCCCCTCATCCGTGTGCTCCTGCGCAGTACCACATTTACGATGATGGAGACAATTACGCATTCAAACTGTTGCACATGCCCAAGTCCTCCACCAGCTCCGACGATGACATGGAGGACGCGGCTGCGGCTGCAGAGGACTGTCTTGTGGCGCAGCACTTGCCCGCGCTGCGGTCGACGCCCGACGACCTCTGCAGCGAAGTGATCCGCAATCCGCCGGAGAGTCCAGGTGGAGCGCTGGGCGCTGGGGCTGGGGCCACGTGCACGGCTCGATCAGGGGCTGAGGCCGTGAATGGGGCGAGACTTGGGGGGAAGTGTGTTTTGTGTTTGGGGGAGTTCCGGGGAGACGGCCAGTGCAAGGCCAATGGCCGCAAAGTGCGCGGGCCTCCTCCTGGACAAGCTGTGCGTCAGGCTGCGGAAGCACAGGGTAACCGACGGCGGTTGGGGGCTAACCGGCGGCGGTTGTGTGGGATAACCGGCGGCGGTTAGGGGGCAACCGGCGGCGGGTGGAGGGCGTCCTATGGTGGTGGTTTGAGGGGGTCCGGGAGCATTCCATTTTGTCAGTGTGCGCCCCCCCCCCCCTCCTCCGGTCGGGCCTGTGCAGAAGGCACACCTGGACCCATGCAGACCAACACACAGACCCAGTCCCGCTCTGGAGATCGGACGGCGAAGGGCTGCCAGAAGATCACGGAGCAAGGGCCAGGCCAATGGTGGGGCTGAGGCTTAGGCAGGGGCCAGGGGTAGAGCTTGGGCTAGGGCTAGGGCTAGGGTTCGCCGCACTGGTGCACCCGGAGCAGTGCGAGGCCTCGGTCTGGGAGTGCAGGACACGGCCACGGTGCATTCTCTGACACTGACACACTATTCGGAGGGTCAAATTGTAGGTGGGGACAACATTGATGGGGATGAATATGGCGGCCCTCCCTCCTGCCAAATGTTATTCCTTTGATTGTAAGGATGCGATGTGCCAAAATGTGTGCTCAGGAAATAACAGCAACCCTCCAGAGCCCACGAGGTAACATCAGCCATCCGGAGCCCACTAGGAAGCAACAGCAAGGGACCTTGTACCAAAAATTTCATTGCTAAGGAGTACCAAATCCCTAATCACCCCTAATTTGGGCCTTCCCAGCCCCCCCCCCCCCCCTGCCCCCAGTAGGGCCTGCAGCGGCGTAGGCCCCAGGATCTGGAGGGTTGTTTCGGGTGTTGCATGTCCCATGGGGGCGGCCCGGTCCGACAGGGGGCAGCACCGCAGCCGCGCCGCGCCGGATCGGGCCTCGGATTTCTGTTGCCGGGATCATCCAAAACCGGGTGTTGCCAGTTGAGTAGTGGGGCAGGACCGTTCAGCAGGGAGCAGCAAAATCAGCAAGTGCGACTTCGGTAGAGGCCTTCTGTGCCAGGGAATTTACATAACCCCTCGTTGCAACAGCAGCTGCAACAGCAGGGAGCACAGCGTAGATGGC
The DNA here is from genome assembly GCA_964036045.1 of Eutreptiella sp. 'Long Island Sound 2002'. Classification (NCBI taxonomy): domain Eukaryota; phylum Euglenozoa; class Euglenophyceae; order Eutreptiales; family Eutreptiaceae; genus Eutreptiella; species Eutreptiella sp. 'Long Island Sound 2002'. The sequence continues at coordinate 48,353,961 of OZ038385.1, forward strand.
AAAATACCAGACCTCGAAGTTGGTGCTTCAGATTCCGCCCATATTGAGGTGGGCGATGCGTTGGCATGTGAACTCCCATCCTGCAAAGTTTGTGCAAGCGGCGAGAGACCACGGGTGCGGAAGTCAAGGGTGCCAAACTTGTCCTTTGGCACACAGGGCACGCGCGCGCACACACACACAACCCAAACTGCAACCCACAAACACAGCAGCCCCGGTTGCGTTGTGTTCTATGGTTGAGACAGGAATGTGGCATATTCGTATGGGTGAGGTTTGGGAGGACGGTTAAGTTGCACAATTGGCCGAACTCCTACCCCAAATGAGCTTGCTGCCTCCCGTGTTGCAAAAATAAGCCCATCAATCAGCTGTGAATTGCCCACCCATCCGCACACACTGCAATCACAAAAACAAAAGCACAAAAAGGCAAATGGGCAGTAGACTTGAGGATATGCAAAGCAGCCCTGAGCGTCTTTCGCTTTGAAGGGGCATGAAGAACGTCAAGTGAATAGTGTGGCGATGAAGAGGGTTCGGGTCAGTCTTGCTCCCAACCCTCACAAAGATGATTCATCCATAATGCAACCCATGTGTTGGCCGACTCGTGTTGGGTGTGCCCACCCAACCCCACACACAAACAGCCCCTGTGTGGGGGGCGGGAAAGCATGTAAGGCTACGGGCTTGCCAAATGCCTGTAAAAAGTGACACGTAGAGTGCTAGGCCACCTGGAAACCTTCACACTAAACGGGTTGGGGTAAGCAAGTCCGTGCACTTTCCGCCGTGTATTTTCCCCCATCTAGACCTGCCGCCAAGGTATTACCCTAGATGCAACATAGTGCCTATTGCACAGTACCCTCCCCCCCCCTGCCTGCGGAAGCACCGCCTTGTCTAAGCACTGGGACCCGGTCTGACCGTCGTTGTTCTGGCCACAATTGTTATGGTCAGAAGCTTAGCGGAACGTGATTGTGTGCCGATTGTAGAGGGAAACAGGGGCTGTGTCATGTTTGGGATGAGTCCTCCTGCTCACAACAGCATTATGCTTGCTACTGCAACCCACTGCTGTTTGTTTTGATGTGATTTTCGGCCATGACTGATGTCGTTACTCCTGGCTTGGCTGGTACCGCATGTTGCGCGCAAGCACCGCCTTGTCCAAGCACCGGGACTTGGTCTGACCATCGTTTTTCTGACTTTCCTGGTGCTTGCACAAGGGGGGGGGGGGGTAGGTGGTGCCACATTGCACACAGAGTGCGCATGTCATGCATGGCCTGAAACACGCGCATTCTCGAGTAGTCACTCAATTGTGACTTGTACCCATGCAAGTGCAGCGGGGCGGGCATAGATCGCAAACGCCAACGTTCGCCTTTGACCCTCCGCACTACGGGTCAAGGTCCGGATCCCCTGGAGATGAGTATGGGGGGGGGGGGGCATTTGCCTTCTCCAGGCTCTTAACCACGGTAAATCAACCGTTTGGCTGCCAACGAGGATGCAAGGGTGGTTGCCCCTCCATCCCCCCCCAACACACACAGTAGGGCATTGTGAAGAGAAGGGAGGACAGAAAGATCTTTGCTGAGGAATGTGCTGTAGTCTGTGCACTGCCAGCAGGGCTGGGGTGCTTTGCAGACCACGTGTGCTTGGTTGCGTGAAGCTGCCAAGCTGCGTGCCTTTTGTGGCTCATTCTCCAGCTTGGCAGCCCATCTGATTTGCAACATCTGCTTAATGCATAATGAAGAACCGCATTGTGCACTCTGCACATGGAACGCATTTTGGGACCTTTGTGGGGAAGAAACTGGGCCAAATTGGGTCCTCTTAGCATGGAAAGCCCGAGCTTTAGTGTGCTGGGTTGAGGCAGAACTTTTTCAAAAGCACTTTTTCCCTGTTTTTTGTTTGAGCCATTTTCGTTTGGGGGGCTGGTTTTCAAGGGCTTTTGCCACACTTTGGACACACAAATGGGCCCACAGTAGGTGGCCACCACCAAATATTGCCGTTGTTACCCTAGCTCATCTGGTTTCTGGTCATGGTAGTGAAACCCTTCAGTGTGTTCCTGCACTAGCTCCCTCTCTATGCTGTGCCCCGGCACCCCCCGAATGCCACTCTTCAGTGCCATTGGGTGTCGGGGGGGGAGGGGGGGAACATGCAACATACCCCATCACCATGAGGGCCCTAAAAGCAATACATGGCGTTCAAAACCATGGAAAGTAGTCAAATGTGGAAAAACCAGGCGCTTTGCGTCCAGGCCACGGCTTATTGTTACAGGGGGGGGGGAGGGGAGGGGGGGCCGAATGGCAGCCTGGGCTCCGCCTGATCTCCCCTACCCCACATCAGAAAAAATTTTCTCAATAAAGTAGTAAAATTCATCAAAGCGGCCCGAAATTGGAGGTCAGTTTTAGGGATAGAAACCTTTTTGGCCTCTGACCCCCTTCCCCCTGTACAGGTAAAATTCGCCATTCCGCGGCAGCCTGTTTGTGTCATTTTCAGCCCTGTGACAGCAATGTTGATCCAAAACACTTGGCCCAGGGTGACAGTTGGGTGCCAATAGGCCGAAAAATTGAAGAAAAAATGCTTTTGCATCATTTGCCATTGATTTGGATGCATATGGCACCCACTACAGCGTACCACATGCCCAACATGGTCACAAACAGCAGCTGGTGGCCCTTTTTGCAGTTTCCAGCACACACACACACACACACACACACAGCGACATCCGGGCCTCGGCCTTGGTAACAGTGCCTCCAGCGCGCCAACGGCCAACAAGCACAACCAACAAGCAGCCCCAATGCAGCCTTTGGTGCAAGGGTGCATCTGTGGCCCCAACATAGCCCTGTTGGGGGCGGGGGGGGGGGGGGGCACAGGTGCTATCAGCCTGAATACAGCCCTTTGTGTCAAAGCATAATTCCTGGCAGCTATGGGCTGCAAGCGCCTGTGCCCTGGCGCAGCTGCGTTGGGGCTGCTACTGCCCGTCCACCAGTGTACATGCCTGTCACCACCGCCTCTGCCCAAGCACATGGAGGTGCATTGGGGCTCCAAGCACCTGTGCTCCAACAGCCGGGCTGCATTGGGGCTGCAAGTTTTTGTGCTCCAGTGCACCGGGCAAAATGGGGGCTGCAAGCACCTGTACCTCAGTGTACAGGCCAACACCTGCGCTGCAACGCAAAAGGCTGCAGCGCTGAGGCAAAAAGCCCAAAACATCCCACCGCCCAGTCCAGAAGGTACACTGTGTGGAACAACCCTGAACACATTGAAGATGTGCTGCACACAGCCACTGGGGTGAACACAGCTTGTACTGGGCGTTGGGTGTTTTCACTGAATTCGCTATCATTTTCATTGCATGACAGGCAAAACAGTGGCATGTGATTTTCCTGCTGGGACGGTGCAGTGGGGTGTTTTCCCCACAGTGCTTGCACTGCATCCACGTGTGAAATTCAGCTGAACCGACAACTGTTCGTCAACCGAAAGCAGGTCCTAAACCTGACAAATGACACTTTAAGGACCTCCCAGCACCATCTCAAATTTGCACAGGGCCAGTCTCAGCAAACGTTTCTGATGCTCTTGCACATCTGCGCAAAGCATCTGAGATGGAACCACTGTACCCTCCTGATGATGCGGATGCAGCGAGCATCACCACAACGTCATCCTCTCTCATGTCCCTTGTGCCCACCGGCTCTTGTAATGCATATATTCTGCGGGGATCATTCTTCTGGTATCCAGAGCGGTTCCCCGTGATGTTGGAGCTGTCGGAGGATGATCAGAGCAATTGCGCCTTGGGTGACTTGGAGTACCAACATTTAGCCATCTACACCTTGCAGAACTTGGGGAGCCCGTTTTAAGGCTGTGGCCAAGTGGACGGACCTTATGGATGAGGTCGGCACAGACCTCACGGGGGAAAGACTCGACGGTGAGGTGCTTCGAATTGAAGGCAACAGACGCCATCTCAGGGCATGTAGATAAACATAAGCCTGGGAATGCGGACTGCATATGCCTCCGAATGCCCACTGCATATGCCTCCCACGGTCTTGACTGGGAAACGGCAGATGATCTGCGTGCCTGCATCAGAGTTCTTCTGGTTGTTTTTAATTAGGGTTTGGGACAGAGTATTTTGCACAGCCCGGGGGCTGAATAAGATTGCATTGCTGGGATACGAATCGAGGGGGCTAGAGGGGGCGGGGGGTTGGGTAGCGTGCACAACACATCCAGAATGCAAGGTTGGGGTGCGCCAAATAATACAGCAAACAGGGTTGTGGTTGTGGTTGTGGTTGGGGGCCATCGAGACAGCAGGGCCACACATTCGCCATGCACGCATCGGCACAGTCACAACAGAGTCAAAAATTAGGTGCCCAGCGCGAAGCTGCACTTGCAAGCTCACATGCTTGTTCACAAATCAATTCCAGAAATGCCACTTGCATGCGAAGGAATTACAGCAAAGGAAATGGGCTGCGGATGTGCTGAGGGGCATGCTGGATTGGGTTGATGATGGAATGCTGCGGATTCTTTACTAATCTGACCCGACACACTGTAGTAGGGCCCCGGGCTTTACAGAGTGGTGTTGGTGGCCTGTTTGCATTTATGGTTTGCTCATGGGCTGTGAACACCAACTGTAGAAACAGCCTCTTTCCTCCTCTGCTGGTGATCAGTATTGTCCAGTTTTGCAGACTGTATCACTGCATGGACTGTGGTCCTCGAACCCCTCGAGCCCCTTGAATCCCTTCAACCCATCTCTGTAGCTTCTATCACTCTGATCACAATGTTAGAGTCACAGTTTCATTCACTAAGCTGCAAAGTTGCATAGGTCAGGCAGATCGATCTTCTGAGCTGTCAAAGCCACATCTCTTCACTGTTAACCCTGAACCAGGCCTTGGTGCCTGAATTGGTGCCACAGCAATGAATAGTGCTTTGAGGGAGTGACTTCCTATGCTTTTCACCCTCAGTGTTTTTTGCCATTTCTTACGTTTTTTTCCTGCTTTCATCGCTCAGAATACCACAACAACACCCGCACTTGGTTGCTTTTGGAGTCTGCTTTTATTTTTGCCAATGTGTGGTTGGTGTTTTGTATTGTCTATTTGTATGGAAGTACTCTCTCTCTCTCTCTCTCTCTGTGTGTGTGTGTGTATGTGTGTGATCAATTTGGTTGTTCCAGATTTTTTTTGAAATATGTGTGAAAGAATTGAAGAATTTATGTGTTTGTTAAGGAATGGGTATTGGAAAGGTGTAATATCTTGAATGTAAGCAGCTACAAACAACCATTTTGGCCATTATTCGGTCCCAAAGGTTTTGGTAAGTTTGCATTTGAAAATAGAAATCTCGAAGGTAAAAAAAAAACCACCCACAGAAAAATACTGCCTTGGACCTGTGAAATCACCTCGAAGAGAGGTTGTTAGATCAAGCGCAGGCGCGGGCGTTGTATACCACCCCTTTTTTGGGGTCACACGTAGCATACCCCAAGGCATGATATTGGATGTCCAACCTTTTGTAAAATCATTATTTTGCCCAATAAGACAACCCCCCAATGTATTTTTCTGATTCTGAGGCCTCTATCCCCTAAAACTAGAGAACACTTTTTTGAGGGGGGAGTTGGGGGAGGGGGGTCAAAAGTTTTCGCTGAGAAGACTCCAAACAATGGGGAGACACATTTCTATCACATCCAACCCCGGTTGAATGGTAACACACCCGGCTGCAGAATTTTAGGTCGGCGGTTGGAATTGTGGTCGGTGGACGCCGCCACCGCCGCCATATTCGCCGCACCGGGGTTCGAATCGCCGACCAAAAAATCTGCGGTCGCCTGCATAACCATTCGGCCACTACCCATCCTGAGACCAGTACGTGTCTCCACTCCTTGGACCCATGTCTGCCACTGACAAAAAGCCCAAAGTGTGTGTTTCTGCCTAATTGACTGCTGGCCTGTCTAACTGACTGATTGGTTGACTGTCAGCCTCTCTTCGAGGTGCACTGCCGAAGGCAGTAGAATTTCACAAAAAAGGGAAACATCACAGAGGCCCTAGTTTACTGGGGTGATTGTGCACCATATCCATTTGCAAAGGTTGTATTTTGCGGATTGTGGGCTAAGTTGGTTGTTGTCTTTGCTTGCTCGTTTTTGCGGAAATCACATTTTACCCTTCATCGCGGCGACCATTAAAGAGCCCTTGTTATATCAGTTACAAGTTGTTGTAGCATAACATGAAAGTTGGGAGAAAGCAAGTTGTAGGCATACAAACCCCTTTTGTTGATGTTGAATAGTTGAAAATACATTCTTTAAGGCTCTATGTAAGTTCACGGCCCATGGTTATCCGTACTACCATTGGCAAATCTGCAGAGGAAGAGAATATGGACAGAATAAACTTTGCCTACCAATGCTCGGGATGAAATAGTTACAATTTTGTGCGGCAGATATGTAGTCGGGTTGGATGCAAATGATTTGGTAGGAGTCGCCGATTTTGTACTCTTTTTGCGCACCAAATTGCAGTTGCAAGCCTTTTGTCTCATTACTTAACTGCTCAAATCCATCAAATGGAACCAAAATGAGCGCCCCAATCATCCAAAACCTCGCAATTTTGGACAGGCGAAAGCCCCACCTCCGGCGCCGAAATGTGAAACACTTCTCTAATGGCAACACCAATTTCAATGATCTGCGAGCGGATTTAGGTATCTAATAATTCGTTCGCACATTAGAAATTTGAGGATAATGGCCCATCAGGCGAAACATCAATGAGCAAAGAATCTACTAACCAAATGCTACCTAGGCTACACTACGTAATGATTTGGGTTGTGGGCAATTGCTTTTATTGCAAAAAGGTTCCCGAGGTCCAGTTACACATAGCGCTAGAGTTGTATAAAGACAGGCGGATGGGCGGGTGTATGTACACATGGATGTGAATGAGACATACATTTAGGCTTGGAGTTTGACCAAGCATCCACGAATTTTTAGAGTAGCCGGCGCACTAGACAAATGCACAAGTGTGATAAGTATTACCATCAAAGATGGATCGTCTTTTCCTTGGTGAGGGAAAACATAGTATGCTAAAACTATGCACCTGAGCCCCTGCGTATTTGGAAAAAGTGTTGGGAGTGGGGTCATGACTCATATCGAAACTCCATCAACATTTTTAAATATTGTTAGTTGACCACCAAAACGGGTCATTGCAATGTTGGTGTGTTCCGGTGCGGCTTGCAACATTGCAGCTTCAAGCATGCTGCAATGCGTCATGCACTATCTTAGTCATGCATGACTTTTGGTTGTTCCACCGTTCGGGTTCTGATTCTGTCAACTTGCCATGTTCTATTTAAGTCACCGGGGGCTAAGTAATATGTGCCCCCAACATTGAGCACAACTTGGTCAACTAGCTTGGTCAGCCAATTTGTCCTCTTGGGTCGGGGTTACTCAAATTTATATTTCAATCATTTGTTCATCGTAGATATCTACTCTTTAGGTGCTTGCCACAATATGGGGCACACACAGTGGGTGCAACATTGCCGCAAAAAATACACACTGACACCATCGTTTTGTTTTCAATAATGATACCACGGTTCAATCATGACTTGTGCACAAGAGCTACATGGCCAAAACCGAGCCAGTTTGGGGGCATGGTGGCCACAATGTGGGGCACAAACAGTGAGTGCACCATTGGCAAAAAAACATATGGCGAGACCCTCATTTTGTGTGCAATAATGATTTGCCACAGTCCAATCATGACTTGTGCACGAAGGCTGCATGGCCAAAGTCAAAATATGTTTTGGGGCATGGTGGTCACAATGTAGGGCACAAACGCCGAGTGCACCATTGCCGCAAAAAAAAAAACCCCGCGGGACCTCGTTTTGTTTGCAATAATGATTTGCAATGAGCCCAATCATGGCTTTGGAACAAAGTGGCATGGCCAAGGCCAAGCCACATTTGCAACATTGTGGCCACCATGTGGGGCACAAACCGTCAATGCAGCATTGCCGCAAAAAACAGGCGGTGAGACCCTTGTTTTGTTGTTCTGTGTACAATATTGACTTACCATAGTCCAATGATGACTCCTAATCAAAAGCTGCATGGCCAAAACCGTGCCAGTTTTGGGGCATTGTGGCCACAATATGAGGCACAAACATTGGCAAAAAAAAAACACTGAGACCTGTGTTTTACTTGCAACAGTGATTTACCACAGTCCAATCAAGATTTTCTGCACATAGGCTGCATGGCAAACACCGAGCGAATTTTGGGGCATTGTGGCCACAATGTGGGGCACAAACAGTGAGACCCCTTTCTTGTGTGCAACAATGATTTATCACAGTCCAATCATGATTTCTGCACAAGGCTGCATGGCCAACACCGAGCCAGTTTGGTGCATTGTCGACCTCAAAAAACATTTCGGTGAATTTTTGGACCTCATTTACATTGGCACATTCATGTCTTTTCGTATTATGGATGGGTCGCCAAAAGGGACAATCAGGTTTTCCTCAATACTAATTCTTCTCTCGGTACACAAGACTGATGATGTCGTTCCTTCGCCCACGTTACATATGCAATCTAAATTTCTAGGTACACAGAAGCTGCTTGGAAATTGTGGGGGCAATTTTCATGCAATCTGGCTGTTGGCAAAGCAGCTGGTTGCTTAGCTTGCTTTCTGAGACAATCAATTGTTTGAACTGGACACTGCAACTCTGTTGATGCTAGAATGGTGAATATGAGTGAAATTGCTCCAGCTCGAACTTGCCCGAAGTGGGTGCGTACATACAAATGGTGGAAATGTGCACACAATTAATCGTGCAAACAATTACTCTTCTGTGCAACACAGGCAGTGCAGGCTGATCAAAGATCTGGTCTAGCAAATACCATCCGCACGCCAAGCAAAAGAATCCAGCACACAGTTTCCGATCGGTGCATGCAAGTAAATGTGACTGCTGTCCTGGAAACTTGTATCAGCAACTGTTCATCCCTGACCTGCTGTCCTGACAATTGCCACCGGTAACTGTTCGTCCCCACCCCTCAATCAGGCTAAGACCCCCCACCAATCATGGGTCAGCATGACAACAATGTGTTCACATAAGGAAATCGACAAACGAACGCAACTGAGAAAACCCAATATCCTGAAACAGCTTTGTTGTACATAAACCGCCATGTTGCTCACGCTGCTTACTTCGCAGTAGACCAGAAGCAACAGTGCTGACATCCAGTGGCTCGTACAAAGTTGCTGGAAAATAAAAGTCTGGACTGCACCCAATTCCAACACCAACGGTTGACGCTGAATCAGGAAGCACCGACACCCTACATTCAGCATCGTGAGAATGCAGAAGAAAACTTAAAAGATCAAATGTTGCTGGCAGTATGAAGGGAGGAACACCAGCAACTTTAAATGCACAGGAACCTCTTTGTGGTGGCAACCAACTGCCCCAAGGGCAATGGACGCTGCACATCCACATGAGGGGGATCGGCGCACGTACTGCCCTCCTCACGGCACGTAACAAACCAGTTATCGTTCCTCTTGCAATACCCACTCAATTTCAGACTTGTTGGCTTTAGCGTCGACGACCGTATCGGATGTGACGTGGTCAGCGGGCAGGAGGTCTTTCTGCACACTTTCCAACGGCTTCATGTCACTCCATCTGCACACGTGCAAATCACAGATGTTGAAAACAGGCCCTTGAAATAGCCGTAGTGCTGTCAACGTGTTCGAAACAAAACTTCATGGCATGGGCTGCGTACCTGTCCACAACGAGACGCATAAATCCTTTATTGTACATTTCAATGTGTGCATTGAAGATAACCAAAACTGCATCTTGTTTCAGTACGTCTATATGTGCCCCACGAGCAATGAGAACAATGCAACCCTTTTTGTCCCCCACAGTTGCCGTGGCAGTCTTGGTAGTCGTTCCGTCCAGGCGTGATCTCTCTTCAGTTTTGACCTCCAAAACCTTGCAAATAATATGAACCCCCTTCTTTTCAGGCTCCAGTCCGTCCACCTGTTGCAGAGGTGAAGCAAGCAGTTTTTCTTTGTGCCGGCAATCTTGGCCATGACACAGCGAACGCAGCAATACATACTTCACAAAAGACCGGTTTGGGAGGCATTTTTTTGGTTCGGTCCATATCTTTATTGATTGTGAAGTTTGTGTCGAAATCCTCCGGAATCAGGAATCTGCATTCATCCAGAGGCTTTATGGCACTCCAATTATCTACGTCGATCCAGAAAGTCTCCTGAACACGTCGCATTTTCCTGAGGAAATAACAACAAAAAAGACTTTTGGAAAATAACAGCAATCATCCAGAAGTGTGCCACCAAAATACCAAGATGGTGCCGTGTACCGTGTTGCACGGCCCAGTAAGACATTTGACTAACCCCCCGTGGGGGGGAGGGAACAAAAATCGCGAGACGAGAATGAGGGACATACACATTCAGCAATGCGTAGTATGCTCCTTCAGTCAGTATCTCGGCCTTGTCTTGTTGCCGGGTGGTTAGCAGAATGCAGCCTGTCTCATCACCAACAATTGCCTCGCCACATTTCACAGTGATGGTCCGCCCAGCACGACGTCTTTCCGTTCTTGAGCTGTCTAATGTGACCTCGGCTACCTACAAAGAATTTCAATCTGACAGTGGGAGTATCGCATCCATGGTCAAGCACGAATACAAGCCACATCGTGGTACCTGGACCACAAGGTCATAACTCCTGGTTCCGGGTTTGACGTCTTTGAGCTTGGTGAATGTTGGCAGCGTCTTCTCTGTTGGTGCATCATCGTCGTCGTCATGGGCCTTGCCATTTCCTTTCCCTTTGCCTTTTCCCTTGCCCTTCCTGCAGATGAAACCACAAACAATCATCGGCACATAGCCGTAGTATAACACTGCGACTTCGCGACAAGGCGATGGCCGACATGCAAAAGACAGATAGGGATTTACACACCCACGGCCACGGCCGTACGGGGCTTCCTGATAGCCTTTGCCCTTTCCTTTGCCGTAACCTGCAGCAAGAATTGGTCGGTGCTCCAGTGCACGCCAAAGCGACAGAAGCGATCAGAAATGATAGCACACCTTTTGCACCCTTTCCACGGCCCGCTCCACGGCCACTCATATTTCGAGAAGTTACACACTGAAGGAAAGGCCCGAGTCGCCCGCGCAGCGAAGCACCTCAGGTCGAGTGAAAGTGAGTACGAGAGGATATGACTGTCCGGGAACCAAGATACATTAAACATAAAAGGCACTTCTGAATATTTCATGTCCAGCTATGTTTGTAGATGAATTTGTAGCATGTGTCTTCATTGGTGGATTGCAGTCACCTTTATGTTACTGGCACTCATTTTCTGGAGGTAGCTCTCCATTTCCTCCTGACCTTGCCAATCTTCATCCCCCATGGCTCACAAGGTAACCATGGTCAATAATCTTCCGACTTATCCATCACGATCCGTGTAGTATTCGCACTTTCATCCCTAATCTTTTTTTTCAACTCATGACCGAAGTTCCCCCAAGTGCCCGTCGAGAGTACATGCAGCAGGTCATGGGTCAGAGATAGGGCCGCTATCGTGTGCGGGTTAGGTATGACCTACCAATCTAGTTGCGGCGGGTTGGTGGGCGGAACAAGTCTTGCGCCTTGCCTCCCATTCCCCACGTCGGCCCGTTCACGCGGGTGTGTACACCTTCCCGGACCTCTTGAGTAAGTTACATTGCACTCAAAACATTGACATTGCCCATGCCTTTGAGGAGGATCTCCATGTTCTAGAGGTCGGCGGGGACCTCCAACTCCGGTAGTCTTTCGACCTTGCACCGCTTGTGCACTATGTCATCATCCTTTGGTCGTTTCGCGTGCTGCACGGTGTTGCCTGTTTGTTGGTTTGGAGTATTTTCTAAGGTAATTACCTGGGAGTTTGGGCCTTTTTCCTTGGTCCTAGTAATTCAATCAACTATCACTCTAGGAAAGAGTAAGAAAAAGTCACTTCTACATCTTTTGTGAAGGACTGATTTCAGGCCAATCCCCTCCGTATTCTTCGGGAAATATTAAAAACGAACATTCAATCTTTTTTTCTATTCTTTTGAAGCATAAAGTACATTTTTCAAAGTTAACTAAGGCAATAACCCCAGCCCCATGAAGTTCACTCTTACCACTCAATGGAGCGAAGGTATCTTCCTTCACGCAAGTATATACCGAAATATAGTAGGCACCTCATGCCTTTTCTCTTAAATAATAGGCTTAGTGGTCTCCCACTTGAGGACCTAGATGCTCAAAAGTTTCATCTACCCCTTCTGGTCCTATTCTGTAACTGTTTCTAAATTCAGTTGCTTGGCCAAGGTGGCTAAGCCATATCCTATAGATGGCCCAGCCTACTTGGCCTAAACTCCAAACCAACTCGATTGCATCCAAAATAGTGCACATCAAGTGCTTCTCGCTAACTACTGGGCCACATTGTTGTCAATTTTCACACTAAAATAATATGCTTTGTTTATCAACCACTGAAGCTTTGTATTTAAGCCTGTACTATCCTTTTGCAGCCCCTCTTTGCTGTACATGCTTTGATTTTGAAAGAGATTGCATCCTGATTTTGATTATGGTGTTTTGGTGGCATTCCTCCATGACTATTTGACTATTTTCAAAAGTAGTGAGGTTTTGTTCATCAAAAACAATTGTGGAAAAGAGCAAAGTTTGCAACATCACTATTTGGCAAACCCGAATATCTTTCTCATTTAACATTGTTGCAAAGGTAAAGTAGCCAATTACTGTACCAAATCAATGCTACCGAAAGTACATTACGACGAAATTCAAGATAAATTAGACAGAAAGCTGCAAAAGTTATTTTTCTGTGGATCCATGTGTTCTGATACGTGACAACAAAAGACGGGCACGCCAATGGATTGCGGAGGTAACGAAACCCAAAAAACAACGCACAGGAAGCGCGCGCCAAAAGACCGCGGTCCCAAACCCTCCCTCCCAGGTCCTGTACATCCTTCGGCTATGGGAAAATCCGTCCGACATGGAACGCATCGCCGCCGACTGCCTTATCAAAGCCCAGAGCATTCGCAAAGGTGCGACTGAGTTGAGAGTCTACCACCAGACTCTAAGTGACGCTATGCGTCGAATGAGGTGTGCTGTGTTACGTATAATGTAGTGTTGAAGGACGCCGAGCATAAGACAAGACGCGACGCACAGGAGAAGACAAGTTGACACGCGTCACGCTTTTTGCTTTTTGTTCTTTGCTGTCTGCAGTCGCTACGAGCTGTGTGAGGTGAAGAGAGGTCCAAAGCCCTGTCTTGTTGAGGCCACCCTGACCACATGGATGGATGAGTGCGCGGATCAAATGGTGTGTCCCACACTGTCCGAGATCACAGATGAAGCACAAGCCATGGCGGATAAGAGAACCAGTGTGCAAAACCCCTCTCACCCTTGTAAGTTTGGTAAAACTTAGTGGAAGCTGTTTAAGAAATGCAAGAGTGCCCTTGTATCAAGTCTTGCTCAGCATGTTGAATCGCAGCGAGCCTTTGCTCGTTTGACCCCTCAACAGTGGACAGAGTTCTTTAATAATCATTTAAAGTCTAGTTTAGAAAAGGTTGCCTACAACCGATGACACATCTGGAACGAGGATGAATCAGGGTTTTTTCACCAAATCTCCACTGTGGGGCAGGGTGTTTGAGTAAGGAAGGGAAGAAAAACGGTGGCTCGGCGCCGTGGCTGGCAGCGGCAGCACATCACAGCCATTGTTGCTGTCAATGCACAGGGTCAGGCCACAAAACCAGCACTCTTGTGGAACACCAAAAAAATAAGGGGGGACATGTTCCTTCAAGCACAGTGTCCAGTGACACCGAAAAGAACGCCTAACGGGTGGTCCTCTCGAGAAGTCTTGCTGTAGTGGGTGGAAACAGCACTCGTAAGAGAAACACAACCACCCAGCAACCGTCATAAATGCATTTTCTTGCTTGTACATGGCAACAAAACACACCTCACACTTGAAGGACTTCAAAAAATGAAGTCTTCGGGTGTAGAGGTGGTTGTGCCCCCCCCCCATCTAACAGATGTAATCCGGCCATTGGACAAAGCTGTTTTCAGAGCAATGAAGGCCTCGTTTCAGAAAAAGGAAGAACACTGGAAAAGGAAGAACCATCACAGAGCCCCACCCCTTGCAGACTTTGTACAACTGTGGACGAATGATGATGCAGTGACACCACGAAATATTCTGGCAGGATTTAGGTCATGTGGTATCAGTGTAGCGTACCTAGAACTCCCAGTACTGCATGCACGGCATCAGCACGAAACCACGTAATCAAATCACCAAATACTGATTTTGTAAACAGGCCATTTGATGCCTGCAGGAAAACAAGACATCAATCAACAGCATGCAATTTACATCTACGCACATGCGCGCTTTGCCGCATTGTGCAGCAATGCACTGGTCTGCTGCAATCAGCCCGTTTGACCCGCAATATTTCCTGGAACATTGTCCCCTTGAGCGCATCTAGCACCAGGACCCCCCTGCCTGCCCTGCCAGCTCTGCTCACAGCATTGATGCATCGCAAAGCTCTTCGCAAAACTCTTCCCCTTTGGCAGCCGCTTCTCAGGTCTCAACGAAAAGCGATGCTTCAACACACTGCAGTGGCAAGGTTATCAAATGCGGCCACGCTAGACGATCCTTGGTCGCTGCGCCTCGGGGGCTTTGTGACAGCCCAAGATTTTTTGGATAAGGTCAGTGAGAAAGAGAATGGTGCTGCCGCAAAACGAGCACCCAAATGGAGGGCACGGCGAATGGGAGAGCCTCTCAGAGAGATTGACAGGCCTGCAGCAAAACGTGCAGCCAAAGTAGGGCCACGCCCAGCCCTAAAACCTAGAACTGTGCAGCGCCGAAGGGTGGATGACCCTGCCCAAGAAGCAGCCCCTACTCTTGACGAAGCCCAGTCTTCCTCTGACGAAGGGGATAGTGCAGGAGATGCGTTTGATTTGTATGTTAGCTACCAAAGTAGTTGTTAGTGTCTTTGGGTTCGAAAGTGTTTGTCAATGCGGACCACCGCAACAAAGTGATGCACAATGAACCCGGATCGGCCTGAAAAATGGTGCCATGACAGTGCATTGGCAATGCAATGAAAAGGATTGATAACACAAACGAAAAGGTACCTCTTTGCACACCAGCAGTAAGGCTACCACAACTTTTTAGGGAAAAAGATTTGTCAAAAAATTTTGAAAAAAAATTTTTTTGCAAAAAAAATTTGCGCATGAAAAACGGAATTTATAGGCAGAAAAACACATTGCTAGGCAGAGAAACATGGTTTTCTTTTGGGCATGGGATACAAGTAGGTGATGCAAAAGTGTTGGCACTATGAATAGGAGTCTCAAGGGCCTAGCGGACCTCATTTCGTACAAACATCCAAATTTTGCCTGATTTCTTAGTGACAGCAAAAGAAGGGGAAATTATTATAGAGGCCCCCTAGGAGCTTGCTTGACCCAAACTTGTGTTAGGCAATCGGATTTAGGTACAACCAACCATACCCCAATGGTAAGCCACCCTTTATCATTGCCAAATCCTACAATAAACACTACGTTTTCATGTGGAAAGTGTGAAAAACTTATGGTGGTACAACAACTAGTCCCTGGTACAAAAACTAGCTCCTTTACCTCAACCCAGATCCTAAAACCCACAGAGCACTGTGCAAATCATCGCACTCATAGATCAATCTCAGCCATAGTGTGAGATTGTAGTACGCCTGTTGAAAGCTGCGTGTACACATGTAAAAACACATAACAGTCAAAAAGATCTCATAAGCACAAATCCTACAACTAAATCACGTGCGACCTGTGCTGTATGTATCGCGATGCGCACTTGTGTTGAATTCCATTACAACAGCCCTGTGTATAACATCAACTGGTTACCAATGTGGTTGTTGCTGCGGATGTTCTTATTCCATATTCTATTCAGATTGGATCCCCATGACAAGCATCCTTGCACGGGAGGGGGGGCTAGCTAGCAAGAGGGTGGCAAAAAATGGTGGGGTGGGAAGTGGCGGTTGCGGAGCAAATTTGTATCAGTGATTTTTCTACATCACTATCAAGAGAAAGAGGGGTGTGCCAAAAAAAAGTGAATTTGGAATTTCCCAAGCAATGAGCCAATCAAATATGTAGGCTATCTTCAAAAAATAATGAAGATTTCGGGGCACCGTGATGTCTATGAAAAAGCATGCATCATTCCTGCAAGCACTCCCGAGTGCATTCAACATAATTGATTGGTCTTTGTTTGCCACCACCATGAATGTCCTCACTGGTGGGTGCATTCAAACCCCCCCCTGGCACTTTTTGGTTGCCAACCCCCCCTCCCCCATGGGGTAGCAATTACACGCCCTTGGTGGCACCCCCCAGCAACCCATGCTTG
This sequence comes from Eutreptiella sp. 'Long Island Sound 2002', assembly GCA_964036045.1. NCBI lineage: Eukaryota > Euglenozoa > Euglenophyceae > Eutreptiales > Eutreptiaceae > Eutreptiella > Eutreptiella sp. 'Long Island Sound 2002'. The sequence continues at coordinate 48,370,252 of OZ038385.1, forward strand.
ACATTTCCCCCCCCTGAAAAACTAAAATTAACCACCCAAAATGCCCTCGCTATATGACACGAATTACACCGGGCAACAAAAAACAAGCAGACAAACCACATGCAAATGTAGTAAATCCACACTGTGAAATGTCAACAACTATTGTCTTTGCCTCTTTGAACCCCAGCACCATCAATGCCTTGTGCCTTGGGACATTTGGGTGTTGCAGAAGGAGCAGGAGGTTGTGGTTTGGGTGGGGTGGAAAAGGCCTGGCTGGCCAAGTCCACTGAATGAGCCATTGCAAATGCTACCTCCATTGTGGCATGCACAAGGTCATGAGGGTTCAGGAGGCCCCACCCGGATAGCTTGGAGCCACAGTGCAAAAAAGGTCATGAGGGTACCAATGGGCCTGCTTTTCTCTGTCCCATTTCATTAATTTGCATGACATGCCCCCATGTCATCAACATGCAACAGCAAAGAACACAATCAGGCCAATCGCTGCTGTCACTGTTGCTTGTTTTGCACTGGGCAACAGTTGGACATGCAAAACAGGGTCTGGGCCCGTAAAACAATTGTTTGTCGGGGCATCACGTGCTCAGGAGCCCCTCCTCCTCTAACTGCGCAGTGTCACCCTAACCTGACCCCTGAAGTGCCTGTCTACCCCCCAGGAGGATGAAACACACCCACCGCACCACCAAACCCACAATCCAGTACATTTGCCCCGCCAACACTGTCAGCCACCAAGTGCTAATCACCCGTCAGTGATGAACAAAGCCCCCTGAAACGGGTGGAACATGGGCAAACCCCCCCTCAGTGAACCCACAATTACCCCCTGGGGGGTAAATGTGCACATGAGGGGGTGGGGTGGATTGAGAGTCCACCAGAGGGATCGGCTCAAAGTGATGGCTGGCAACCAAAGCCTGGTCACAAATCAGCAATGTGAGGTGTGGAAAAGACGGGATGACAAGGTCTGCATGGCAGGGGGTTAGGAGGGGTTACTCTGACAAAGGTCTAGGATAAATTCGCTGCAAACTGCTACTTTGGTGAAAAGCTGTCCCAAGTTTTTGATTGCAAATGACTGAATTTTAGTGATACATCCTGTCTTGGCATGTCCATTGCCCCCCAATCTGTCTGCGCAAACTTGTGCATTCAAACAAAGCAGAAATACAACAGAGCCCCAAACCGGTTGATTGCTGCTCCAACACAGTTCCTGAAACGCGTTCCATCCTTTGAAAAAACGTGAAATTCATTGTTGCAATTATTTGACATGTTGTTCAACCATTCTTTCAATGCAAACACACACAGTATCACGACGCACGTTGTTGTAGGAACTGGTCATATGTTTGGACAGACTTCAGCAATACTTGACTCTGCAAAACAGCAATAAGAGGAAAGAAACGAAAAAGAAAGAAGCAGCCGAAATGCAGAGATCAGGTTTGTTTTTTTGGGCAGATGCTCATGCAGATGCAGACATCTTGAGGCTCTTTGTTGAGCGTACATCCGATGTGTCGCACTGGCTGTGGCTTGGCGAAGAGAAAGCTCAACGACGTGGCCTTGGACCATACCTTCCGCCCCAAAATGGGACCAAACTAGGGGACCACAATAACAGGTTCCTTGAGCAGGCCACTCTGTGCATTGTACCTCCCAACCCCATCACTCTGAAAGGCCAGCTGCACAACAGCGCCCGCCCTTCGGTGAACTCTGTTTTTTTTTTGCTCACAATGCAATCTTGGGTGTGACAAATCATAAGGCCAGAAAAAACAAGGATGTGTTCGACTGTTCACACAGCGAAGAGGGGGGCAAACTCTGCAGGAGACGAGAATATTCCTCCGCCTCACGCCCTCTGCCTCATTTTCGGGCCATTTCATTCAGAAATCCAGAAACTGCTCAGCGGCCAAACTGTTGCTCATCTCGAACATGGTCCACACGGACTCCACCGCCATCGGTGGTTAGAAAAGAGGGAGGCGGGTGCAAAGCGAAAATACGCTGTCATCTGCCAGGGAATGGGGGACGTGCCCTTTTTGGTAGTCTGGGGCACTGGCATACCCCCCCCCCCATCACCAAAAGGGGCATGTGCCTGCCTGTGTGAGGGGCATGTGCCCCCCTCTGGATCACCCCCCGACAGCCGGCACTCCATACGGAAAGTTGATGCTCTCCCAGAAAAGGGCGGGTGGGGGTTGGGGAGCTACTCTCACGGGAGGCGAGGTCATGCCTGTCATGCAGGGGGAAACGGGGTATGTCCTGGCGGTCCGAGGGAGAGGAGGTGACCAAATGCTGCTCTTACGATCGAGAACCGCCGTGCAACAACCGAAAACACAGGGCGACAGTCCAAACTGCCCTACCGCGATCACCACACGACGTTTGCCGAGCCATTTGCTGTGGATAGAACCGGCAGCAGATCTGAGTCTTGGCGGAGGAGGTCCACCCCCGAAAGTATGCTGGGCTTCAGATGAGGCCGAAAGTGCATCCCTGGCGCATTCGGGGGATGCGGATTCAGGGCAACAGCCCTGTGGCTTATATTGATTGCAAAATGTGCACGACCCTTGAAATGGACGGGGAGGGCGGGGTACACGTACGGGGTGCAGAGAATCCGTTCCGCGTGCAGGTCATTCTGGACAGGGGGGGCTGTGTAGTGCATGGTCCCCAGAGCGTGATGCCCGTTCAGCTTTGGGGGGTGTTCTGTACGGGAAGTAGGACCGGCGCTGGGCATGACATGCCATTGACAACCGGCGCTAGGACTTGACCCCGCCAAGAGACAACTACAGCCATTACTTCATATTTCAATTATATTTCCGACCAACTTCCAACAAGCTCCACTACAGTCTCCAAATCATATCTGTCCCGTGACTGCTGCTGTTGTTATGTTGTTGTATTACTCTTTTTGTGGCACTCGTGTGAATGTGTTGGTCTTTTTTGTGGCAGTTCTGTGTTGTTTTGCTGCTCCTTTTGTGGTATCTCGGTGCTGTTTTACTCATTTTTTTTCGTGGTACTTGTGTCCTTTTGCGGTATTTTTATGTTATGAGACAACGCTTTCCTGGTCGCCTCGTGCCCCCCCAGCGTGCAGATGCCTGTCCTGCCCTGCTCAAGAGTGCAGTGCCGTCGGCACTCTGGGCAAGACCGCAGCCGCGGCTCGCGGTACGCCTGTTCTTCCGAAGGCGCAACGGGCAACAGCAGCCAGCACGCGCCCCAGGGCATGCCATCGACTGCCTGGGAGCTGGGGACTGTCTCTCGGCTTGAAACCATGAAACCTCCAAATGAGAGCGGGGGTTTATTGAGAAAGAAGCTGTCGACTGTAGCAGGGCATGGGTGCGGAGAGATCTTCGTTACACGGAATGGCAGACTGAGAACACGAGAGGAAACCCACTTTCAGTTGCCTGATATCACTCTTGATTGCCGAGAGGCGTGGCACCAATCCCCGTACCCTGAGCACTGCATGTGAATGTGCATGTGCAGACCCCTGTCACTAGGCCCAAAAAGCATAGGAAACACTAGGCCCCAAAGGCGCCTGAAGAAAAATTGGGAACGTGCGCATGGTGTGCCGGCGCCATTGACAAGGAGGTGACTAGACTTAGGGTTGCGGTGCCACAGAGGCGCTGATACCATGGCAATGCAGGTTACACTGGAACTGGGGTTGGAGGGGACCGCATGCACACAGACAATCGACCTGAAGTTGCTTGAGGGCCGTGTCAATGCCAACCGAAGCGTCCATGCAGGCGAATGCAGATGAGTCGTTGATCCAGCGTATTGCTCCTTTTGGGGGCAGTTGTGAGGGGGAGGTCTTGGGGAGGGGGGATGTGAGGAGGAGGTTTTTGGGGGGGGCTGAGGCAGTGGGGGGGGCACAGGGGGTGATAGAGGGGGGGGGGTCCATGGACACTGGCCAATTTCAAGAAAATGCCAAAAGACCTCCTATTCGGGTCCGGCCGAAAGACGACTCAGCCGACTGCCAAGTGGCGCGCCTCTCCGACAGACTGCACTGCACTTTGCAAAATATCACTTCCAAAAACAAGGGCACAATATTGCGTCTCTGCATCATATCATCTCCGCGACAGTGCCCCAAGGCATCCCGTTTAGTTGTCAGACGAGTTCTGATGCCCCCGCCCCCAAACCTAACTTGTGCCCCCAGAACATTGAGTGCACGGAGCCAAAAACGATGGCAATCTCAAACTGTGGAACAGGCTGACGTCAACCACCAAAATTTGACCCAGTCCGACCGACTTTTGTAGGGAAACCCCACACCCACGAAGCGCGCTGCCCTCTGAAGGAGACCCTCAGCCCGAGAGCACAGGGGGCCTACTCACTACCACCAGCGAGACTGGCGGCCAATGACAGGCATCGCAGGGCTACTTCTCCTGTGCCCTTGTGTTCGGCGGTGGGTCGATCTTTTGTGACATGCAGACATTTCGATGGCGGCCCGCAGCACAATGGCCTGCTACAGCGCGGGCGCATGTGGACTGTGTGTGCGCCGGTTGCTGGGGCCAAACGGGGGGCAAGGGGGGGGGGTGAGTTTGCGGCGGGAAATTTTCGCCGCGGGATATTTCTCAGCGGGTTTATTTCGCATGCAGTCCTGAATTTGCTGTGGGAAATTTCGCACCCACATGCTGTGAGCCGACCTTTGGTTGGTGGTGGTTGCTGTTATTTGCTGATGCTTTGCAGTTGAGTCCTGGAGGGTTGTTGTTCCTTTTTGATGAGAAACGACGAGAAACGTACAATCGCATCCCCCATCACAGTTTCTGACGGCAATATTTCTCTGTTTCAGCTCTTGTGGAAGGGCACAACAGACTTATGCTCAGGCAACTGTTGGACAAGACATTTTGCTAAATTTCACAGCGGGTTTATTTCGCACAGGCCCTGAAAATTGTGTGGGAAATTTCGGACGAATTTGAAACGCGAAATATCCCATGGCGAAATATTCCCGCAGCAAAGTCCCCCCCCCCCCCCTGTATGCCACAGTGGCCCGGCAGGGGCACATTGCTCTTGCCTTACGCACTCCCTTTCTTCGTGCCACAACGGCACCCCCGCGATGATGCGCTGCATGGAGACCACCAACCGCCCGAATGGGGCGTGTGGTAGCCTTGGGCAAGGACACCCGTGGAGGGGATTTGCAGTGGGTAGTGGGAGGGGCAGCAGGAATCTGGTGATGGCATGGCGTATCCTCTTGATTGTGGCTGTGACCTGGGCTCTGGGCTTGGGTTGGGGTGTGCAATCGGAGAGAGGGAGGGGGAGAGAGACGGGGGGGGGGGCTGCGGTATTCGGAGAGGAATGTGGTTTCGGGATTGTTTGCAAGCGGAAATGAGAATTATGAGGCAATGCCGGCGCCTCAGACGTCGCCTACAATTTCCAGCCCCATCTAAAATGCCAATGCTCGCAGTCTGCCCTGCAGCTTTGAACCCCTGCACTACACATCATGACTTCAATGTCCATCGCGGAGCAGTGCCACGGCACAGTGGCAGATGGTGCTGGAGCACAACCCACCGCAGCATACACACGACTCCCGAGGGTGAGCGGGGCAGCGAATCCCATGTGCAACATTACCACCGACCACCGACCGCATCTCCACAAGTGTTGCCTGTTGCTGCCGATGCGCGTGGGTGGGAGACTGTGGGGTAAACGTATTGCACTTCTGGCGTATGATATCATCTCCATTTTGATGCCAGCACTGATCCGGGCGGTCCTGGTGTAGCGGATCAGCACGTTCCATGCGTCACAGGCAGGCCGCCTCCGCGCCAACGGCACATGGGCCTTGGTGGAAGTGGCGGGGGCCATCTTCCGGGCGGAATAGTGTCTTTATGAAAACATGAAGCCACATGTCAACAGAAGGCCTCCGCATCCACGTCGACGCACTCACACGGTTCATCGGTGCATTTCAGCACCCCCCCCCCCCCGTAGATGCGTCATGCATGGCAATGACGTCTGCGCGCGCGACTCATTGGGGGCTGTTGTGTGGTGGGGCATGTGGTGGGGCACATGAGACGCAACGGCGCCGTCGACTGCCCATGCGGACTGCAAGAGGGAATACGGCCTTAGACGCCAAGACAGGGACATACCCGGAAGACCCCCCAGGCAGTTCAGCAAATCGCTCGTGCGCAGGTCACTGCTGAACTCCAAATGACACACCACCTCCGTATCGAGGGGGTCCGGGCCAGAGAAATGCAGCTGCACAAAAGGAACGCATGCGGGTGCACTCCCAAGTGCCACACAGGACGTATGTCCCTGATAAAGCGCTCGTGAGGGGACTAACAGCAGCACAATGGGCTGCACTGTTGTGTTCCGGTTCGTTCCTACGTCCCATTGGCTCTTTCCATCAGCGGCGTAGCGTCAGTCAGATCAGCGTCTGGTTTTCCCTCTTCCTACTGCGTTTCAAAAGAGGGGATGCTACCGATCACCCGGGCCGCACAGGCGGTGCATTAAATGTGTGTTTCCGGGCAGTGATATGAGTCCACCAGCCGGCGCCTGCTCACCCCAAGCGTCAAACTTGTTGGATCCTGCAGCTTTTGATGTTGTACCCTTGGACATGTCCAATGTGCGAAGCGTACGTTGGCATGGCGATCAGCACTGCCCCGCAATGCCCCGCGACTTTCGTAGCATTTGTCTGCATGACCAATGGCAATGCCACGATGGTCTGTGCTGACCACGGCGCCCCCCCACAACAAAAATGCGGCCAGCAATCAAATAGCCCTTTCCTCCTGCTCCGCAATGGAACTTGCCGCTGGGCTCATGGAGGAATGGGGAATGGGCCCGGGCCCCTCTCCCCCACATGTGCGTGAGTGGACGATCGCCCAAAGGAATGAGATGTCCTGGAATCCACAGTGGATCATCACGTCACCACAACCCGGGCAGGCCCGTGCTTGAAGAGGCTGTTGTGTGTGTGTGTGTGTGTGTGGGTGCGTGCGTGCGTGCGTGCGTGCGTGGGTGCGTGCGTGTGTGTGTGTGTGTGTGTGTGTGTGTGTGTGTGTGTGTGTGTGTGTGTGTGTGTGTGTGTGTGTGTGTGTGTGTGTGTGTGTGTGTGTGTGTGTGGGTGCGTGCGTGCGTGCGTGGGTGGGTGCGTGCGTGGGTGGGTGCGTGCGTGCGTGCGTGCGTGCGTGTGTGTGTGTGTGTGTGTGTGTGTGTGTGTGTGTGTGTGTGTGTGTGTGTGTGTGTGTGTGCCGCCTGCTCCGTCTGCCGCGCCCGCCCGCCCTGCGCGCCCTGCCAGCCCACCCCGCCCACCCCGCCCACCCCGCCCGCCCGTCCCTCCTGCCAACCCTGACCCGCCCGCCCCGCCCACCCACCCCACCCGCCAACCCCGGCCCACCCGCCCCGCCCGCCCGCCCGCCCGGCCCGCCCGCCCCGCCCCATCCGCCCGCCCCGCCTGCCCTGCCATCCCGACGAGCCCGCCCCGCCCGGCCACCACGCCCGCCCCGCCCGCCAACCCCGCCCACCAGCCCTGCCTGCCCCGCCCGCCAGCCCTGCCCACCAGCCCCGCCCGCCCCGCCACATCCACCCCACCCCGCCCTGCCCGCCCCGCCTCGCCCACCCCGCCCGCCTGCCCGCCTCGCCCGCCCGCCGCGCCCGCCCGCCAGGCCCCACCCGCCCGCCCCGCCCACCTGACTCTGGGGAGGGAGGCTGGAGCCTAATGTCCAGACTGCCCTTCTGGTGCAGTCTCCACGGAGAGCGCACCGAGGGGGGTCTGCTTGTTCGTTGGATTGGACATTGGGAGGCTGGTTATTGGGACTGGCTCTTGATTGTGGTCGGTGGGTTATTGGTTGTAAGCCAATGCCACTTCACACGAGCTCGGACTCGCATCCTCCTCCCAGGAAGAAGCCCCGTCTAGCCACGGCCATTGCGGGCCATGGATGTCCATGATGCCGTGGATCCTAAATTGCCACCCATTGGGACCAGAAAGATGGGCAGCGAGGACGTCCTGAAACGAACCTGCGCATGGCAAGCTCGCTCTCGGAGGAAGCTGTGATGCATGTTTTGCCTCTTGAGCTCATCTCCCTTTGGCTCTTTAGGTCCTGACTCCCAGCGAAAAAATGCATCAAACTGCAAGTTCTTGAAATCCACATGAGGCCCCTCACCGATGCAGGATTGCATCAGAGAGAAGTGTCTTGTTGGTGCCTTGTTTTCGACCAGAAACAATGAAAACCGTCAGCGTGCCAACCGTAGGCCACCCAAATTTGTGTTGCGATTTATCGACAATGGACAATCTGAATCATGGCCCGCGCCAATCCTATCCCCCCCCCCCCCTCCCCTTGTAAGGGGAGCCATGCACCAGAACATTTTCTGCCCCATCACACTACAGCACCAGCAAAAATCATCAAAGGCCAAAAAATGCGATAAAACATCCTTATACATTCAATCCAATTCTGGGAATTTCTCAGTGCCATTCCTGGCAGCTCTGTACTTCTTCGGTCATGGATCAGATGCTTACAATAATGCTTCGCCAGAACTGTCAGCTTCACGTCACATGTGGTCTCAGGAGTACGCGAAGACTGTCACAGATATGGCACCTCAACATGGTGCACAATGCTGACCATGAGAAATGCGTTGCCTTCGCAAGTCACTGAGGCAGGTTGAGGCAGGGTGGCTTCCCCCTTTCAAACGCGTCAAAAAAATTGCCATACGAAGAAATACCGTAAAATGAGGCCAATTCTGCCAAATTTCATCTTTGGTAATTTTTGCGATACTTGAATAAACCTGAAATTGATTAGCACAACACATCGATCAAATTGAGAAATATATTGTGGCAGTGAAAAATAGACCTACCACACACCCATCCCATGCCCCGCCCCCCCCGCCAAGGCAAGCACCAATCAACCGGCAAGTGGAAGCACGCCCTTGGCCCCCCGACCATTGTTCACGACCGGGCGGCGGAGTGCAGCCCTGGGCAGGTCGGCCCCTCCCACTTGGGCTGAGCGACCGCAATGAGGCAGTTTGCCCGCTGCCGGGATTCCGTGCAGTGCGCATTGGGTTTTCCTCCCACCCAGGCCCGCCGCAGGGCCTAGGCAGTGCTGTGCGGTGCGTGTTTGTCTGAACAAGGCCCTGCGGTGCGGCCTTGGGGGGGGGGGAGTACCGCCTGTGGGGTTGGTGTGGGTGGATGGGATCAGGTTGGCAAAGAGGGGCGTGGGCATGCTGCGCTCCACTGATCCGGGACCCCCGGGGCTCTGTGTTACATTTCCCACGTCAGATGTGGCGGTGGCACCCTCCAAACTCCGCGTTCTTGGATATGACTTTGTGTGGAGCACTGCTGGCACCGCAGTGGGAGGGACGCCGAGGGGCAGATGCAGCACCTGAGAGCAGAGGGACACCCCGTCCCCCTCGCGCCAAACAAAATTAATTTGCCCCCAGCCGTTAGGGGTCGCCGAGGAGGCCGCCCACCTCTCGCACTTTATTCTCAATCCACCCTCTTCACCCCCAACGCAGTGGGTGGGCACCCAACCCATCGACCCACGACTGGAGGATTCCCTCCTCAGAAGGCGAACACGTATGTACACCCGGAAGTACCAACCGGCGTACTTGTGCCCCCCCCTCTGTAGAAGGACCCCACCCTCCTGTAGGCTGCTGGGATGGGATGGCCCCCTCCCTCCATAATCAAGATGGACGTCGGTCCCCCCTGATGAATCACAATGAATCGGGGGGGTCCGTAAGAGAAAAAAAAAGTGTTCCTGAACGGCAGTTTTGCAAAAAAAAACCGCGTGTAGCTCATATGTTCAGCCATGGTTGGTGGCGATTGGCGGTTGGCGGTTGGTGGCGGTTGGTGGCGGTTGGCGTTTGGCGACTGGCAGTTGGTGACAGTTGGTGGTGGTTGGCGGCGGTTGGTGGTTGGTGATTGGTGGTTGGTGGCGGTTGGTAGTGGTTGGCATTCGGCGGTTGGTCGCCACTGGCGGTTGGTGGTTGGCGGTTGGTGGCGGTTGGCGGTTGGTGGCAGTTGGTGTCGGGCGGCTGGTGGTCCCTTTGGGCGGTCCTTAAGGGCAGTCCCTAACAAACAAAAAATCTAGTACGTGGCATTGGGGCGCAGATGCAGAGCCATACTTCATAAAGACTGAACATCAAATTGGCTCTGTTCACCAGTTCTGCGTCGTGGGGCTGCAAATCCTTCATGAGCGCCACGAAACTACAGCCCGTCATGTAGGCGTCGTAGGCTGCCTCGTGAGCGGGGCTGTTTTTCTGACCGCTCGACTTCTGAAACGACTGCAGCACCTGAACACACACAAACAAATCCACACGAACCGGCACACAAAATGACGGAAACAGGGCCATGAAGCAAAACGGCCCCAACGGGCACATTCGCGCTGCGGATTAGTGCCACGGCTCAACATCTTGACCCAGCCACACTACAGAGCAGACTTGGCACTAGCGTCCGCCAGGTCCGACGTGATCAGATGGAGCTGGGCCCTACTGGGTCTGGCACAGGGCGCAGCTTGTTCCTACTGAGTTCCGGGTGCGACAGGAGCAGATATTACCGAGTTGCACATGGGACGGGGCCGATTCCTACCGAAACTCAGTTCCTCTGCCGGACACTAGTGGCGTCTGCTACAGAGGCGCCTGGTCGCCCGCTTTGGCCTTGTGTGATGGGATCCGGGGTGACCTGCCGTGTCGGGAGGCCCCACGCGGGATGGCTGCGAGCCACGGTGCCAAAACGGGCCTGCGTTGCACGGGGCGCATTGCCCTGCGTGGCATCCACCATCGCCCGACACGACGGCACTCGTATCGCAATGCTGCCCGACGGCATCCGGGACAGGGGCGGCAAAGCCGACGGTGTCCGCCCGACACCGCCCGTGACAAACCTGAACGCCGGCATTCCCCAAGAGCCGCCATAACAAAGGCCGGAGCAGAAATGCCCCCCTGCCCTGAGGCAACAGCAGACCTCAGGTCAGTCCACGGCTCATGCGGAATCCGATGCACGTGGTCCTACTGCCAGAGGCACCTCAGACCACACGGCAACTGGGCAGAGAACCGGGGCGCACCGCCTCAGGCCGCCGCGTGCAACGTGCGAGCGTCCGTTCGGATGTGAAACGGCACAACAGCGCAACGCATGCTCCTCATCGATCGAGGTGTGCGCGCTGGACGTCCTCAAACGGACCTGCGCATGGCAAGCTCGCCCTTGGAGGGTGTCTGTGACACATGTTTCGCCTCTCGAGCTCACCCCCCTCTTTGACTCTGTAGGCCCTGACTCCCACGAACCAGAACACCTGTTCTGTGCCTTCTGGATGCCAAACAGCGAAAAAGTTACCTCAAACTACATCAAGTTCTTGAAATCTACCCCCCCCCCTCTCCCGTGTAATAGCTACGCCCTTGTCCAAGCCACAGCGGGCGTAGGGACTGTATTGATTTGGGACCTAATGTGATTCGGTACAAGTGTAGTGCGGCCACATAAGACATGGGTTTGGTGACAAATTCGCCAGTTACGTAGGGTCATGGACACATTTGTTGTGATTGCTCGCCCACTTGAAGCCACATAGCTCTGATTTTGGGGGTATTTGTGCATCACATTCCCCCTTCTTGCACCAGCTCCCCATGTATGTGGTACGTGCAAGCTACGCCCTTGTCCAAGCTACAGTAGGCGTAGGGACCGTATTGACTTGGGACTTTTCCGTAGCTATTACAAGGGCGGCGGGGGGGGTACATGAGATGGGGTGATGGGGTTTCAGGAATAAAGCGTCGACACCGTTCGTGGGGAGCCGTGCGGTTGGTACGTGAGAGCGGGGCCGCCGTCCCTCTGCTCACCACTGCCGCTTCTGCCCCTTGGCGGCCCTCCCACGGGGGCCCCACGCCTCTGACTGGGCCATCGTCCCGAAGTGGAGGCGAACACAGCGGGCAGACCTGCGGCGAATAGGACTGGAAGCCCAAGGGCAGGCGGACGACCGGGCAGCCCTGTTCTGCCGTCAGGGTCTTGTAGATGACCTCGAGGGCGGTGGATTCGAATCGATTGCGTTCGATGAACTTGGACTTGGATATGTACTGCGGAGCGGACGGGGAAAGGGAGGACGACCGGAGCACACGCCAGCGCGCCGAGTCCAGGGCAGGCGGCCGCACGGACACGCGGGCAATAGAGGTCGGTGTGCGGGTGTGAATGGCCTGGCAAACCACGAATCAACGGTACGTCGCAGTGCAGGTCGCCGTCGAATCCATCGCATTCCATTGAAACACGCCAAATTTTGGCTCTGATACCGGGGCCGTGCCCAAGCCCTGAGGTCAGGCACGAACAGATATCTCTCGACCAAATCTTTTGTCTTGGCTCAGTTTTGGAGAGGGAACAGTTCCCTTGCCTCCGTCACGCATGCGTCCGTGACGTAAGGCCGGCACAAACTCACGAACACTGGCGCGGGCACGACACGTCTTCGGGACCCATTTATTGGCTCCAAAACAGATGCTCCGTGGGAAGAACGCAACATGCGCTTGTGCGAGGGCGCGCGCGTTGGGCCTCACGCTTCAGCGATCACCGGGCGAGCATTGCGTCGCCGTCGATGCATTACGACCGGGCCGTCCCTCCACACGGCCCTCCGTCTCAAAATGCAACGAAAGCTTGACGATTGCAACGGTGGGCCGACGTCGTTCTACTGACGCCACTCAACCCGCAGGCACATTGGGGCGACCCTTGGCAGGCACTGCAGCCCCCAGCCAGCCACACTGTCAACGATCCCAACCGTTTGCCAACAGGCGCATAACACCCAATGTGACACACCCGCATGGAGCCCCCCGTCACCCCCGGAGTCTAGACGGGGGGTGGCCTGTGACCTGCTGTTTCCCCACGTTCCCATGGATCAGCCACATCTTTTGGCAGCCTTGGCTGGGCCCTAACAGTGCGCGCATTGAACCCTCGCACCGTCCCCGATGTCCGTCCGCCAAGCGGTCCCTTTTGCAAAAGGACTGCACTGCAGCAAGGGAAGCATCGTGGCATGAAAGATCATGTCGCACGACAATCACCGACCCACATGAAACGGCCCTGCCTGCGGTCCACCTCAGCGAATACAAATATTGGGGGATGCTGTTTGGTGGGTGGCGGGTGACCTGCCATTGGGCGACCAGTCGGTTGGGGCTGTAATGATGCATACAACGGTCGCGCGTGCTTCGCTCGAATGGCGCGGGTCGTGCGCGCAACCCCCCCCCCCCTTGTGCACCTCGTGAAAACAGGCGCGCGGACCCGCGGGACTCTGACTTTGGGACTGAAACGCAACTCGACGTGATGCGACACAGCAACGGCCAGGTCTCGAATGCATCGACGAAGAGCGGGCGAAGCATACTTTCGTGTCATAAATCTTAGGGAACATTTCGTGCACCCGCGCCTTCCATTCGTCCCATGTCGGAGGCAACGGGCCTGCGCGTTGGACGCCAAGAAACCACCTTCTTCACGCACCCCCTCCCGTGGCAAACCCACTCTCCCCTGCTCCAGGGCCCGCGAGCATTGCCAATGCGCACGTTTGCATGCACCTGCCCGCAGGACGGACCGCACGGCCGCTCCCGGAACGCGCATGACCAGAACACGATGGCAAGCGGGTGACCTGTGCCATCTCCGCGGATGGAGTGCAAAGTGCCGCGTGCAATGCTCCGCGGCTGCTCAACCCGGAACAAGCAAACACGCAGACAGAGAGCCCCGCCGTTTCAGAACAGGCTGTCCTGGGCTTGTGGAACGTGCCCACGCACCGATGGACAGGGCGCAGGTGTTGGGCATCTGGTTGCATTCAAGAGAACCAAAGGTGACCGCACCATCGAACACGTGCTTTTTCTGCCGCTGTGGAGTCCACGGCAAAACAGTCATGGATGGATTGTGGGGGAGGGGGGACGTCCGGGGATTCGTGACGAGGTTGCAGGGGACAAACATCCTTTGCTGAAGTTTTTTGGATGATTATCAAACAAAGGAACATGCCTTTTCCGCAGTGCGCGTCCTTGGACTTGTTGTTACGGGGCTTGTGCCGTTAAATTTTCAAAAAAAAGGTTTTCACAACCCCCTGAACAGGGGCCTTCAATCCTGCTGAGTGGGGAAAATGCAGGGGGGCGCGGCCAACACTACCGGGACACCTGTGCACACTGCACCCCCACAAGGGTCCCTGCCCCAAGCCGGACTGTCAAGTAGAATATGTACGGCATGCCATGGTCCATGCCTCAGAACGCGCAAGGTGGATCATGGCATACCGTCGAAGGCAGTCATCATGAACATGAGATCAAACAAGAGATTGTGGCCCACAAGAGGCTTCTTGCTGTCCACCATCATCCGGAATATGTGATGGAATCCCACGTCTTTGGCGAACTCGGCCTCCTTCCGTTCCCTCTCTCTACCAAAATACCAACAAAACATATGGCTGCACTATCCACCAACACAGACAGGCAAACGATCCCCAGGCGCCAAATTGACAGTGATGATGACAAACTCCGCCCTGCGCCCAATGAATCCACCACACAAGACGTTGCAAGCACGAAAGTGCAACCGTGTGTAGAGCGCTGCAGCTCCGCCACAAATCGCAGACCCATGGGGGGGTGATTGTAACCGGTCCCGATGCGACCCAACCCCCCAGCTGTCTGTCGAAAACTCGGGGGGGGGGGGGGGGGCTGTTGGTGGGAGGGGGTATTGGTGGGAGGGGGGGGGGGGGTTGCGCATGACCCACTACCACCTACAAACCTCCATGGGGTATGTGTGTATGGGGGTCAAACCGACATAGTATTCTCTGGACGTGAAGCACGGTGCAGAATGGGGCAAGAGGCATGGCAGTCAGGGCAGAACACAAAACCCCACATGGTCCAACCCGTCACACCACCGGGACCACGATCTCCCAAAACCGGGCGGCGGGGGGGGGGGTCGCATACAAGGCCCGGGCCGGTCACCCTCCCCCCCCCGTGCGCAGACCACATCCTCCTGCATGCTACATTGCACTCTACGCCGCCGTTATTCACCAGCAACTCACTGTCACAAACGACAATTCATCACCGCGTCCATTCGTGCAATTCAGAAATGTGAGCCGCCCGGGAGTCCGGATCACATACAACACTGCGCACTGCACTGCACCGCAGCTGATAGAGAATATGCGTGCCATCGAATACATGCCACAAACTGTACGCTACAAATCTGACCTGGACAGCAGAGCGACTTCACATCACATTCATTGAATACACCGCTGGAGGCACGCAGTGCCTTCAGCATGAACACAATGACGAGGGTGGATGACAATTACATGCTACTCATTGATGAATGAATGGCATACCCCCTTTCCCCTGCACGACAGGCATGACCTCGCCTCCCGTGTCAGTAGCTCCCCACCCCCCACCCGCCCTTTTCTGGGAGAGCATCAACTTTCCGTATGGAGTGCCGGCTGTCGGGGGGTGATCCAGAGGGGGGCACATGCCCCTCTTGATGAAGTGGGGGGGGGGAAATGCCAGTGTCCCAGACTGCCAACAAGGGCTTGCCTCTGGAGGCAGGGCAGGCCATCTTGCGGAACCAAGGTGTGCCACACTGATGCGGGGTTGCGACCTGCAGGACTACTCTGCATACCGCTGCTCCCTCTGGGCTTTCAACTCACTGCTCATTCGGAGGACGTAGTAATCGCGGGCCCAGGAGCCACTCCCAGGGTTCCGCAGACGACTCTCAAGAACCAACTCAGGGTGATCCGCCTGCACCTGCAGGGCCAGGAGGCATGCCAGACATGGAGCATGCTCTGATTTCTGTATTGTGTCGAGCGCAACCTGCTCGAGACGATTTCACTGCTCTTTGGCTTGAACCCACTGTTTGGAACGCCCTTTGCTGAGGATGTCTGATTGAGTCTGTCCATAACCGTCTGCGGCAAGGGCCTGCAATATCCCGTTCATTGTCCACTTGAACCAACCCATGAGTGACTCTCTGAGTTGGGCAAAATTCGGCCCCAATTTTGCAGATACGCTGGCCCTCCACCTTCAGATTCAGGTTGCAGGGACCACTTCTGCAGCAGGAATTTCTTGTGCAAAGGACATGCCAATCGCCAGGCTGGCCATGAGCTTCTCCGTTTTTTGAAAACCGTGTGGGTCCTGCAGCATGGCAGTGCTAAAAGGACCACAAGTGTTGCCTTGCTTGAAACCTGTCCCAAAAATGTGACCATACACAAACTTGGTCTTTGCTTGTAGCAGCACACTATTACCCAGGGCAGCGCACTCGGGGCCAGGCTCAAGCACACACAAAACACATCACTGCTTGAAATTAGCGCTAGCGCTGGAACCCCATTTGGCACTGCAGCTGGGGCACCCTGCAGCATGGCTGCTGCCAGCCCAGCGGCTCCCATAGGGCCGCGCCCGTGCTGGGCCAGGAAGGGCTTTTCGGTGTCGAACGCAGGCAACAAGGACACAGTGCAAGACACAACTCAAGCAAGAAAAGAGCTTGACCTGAAAGGCTTTTGCTTTCGGCAGTCACCCAAACAACCTTTTTGCGTTGCAACTTTGCCCTTGCATCACCCCAAAGAGACATTTCTGTGAATCTGAGTACCAGAAAAAGTGCGGGGGAAATCATTTTTTTGTTCTCACAAGGAACAACCCAACAACCGCTATTGCGACCAGAGAACGTGAAGCATATACCACTCCACCAAATTTGCACCTCAAAGGAGGTTGCCTGAAGATGGCATAGGGTATTGCGTGCTCCACTACATTTGCACCCCGGAAGATGATTGATGTGAAGACAAGATGCAGTGGGGCATATGGTGGAAATGGGGGCACATGCTACAAGAAATTGTACAATACATACCAAAAAACCAAACCAGACACTTTAGCTGCACACTACACCGGGTGTTCCCTTTTGTTTTGTTTTTTTTGACGAAGCTGCAATAGTTCTGCAATAGTCCTGCAGCAGTACGAGTCAATCTCGGGATCTAAGTACACTCTCAGAACATACCAAGCTTCTTCCCCTGTCGAGGACAGGGGTCAAGGTTGACAAAGAAGGAGCAACTTATATTCATACCTTGAGTACACCTGCAGTACGACCTGGGGTCGTACAGCACATGGCCCATCAGCTTCACTGTAATTGGGGGCAATGTGGCTTCAAAGAGGGGATCAACCTCAACATCCGCTTTTGAAAAAGCCAAAATGGCTTGTCGCGGCGGACTTTGGCGCGAGATAGACACTCAATCATGGTCAGGCCGAAACCAAACCCTTTACAAAAGATGCAGCACATGCAAACCTTCCTTTTGCATTGCACATAGATCCAGGGGGGCAGAAAGCACTCAGGCGCTTTCCTTGGGCTTGGCCCTGCTACAGCAGGGGATATGCCGCCAAGATTCACGCTCTGTTTGTGGTGTGGCCCTGATGTGGCAAGGGAAATGCAGCCATGACCCACCCTGTTCTTGGGTGGCTCTGGTACGGCAAGATGTGCAGAGCCCCGATCCACGGACTTTCAGGGTGTGTGGCCCTGGATGGTGACCATGTGTCCCCTGCAGCATCAGGGCCACACCTCTCAAAGAGTGTGGGTTGTGGATGCATATCCGTTGCCGCGTTGGGCCACACCCCAAGAAGGGCGTGGGTTGTGGCTGCATTCCTGATGGAACTCCGGGTACCGAAAAAACGTGACCCAACTTCCTTTTTTGATTTGTTGCGCCCCTTAGTCCGTAAACTTGTGAATGTATCATTTGAACGTACTCGGGACTTGTACTCAACACCCCGAAGGAAAGGACGAGGTGCTGCAGGCACAGTGGACCACCACTGGGGGGGGACCCTACAGCACCGGGGCTCTGAGACGAAGCTTGTTCGGTACCTGAGCCTCAAAATATCTGCGTTGAACTGGGCCATTCTCCATGATACGGAATTCTGATACCCCACCATCCTAAGAGAAAACACATGGGAATAGCTGGTGGGTAGTATTCACGATTCGTATGGTGCGCCCTCAATGAATACCAGGATTGGACAGAAACAAAGCGAATACCACACTGCCATTTTTTGTTGAGTCTCTTCAATTTGGCACGGTGCTGCGAACGACTGATGGGCATCGAGCATCAATTATATCGACAACCATTCCCACCACCACCACCACCACCACGACCACCACCACCATCCTCATCCTCATCATTACCAGCGCCGCCACGACCATCACCGTCATCAGCACCCGCATATCCATCGCACTGCCACTGAGGGGTGAGGTTGGCAATCACCCATTCCACCTGCTGGTGGCGCCCAATTGTTCACCAATACTTTCTTTCAATGTTGCCACCCCCCCCCCCCCACCCCTTTGACGTGCAATTGCAAACACCGATGATGTTGGTAATGGTGATAATGCTGATCAGTGAGTGGGTTCCCTGATCATGACCATTGATCGTCCCCACAGGTTGCACAATAGTAGTAGTAGTAGTAGTAGTAATATCAGGGTGCACTGACAAAGGTTCCCACAATGGACGCTATCAGGACAGATTCACCATGCAGGGCGTGCGTGCCCAAATAGGCAGGGGCACAGTATGAGTCGACGGAGAGGGATAAGACTGGACGGTGTCAGCAATTGTCGGTTCATCATCGGTTGGTCGGTCAGCAACACTTTGACCAATGGGTGTGGTCAACGTTGGTATCACGCTCATTGATAAAAGAAGGCATACATCAATGAACGCGGAATTATTCTTCTTTGTCTTGTATTGAAAATGCTTCTATCTCCGCATAGAACTATGGCCATGTGCTCACAGCAATTCAGGCGCAAAAACAAAGACAGTTGCGGAAAAAGAAGGAGTCAGTGCCACGACATACCGCTGGGGTTTGTAACCATTTCTGAAATTTGGACCACTCGTTGTCAAACCATTCCTGGTCCGCTTCCTTTTGCAGCTTTTGTCTCTTTGGCTTTGGTTCGTCACTGCAGCAACAAAAAACGCAGCGAGATAAATACATTGCAACTTTTTCGCAATGAAGCGGCACCTCCTCAGGCCCTTTGTCATCCTCCCATCTGCGCGCAACGGTCCCCCTCCAGCCGTGGGGCGAACGGCAGCCAAATGACACAGTGGACACAGGTGTGAAGCAAGAGGAACACCAAATGACCTACCTGCCCTGTAGAAACCATGAATTCAGTAGTGGTGTGCCTCTGATGGGAAAGCCAGGCGATGGCGCACAATGCACACCCCAGAACAATGCGGATGGTGGGCGGGGCGCATACCATCCTCTACGTTGTGCAGTGCTTTGTATGCCGTGCTGTGAGGAAGAAGGCAGCCACAATTTCACAAGCTATCGCTGGCATCTTTCGGTCTATGTCACCCAGTGGGTGCTGACTGCAACCGCTTGTCCTGGTGCCGTGCATCTTGTAGCTTTGGGGCCATGTGTCGTGTTGCACCCGCTTTGTCCTGCCGGTGACTGCACAGCGGCAAAATGGTTGCAAAGCAACACATCGCTCGACAGCTACATCACAAAGCGGTCGCAAGGCAGCACATCGCTGTACATTTCGGTTGCATGGCAGCACGCCACTGCACTGCGTAGGGCAAAGCCGTTGCAGGGCAGCACATTGGCCCACAGCCGCACAACATAGCAGGTGCCAGGCAGTACATTGCTGCAAACTGCAGGAAGGGTGGGGGGCAAGTGGGACATTTGGGGGGGGGAGGTGCACGCTGTGGGGGTGAAGAAAGAAGCAATTGAATGCTAGGACCAGAAACACTGTTCCCATGGAGCAAATCCTGTATGGGTGTGACATGAATTTTGAATCCCAGGAATCATCCTTTCCAGTTCCACCTGAAACACACCCAAGCCTTGATGGCATCACCTGGCATCCTTGATGTCGGTTTGAACAGGCCACAATCGCTTGCGCATTGCCTTTTCTTCTGCTGATGTGATATAAGAAATGCCCTCACAAATCCACTTTTGAAAGTCCATTCCATGCTTTCGATTGAAGGCAATTGCAGAAGGGGAGAGCACAAGGTCTCGAGTAGCCTTGTCATGGGGAAACACGTAGAAATTGAAGGGGTGAGCCACCAACTGGCCTGCGTTTGAGTCATCCTTCTTGAATAAGCAAACCCCTATGGACACAGCAGCATGCAAAGAGTGAGGGTCTTCGAAGGTTTTACAAGCTCGGGGGAGTAATAACACATTTGTCTGACTTCCACTCAAAGAATGCATTGTATTGTATGGAAACACATAGGGCTTTGGGAAGGGGACCACACAAGCTTCTTGATCGAGAAAAATGTGCTGAACTGTACAAATACATTCCTAGATACACACACGCACGCGCGCGCGCGCGATTGAAGCGATTGAAGCGAGACGAACAGGCAGACAGACAGGGCACTGCACTGGTCGCTAACGAATCTTGTCAGGCCGTAAGAAAGTAGAAGAAGGTGTGGAAGAGCATGCGGCTAGGCGCCTTTCTGTAGTACAGCAGGTACACGGTCAGAAGGCACCAACGGGTGGGGCGGTCCACACACACAGACACACACACACACACACACACACACACACACACACACACACACACACACACACACACACACACACACACACACACACACACACACACACACACACTTCTTTGACGAGTCTGCTTTGTTTTGCTGCACTAAGTTGCTCGTCACCATACTCAGCAAAGCAGCAGCCCCAAAGTTGCCAAGGGGGGGGAGGGGGGAGCCAACCCATTCCGAGCAATGGCCCACCCCTTGCGCAGGCTCTCGCGGCTGTCTCATGGGCGGTGGGTTGGTGTCGAAACGGTGTCATTGAAATGTCATTCTGTAATCAGATGCTCCCCTCTCGCTTCCCTCAATTGGTGTCATGGGATATTCTGAAATCACAGGGTTTCCACGGATGGTGGGGTCCAGTGGACTCCATGATCGCGGTTCTAGAGGTACCCCCGTTCTATCCATTAAGTCTACCCCGTGGGACGGCGTCCCTGAGGGATGCCTTAGCACGAGTTTGAGCTATACCCCACAGAGGGACACAAAATGCAGAGGCGTGGCCATGCCCTGGTGCCACCACTGGTGGATCACCCCGCCCATGAAGGCGGCATATCTGTGGGTCCCTGTTGCCCCTGGCTGCGTGTGCTTCGGGTTCTCCCCGAGCAGCCTCGTCATCACCCGTGCACATGGCGCGGAGGAGATGCAGTGGGCCTCCATGGCGCTGCACTGCACGGCCTCCATGCTGTAGTACAAGGTTTGTGGGCGTGATGGGCCAACAAGTACAAAACCAAAGCGTCATCCATGTCCGTGTTGTGATGCCCTAGTGCCTGAAGTAGCAACTTATGATGCTGCACCACGGCCATACGAAAAATCATCCACTGCCCAAGCCAATGACCCCCCCCCCCACGAACCGTTAGCGGGAGGCCCCCTGGGTCCCCATGGGGGGGGGGGGCTGGGAAGGGTGGTTCTGGGAGGGGCAATGGGGGGGGGGGTGGTCTGGGAGGGGCTCTGGCATGGGGGATGGATGGACCAAAAGCCAGCCAACCCACTGTTGTCCCACCCCCGCCCCTCTTGGGGGGGGGGGGTTCCATGAGACTCCCATCAGGTGCTATGAAAAGGAGGTAGCGACCATTTTCAATATTGAACCCCCCTTCGTCCCCATTGCCTTGCCTTGGTACAAATCCCACAATGTGCCTCACAACACTTTGTACAAGGACATACCTATTTGGATAATTGCAAATGTTTCGGCCACTTGTTTTTGAATTATGTAGTTTTGCGATGGATCATTGGCATAATTCACCTTTTTGTCGGGAAAGTTGATGCCTATGGTGTGGAGGAAACAAGCATAACTCCCCCCTCCACACAGCAATCGAACTATTGGCACCCACTTGAAATCACCACCATGGAATCTAACCTGTCATTTCCTCGTCGAAGGCCATGAAGTCACACTCGGCCAAAAGTTGCTGAAAATGCGGCTTGATGGCAAGAAAATTTTGCTTTGTTACGTCCATGTGACAAAGTTGCCTAAGGTGATGAAAAGGTGAATGCCTTACAAAGGCACTCAATGTGGCAAAAGTGTGCCAAACACACAACCAAAGGCACAAGTCCAACAACTCCCGCTGACCATGCAACACCACTGCGTTATGGAGGGCCCACTTTCCAATCGCACTACAAAACAAGAAAGTATTTGGGCCATGACAAGGAGAGTATTCCAAATAATGTTATGTTACACTGATAAAATTGAACCTCCCCCTAACCGAGAATCCAGATACCTTAGAAAAATTGCATTGTAATGTTGCATATCCATGATAAGCTTTGGCCTGTTAGGACATCCAACTATGTGATTTGAAAATTGCGCTTGTTTTGTGAGTGCAAGGACACCTACAAAATTCATTCATTCGAAAGTTTGTGGGCACATACTCGGGATGAGGCACCACTCACCTAGACCTAGAGTACTTTCAGAAAAGGACACAAAGTTTGGCATGGGAGCTTACCCATGTCACAACACGTGTTGTGGCACACTTTCCGATGAACCCCCCCCCCCCCTCCATGTCATGGTGGCACTGCCAGCATAGGTGACACGGGTGACACAAGTGCCACTCATCCTAGTACACGAACCATTGCGCACCGTCACCCCCCCCCCATGTCATGGTGGCACAAGGGACATAGGAACCCTTGACGCGACAGAGCCCAAGCGGCGGCCCCGTGACACGACATAGCCCAAGCCCCCCCCTCCTCCATGGATGGGTAAGCTACATGGAGTTCGGCATCAAAATCCTAAGGAATCAATTTCCCACAATTTTGCACAAGGAAACAATTATGCCCAATTTTCCGCAACCCCCCCCCCCCCCCCAATTTCCCCTCAGTTTTCAACCCCCCCCCAGTTTTCCACACTTTTCAAGGATTTCCCCCATGCACAACCAAGGTGTTGTACAACCCCCAAGCTCTTTCATCTCATTGGTGAGAAACCCAATCCCCGGGAGCGCGTCAACAGGCAAGAGACACAGGAATCACGTACTTTCTCGCTGTCCGTACATCGTAGGTACTTGGACACTAGAACACGCAGGGATTTTCGGAAGGGAAAACCTCGGCAAATGAGACTCGCGCGGGATCTGGGGTTTTGCAAACTTTTCGAAAATTTTAGCAGATTGAAAGGTAGGATCTAGGAATGTGTTTTTCAACTATTGTTTCCCGCGGTGCAATGTATCCAATAATGTTCCAACCGAAATCAAGCCAATTGGGACATTACAAGACTTCTCGGCCACCCATTTGGGACATCACGAGAGTTTCCGAAATGGGTTGGCTTATTTGGCCTTTGTTGTGTGTCAAAGACAAAATCCTCAAACGGCAAGCACTGCACAAATAACATCCATTTGGGCTGCAAAGAAGTATAATGTAAAGTCTCTACCAATTCTGAGTGTCCGCTGCCCATTCATTTGCCTTTGCTATAACACAACCATGGGCCATGCATCATAACATGTGTACATGTGTACGTCCATTGCAAGGGGGTGGTCCCCAGTGTGCATCCTCCCTTCGTGTGCCCCCCCCCCCCCTTCTCTCCTTATGCTTTCCTGTGGTGCGTGTTCCGGCCTCACAACCCTGTCGCTGATCGCCAAAACGGGCTGTCGTGTGCTGTCTGGTTCTCTCGTCGCTCTGTGTTGGCGCAGCGTGCGGTTGAATGCCGGTTGAATGTTTCCACCGTGTGGCACGATAGCCTTTACTGTGCAATTCCTGTAACGTCTGTAGCACATTTTGGGATTGCAGGTCTGGGGTTGAGGCATAGTATAAGCACTTCTGCACCAGCCTTGGGACTAGTGATCTCTTTACACCCTTTGCATTTGGGTCATACTACTCGGGGTACCGCGTGAGTGCCTTGTGTTGGTCCCCTTTGTGCTGCTTCAGTTTGTTTTTTAGGGTCACTAACACTTGTCCTGTCCGTGCATTCATATGAAGATGGGATTCAAGGGTGGTTAGCTCTGGTCCCTAGCCCTCCTCCTCCAGGGTCAAACCATGCAGTTTCGTGTACAGGGCCTGGAGCGCTGTGATGGGCACGTGGCCCATGGCAGCCCCTACCAGGTTATCACGAAAACGGAATGGGAAGGCCGGCACTGCCATGGGCCTGATAAATTCTCAATGTCCTGCCTGACTAGTGACCACTCTCTGTCAAAGAATTGGTGTTCTGGGTCTATTGCATAGAGGCAGGATAATTGGGCGCTTAGGTTTCCTCCGATTGCAACCCCTCGGATTTGTCGCATCACCCAATTCCCAATCAC
The DNA here is from genome assembly GCA_964036045.1 of Eutreptiella sp. 'Long Island Sound 2002'. Lineage (NCBI taxonomy): Eukaryota > Euglenozoa > Euglenophyceae > Eutreptiales > Eutreptiaceae > Eutreptiella > Eutreptiella sp. 'Long Island Sound 2002'. The sequence continues at coordinate 48,394,271 of OZ038385.1, forward strand.
TAAGACATCATTCTTCGGAACCTCATACCTTGCGTACTCCAACACGTCAGAGAAGGTGAAAGTGTCAAAATTCTCCGCATACCCGACACCAAAATGATCCAAGTGCTTGTCATCCTTACATATAGCGAAACGTAGTTCACTGTTTACTTTTCGCTTTCCCCGTGCTTCACTCACCAGGCGGTGGATCGTGGTTAGGGCCTCCATGATCCCGTCACGGTCCAGGGAGGGGAAAAATCCTCGATATCCAACTCCCACAGCCCCCCCCCCCCCCTCGTGTGTACGCCTCGTGGGTATCGCTCCTTTAGGGTGGTTGGAACCATTTGGGACATTACGAGACTTTTTCCCGGGACATTAACAAACAATTTTGGTGAAGATGGATTTTTTTCCTCCAGGCGCGTGGCGCTCCGGGGCGCCCCGTTTCTCTCCCCCCGGTGTTGTCTTGGGTGCGATTTTTTTATGGGAAAATTTTCCTTACCGGCTATCCGAAGTCTTGGGACATTACGAGGGTGGATCATTACCGAGACTTCTTTCTGGGACATTATTGGACATTTTACTGTATTTAGATTGTTGTAAAAACGATTCTTGGTAGTTGGTTTTTTGTCCAACTTTGGGGTGTTCAAGATTATTTTTTTTGTTAGCAAGGAACAGAGTGTCGAAATCCTGTTCAACCACTGTTTTGTCGTTCAAAACACCCCAAAAGACCCCGACTGTCGCAGCCGCAAGAGTGTGACTCAAAATATTCATAAAGGAATTCATGCGCTGCGGGTTTTTGTAATTACAGCATTCCGGCTACAAGTCTGCAATTTTGTTGTAGTGTTCACTTGAATGAACCCACATGTTTGTTCTCTTTTGGTGTTTAGAACTGATGAGGGCTGTGTAAGCCGAAACTTGAGTATTCGATAACACCGTCAATTTCTCTTCGTGTTGAGCCCGTGCTGAGGTATTCTTCGTGCAGCTATATCCGGAGGACAAGAACGTAGGCACCGGGATTTTGGTAATTTTTTGTGTCGCACACTACATTTGGTGGTACACAGTCGAACACTTTCAGTCGTCATTTGTGGCACAAGTTGGTCACACCGCCATACTGACGTTCTGGTTTGTCACGTTGCACCACGTGGCAGCTATTGACCTCCGAAACAAGAGAAGAAGTCGAAACCAAGACAAAAATGGCTACGATGACGTCCAAATGAACACTTACTTCGCTTGTTGAACGGTGGTTCGGGATGGGTGCGCCCGAGTAGATGCTCACCACTTCACTATCATTGTTGAAGCACACGACAGACTCCTTTTTAGCAAATTGAAGGCAAGAAAGCCATCTGTGCAAGGGCAATCCAAGTCAGTTCGGGTTCATAGCTTGCGGCTTTGGTGTGGCTTGCCAAGAAGGGTTGCCTTGTGAGCAATCTCCAACATGAAGAGACACCAACAGTTCTCCTTACGAGAACAAGAGCGCAAGATTGAAATCTTCTTCCCTTCCCTTACAATCGACATTAAAAAAGGACTGCGAGACAAGACAATCACGTTTTCCAAAGCAAGAGGAGGCTTTGGCAACACGACAACAACCGCATATTTCGTGCATGTGGAGGACTGCTACTAGTAGAGGGTAGGGGGAGCATATCGTGAGAAAGAAACGCAATATGCAGGTAGTGGGGGTCCCTTAGGAATGGGGTACCCCTTGCGCTTTTGTCCCGTTCAGGTTACAATTTGAAAATAATGGTGAAGGATTACAAATACGCTTCCTCACTTGCAATGCGTATGTTGGTCGCACCGCACGGCTCACAGATTGGGTTGATTGTGCGAAGCATTTGCTTTTTAGGCGAGTTGAATGCTCCCATGAGCGTACGAATGGATGTGTCATGCAACGCCGAAAAACTGCTTTTTTGGGGAAATGTGAACAACCTTGGAGCCGACAACAGCGCCCGAAGTTTGTCTTGCCACCTTCCATGTTTCGAATCTTCCGCCGAACCAACTATGCAATTTTGACTAAGGGCACACCAAGGGCGCTGCTCACACAAATCCATATGAGGCTGTCCGGCATCTTGTCCGGCACTTTTGCATCAGAATGCTTGACAAAGGTGCCCCCACAAAGTTGCAAGTGTCTCCTCGCGCCATACATCACAACGGCCCTGCCTACTTTTTGCTTTTCCACAATTGCCCCATGTCAGCCATACGCTTGCCGCGTTTAAGTTCGATGTAATGATTGCTTGTCGTGTCTCAAAGGAAACCGCATGTATCATCGTAGCGGGCGAAAAGTGGATGACATAGGGCATGAGGCCAAGTGACACATATATGATTGGACGGGTTGGGCGCGGGGACGACGAATGTTGTTGTGTGACTAGGGGCGCAAATCGAAGTTGCACGGAGGCATATTGACCAAGGGGAGTTTGATGATGCAATCCAAATCTTGGCGTTCATCGTTGATAACGCGAAGGCCTCGAAGTACCATGAGGTGGCGTTTCGCCTCCGGGGAGGCGCATACTTGGACTCTCGGAGGTGTTCTTCCACGGCCAACCACGAAGCGGGGGTTGCATGAGACTACCATGTTGGTAGAAGATATGAAGGGGACAAGGCAATGTTGGGGCTCGAAGGAGTGCTCCACAAAATCTTTGGAATGGGTCACGCGGTCCGATGCGCAACCCGTCGATTTCCCGACACTTGGAAAACTGGCGGGCGGGAGAAACGATCCACGGTTTTCTCGAAAAAAAAAAAAAGGGTCACAGCACAACTTGAGGTGTTGTGGCGCAAGCAACCACAAAGCAAAACACGTGCTACAAAGTTTTCCCTACAACGATGCAGGGGAAAAAATGGAACTAGTTAAAATCATGATGTTGTTTTTCAAGTGATGAGATGTGCATATGAGTCTTCGTATGCTTACCAGCAATCTTGAAGTTCGGTAGTTTAGATATAGGAAGATGGAGGTTTAACGACAGAAGGAAGGTGAAAGGCGGGGCAGAAGGGTAACGTAGGAGAGGACACGATGCTCGCGGTTGGTGCAATTGTTCGCCATGACAGGTCACTGCACTTTTTCGGCACTTTTTGGATAGGTGAGCAGCCTCCTTGTGCCTAGTGCCCTCGTCGTGCCGTGAATCGTAAGGGATGAAAGTGTGCACATCAACCTACCCACATAATTTCCATGTTCACATTTGTGGGCTGTCCTTAATGTTATCCGCGGCAACTATCTTAATTTACACAGTCCCCGCGGCTGCACAACCCTTGATTAGGTACCCTTGTACATTACAATTAACTCACCACATGCAAGAGATCTTACAGCTCCATGGTGAGCACCTGGTACCCAAGCGGTGGCGATGATACATTGGGATAGAACATGACCAATGTTGCGCATTGGGATGGCTTTGGGGTTGGGTTTGGGAGGTTTCAACACTTTCGACTCGCACTATCACTTGAACAACGGTGGGTTCTTATGCACGCATCAAGGCAAAAGGGGGAAGACATGGCGTAGGTGCGAGGCAGGGGGGGGGGGGGGGCATGTACACTCCAGAAAGAGGGCGCGCGTTGGGGTGTATTCGTACGCACTAGAGGGGGGGTTATACACGGCTTGGGTGAGATGATGCGACACCGGAAGGGATGGCGAAGGATTGTTGAGAGTTGCGCAACCGGGTGCCAAGGCACACTTATATCCCACCCCTTCAATCATCTCCCTGTACCGAGTATTAGCCCCCCCCCCCCCCCCAAACCTCGACTCAAGGCAACAACACAACCCCCCCCCCCCCTTTGCCTAGAATGTCAAAATAGCCAACCCCGATCGCCGACCCCCTTTGCCTCGAGCATACCTCCCGTGTATGGAGATTAGTGGGGTGCTGACCTCTCGGCACCAGACACATACAATCACAACAAAATCAGTACCATGGGTGCCTTCTCAAGAGGCACCCACCCATCCACCAACCACCAACCAACAAGTGCTGCCACACTGCATTGTCATGGTTAGATGCGACCATACCATGAATGGGCCCTGCAGCCCTGTGCCCCCAAAAGTACCACATGTAGCCCCCCACCCCCCGCCCCCGCCCCCCATCCATCGGGTGTGTGCTACCCTCTGTCCTACCATATGTTCAATCCTATCCCACCCCCCACAGGGCGTACACATGACCACAACACCATTTGGTACGGTCGGGACTTGTGGTCTACCCCCACCCCACAGGGGGTGGCAGCATTCAGCGAGGGGGATGGGTCAAGGGTGTGCAGGGCGAGCGCCATGCCGGGGTGATATGTATTCCCCTGGGCACGGAGGCTTTAAGGCAAGACGGCCCCTCATCCACCCACTAGGCCCAGCCCTAGTCTAAGGGCCGAAGGGCCGTAACAGTCAACACCCCCCTCCATAACCATAACCATAACCGTCGGGGCCTTGGTGTGCAGTGCTGTGTGCCTGGGGGCGAATGCCGATCCCCTCTCCTGCAGCCCATTCTTCTTTGCTCAGGTGGCGCCAGGCCATTGAAGATCACACCAAAGTGATCGAGCTGAACCCGAGGTATGCCCCTTCGCCGGCCATCGGCATCGCGGTGCCCCCCCCCCCCCCCGGCGTAGGGGGACTGTGGAGTGCATTACCTCTGGTTTGCATTTGTCTGTTTTTTAATTAGGTCACACCCCCCCGGCGTAGGGGGACAATGCCCCCCTACTCCCCAAGGGGTAGTGCCCAGTGGACACCAACGGCGGCTGCTCAAAGGGAGGCGGGGGTCCACTTTCGGATCGGCCCTCGCCCGGCAGTGCCTCCAAGAAAACCCGCGTGTAGCCTCTTCCCCCATATACAGCCCCGCATCCCCCCCCCCTTTCCCCCTTCGGTTGGCACCAGGCGGACAGGTGCGCCTGCGGGAGGGCGGTGGGTGTTGAAGGCGGTTGCCGGTTGTAAAAGGGGCCATCCCCCACTTCTTTCTGCCAGCAGGCAGGAGTGGCCCGAGGGGAGGGGCATTGCATACACAGTTCATGAACCCCGTGACCGTATGCCCCCTCCGAGTGAGGATGGCCGTACACACAGCCCTGGGGCACGCAGTCCAGTGCGCCTCCGGGGGGGGGGGTCTGTGCGGTGCACTGACCGGCGGTACACACACCCGATCTGCGGCCCGTGCCCGTGCCCGTGCGCTGTGCCTCTGCCTCCGACGCGGACCTTCACAATCCACAGCACAAAGGCCGTGCTCTGCAGCGGCTCTGTCATGCCCCACGCCCTCCCCCACCCCAACGCCCCATGGCCGGTGGGTGGTAGGGCGAACGATGTGTTGTCTCAGACTTTGGGTCTGAAGCCCCGGAACAATCTCGAGCAGATCATTGGTACTGGACAGTCAAAAAAAGGGGGGCGGGGCAACGGGGGCCGGCATGGCAATCCTTGTGCTTACCTCCCTCGCAGCACGCCCGCGACCAGAGGGTCGCTGTGAGTGGGAACGGTTCAGCATCAGTTCCGTTGGGCGGGTTCGAACCCAGGGGCTCGTGCCTGGCGTCCGGAGGTGTTGTCCACTGGGCTACCGGTTGTACGGCAGGGGCTCAACGGCCTGTCCGGGTGGGAGCGGGAACCGTCTCAGGACCTCCTCCGCGCGTCACTCATGGGGCCCGGCTGACGACGTTGGGGCCGTCCAATGGCAGCGTTTGGGAGGGGCCGCAGGGGCCGTGCGCACGAGGGACGGGCTCGCCCCTCCCCATCTCCAATGTCCCGGTCTCCCCGAGAGCCCCCCCCTCGCCGGCATCATGACTTTGGGGGCCGGCGCCCTGGCAGTTGGCCTCCCCGCGGGCACATGCCTCGGTTCTTGATTTGGGAGGGGGGGGGGCGTTCATCCGGTGATCAAGGAAGAGTTTGTATGTGCGCGCGCGCGCGTGCGTTGTGTGGCGGTGCTGTGGTCGCAGGGGAGGGGGGGTCGCAAAGCCTCAAGCCGCAGCCGCCCGGGCGCTCTTGCTCACTGCCGTAGCCTGCCCCCGCTGCCCGGCACGCGCGACGCGCCACGTATGCGTGTGCGCCCAGGAACTCCATCTCCTTCAACGAACGGGCCCTGGCGTACCGCGCGCTGAACGAAGACGAGAAGTCGTACGAGGACTTTGCCCGGGCCATCGAGCTGCACCCGCGATCCACGACGTACCTGACCAATCGGGCTGTCAACCTGATCACGCAGGTCCGGGGCCCGGGAGGGGGCGAGGGGCGCGGGGGCAAGGGCACGGGGCGGGGGGGGCGCGGCGGCGCGGCGTCCCTCCGTCCCGAGGCGGGGGGGGGGGGGGGGAGCGTCTCCGAGGCCGAGCCGGTGGATTCTTGGTGTCGTGTGGGACAACCCCCCCGCCCTCCCCCCCAGAGTTTTGCTGCACAACTCACCATCTCCGGGGCTGGGGGGCGGTTTGGACCCCCCCACCCCCTCTTAAGTGATTGGGCAAATTCCTTCCGCCAATCAAAATTTTTTTCTGGCGCCTTCGGCGCAAGTCAGTTTAGGCCAAAAAATTTGTTCGGCGCCTCTCACAACTCAGGGTCTCCTGCGGGGGGGGGGGTCCCCCCCCACAGCCCCCCCCCCCCCTCGGACCCCCCACCTCCCTTCAGGAAATCTCTGCCCCGCCCCCTCTGTAAAGCACAAGTGCAGTAGTCTCTCGCTCGGGCGGTGCGTTTCGTTTTTTCACGCGCCCATTTGCCCCGTCCCCCTCCCTCCCGCTCCTCTTCGAAGTCATGTGCCGTGGAGCGGGTGCCATCCCGTAGCCCTCGGGGGGGGGGGGGCGTGGGCCACGGGGTGCGTCTACCGAGTGCCCCCCCCCCCGCACCTTCGCTGACCCCACGTCCATGAGGTCTCAGCCCCCTCCCTCTCAGAGCACAACACGCGACCGCACCGCTCGGGGGTGAGACCAGGCAACCCCCTGTCGCGCGCGCCGTTGACTCGCATTTGTGACGCACAGCGCGTGAAATGCACGGCGATTGTGTGACGGGACCCGGACGCTGTAGTCCCGCTTTCTGAAGGAGGGTTTACCAGAGCGAAGGGGGGGGGAGGGGGTTTGGGGCCTTTGAGACCCATGTGCAACTGCTTTGGTGGCGTGACGTGTGACCGGGCGCCCCCCCCCCCCGCTCAGAGCACTTGTCGACGCCGCCCGACGCACTCAACACGCGACCACAAAGAGCGACGCAGCGGTGGTCTGAGGGCATGGCTCGTGCGGGACCGGGGGCACGCGACTGCGGACGGTGGAAGGGGCGATGCTGCGGGCCCTCCTTCAGAAAGCGGGACTACAGCGTCCGAGTCCCGTCACACATTCACGCGCTGTGCGCCACAAATGCGCACCGGGGTCAACAGCGCGTGCGACAGGGGGTTGCCTGGTCTCACCCCCGAGCAGAGCAACCACACAAAACCCACTGATGAACGCTACACAAATGCACAGCAACAAGGACCATCCCCTTCTTGACCCTCTGTGCCCCCCTCCCCCCCCTCCCCGTTCTCAGCCAAAATGACCACAAGTCTCCCACCAGTTCAACGCCATGTTCTCAAATCGAACTTGTTCCTCACATGCACCTCGGATATGGCGTGTGGGGGATGTGGGGGTCCCCCCCTGGGGCCCCCTCCAGCGCCCGGTCCCCAGTGTGGGGCAGGAAGGGAAACACGCATGGGGCCCAGCCCCGGGGTAGCCCAATCCTGGGCCCATCGCGCGGTGAAACGGTCGGAGCGGTTTCGTGTCGATGCGCGAAGGGGGTCCAGCACCCAGGACACCACCCCTGGGGCCCCTTCGGCGCCCGGTCCCGTGTCGAGCAGAAAGGGACAGGCAGGCACGATCGGGAGGAATGCGGGGCGTGTGGGGGGCCAGAGCGTGCGACCCCTGCGTCCACAGCCAACGTGCACGCGACAGGGGCGCGCGACACCCGGGGGGCACTACGGCGGTGCGCATGCGGACCCACAGCCAGAGCCAGGGGCACCATGCGGAGGAGGGCGGTACGCAGGGGCACAGGGAGGAGGACCGGCAGCAAAGAAACTACCCCGACACCATCAGCCCCAGCCCCGGCAGCCCAATGATTGGGCCCCGCTCACACGCAAACGGGGCAGCGCCCGCCGGCGATGACGACCAGAGGCCGCCTGCGGAGGCACAACCGGGGGACTGTCCATGGCCCCGGAAGGAAACCGATGGCGGACGACCCCCAGCGGCACCGGCCACCACCCCCGAACACAGACCAGTGGGCCCCACGCGCACACAACCGAAGCGACACGTACTGGCCCCCCGACGCCCTCTGCGGAGCGAAGAACGGGCGACTGCCACGGGCCCCGTGAGGAAACCAACAGAGGACGCCATGTCCCACAGGGGGGGGGGGGGGGGGGCGGGGGAGGGGGGCGCTTCCCCTGCGACGATGCGATGGTGTCGCCGTCCTCACGCCCCTCCGTCGTGTGTCGGTGCCGACGAGGGGACCCGGACCCTCACTTCGTCCGCACGCCTTGGGCCGCTGCCGGTGTGCCGCGCGCCCGTGCGCATTCTTGACATTTGTGTGTGTGTGTGTGTGTGTGTGTGTGTGTGTGTATTTTTTTCGCCGAAAGACGTGTAGGACAGCGCTGCTGTCCCTGAGGAGTTTTCTTTCCACCGCTTTTCTTGCTTTGTTTTTGTTTTTGCGGTTACATCGCGCGCGTGCGTGTGTGTTTGTGTGTCGACCCCCTCCCCCAACGTGGTGAGGGAGAGAAGGAAAGGACAAAACAGAAAGACTCATTGCGGTTGTAAGCAGCCCCTGTCAGGAACATGATCCTGCAGATGCACACGCCAGCGCCCACAAGTCAGTGCTGGAGTCGGCAAACCCCCGCATGGACTCGGAGGGTGCATCGGGATGCACCGGGTCAACGGCACGGGCAACAGCCCCGTCTCCGGGACGGCAAACAGGACAAGTCATCCGGGGGCTCCGTTGACACAACCAAAACACGTTCGGACCCACAGAGGGTCAGAATGAGCAGTGGCGAGAGGCCAACAGGGACCGCCAAAGGCAAACAACCGAATACCGAGGCCTTGTGCCATACCCCCCCCCCTCCCCACGTGGTGCGTGCAGGGGCAGTACGACAAGGCCCTCAACGACATCTACGCGGCCCTGGCGCTGGACCAGGACGACGTCAACGCGCTGCATCTGTTGTCGAAGATCGACTACGAACTGGGGGACTACGAGCAGGCCCTCAAGACGCTGAACCGCCTCATCGACATCCACAAGGTCCTGCGCCCGCGGCCGTGCGGGGGGGGTGGTCCGAGTTTTGAGGTCTCGGGGGCCTCGAGGGGGACTGTGGTGTGCAGTCCGTGCCCCCAGAGGGAGGGCGTAGGGGGCGGGGGAGGCCCCTTGGGTGTGTGCACTCTGTTCTCGGAGTCATGGGCCCCCAACCGATTGGCGGACATGGACACCATCCAATTCAAACCCATTTCAAACCCCCCCCTCCCCCACACACACATCACACAAACATCTCGGACGACGTTGTTTGCGGAAGCACTGAACCCAATGCTTCAGAGCGTATATCTACACGACCAACCTCCCGAATGCCATGGCATGGGCAGACCCTTTCCGTTCCTCCCATTTTTTTTTTTTGGATTCTGCCGCACCACGTGTCCAAATGTGCTCTCGACTATCTCGATTCAAAGGATAGTAGCAGACATGCCACGAGCGTCCGGCAGGGACACTGGTTCTCAGTAGTTACCCGCCCCATACCCAAGGCCACTCAGTAATACCCGCCCCCCCGCATCACCAGCGTGTGGCTCAGTAGGACCCTGCTCCACCAGATCATGTCTGAGCCGGCAGATCCTAGTATCAAGTCTGGATAGTAGGTGCATCCTTTTTTTTTGGTCCGACTCAAAGTGCGTATCAAGTTCAAAGCCCGTCCCATGGCAAGGCCGGCGTGCTATCATGGCCCAGCCGGAGGGCCAGGTCCACTTGTGTTGCAGATGCCTTTCCGTGCCCGCAGACCCGTCGGGACGGGGCACGGGCCCGGGCGAACGGGGACGGGGCCGGGGGACGAGCGGGTGGCCTCTCGCTCGGACGGTGCACGCCTCACACGCCCATTTGCCCCGTCCCCCTCCCTCCCGCTCCTCTTTGAAGTCATGTGTCGTGGAGCGGGTGCCATCCCAAAGCCCTCGGGGGTGGTGGGCCACGGGGTGCGTCTACCGAGTGCCCCCCCCCCCCCCCCCGCACTTTCGCTGACCCCACGTCCCCGAGGTCTCAGCCCCCTCCCTCTCAGAGCACAACACGCGACCGCACCGCTCGGGGGTGAGACCAGGCAAACCCCTGTCCCCCAGTTTGCACGCGGTGTTGACTCCGGTGCTCATCGGTGCCCGCTACGCCGCCCCCCACCCCCCGCCCCCCCCCCCCAAAGTGACGCCATGTGCCGTGTGTACCTGCGGCTCACTTGAAAATGTGAAGTTGGGGCTCAGTTGGGGCTAAAACCGCTCATTTGGGGCTAAGTGGTGTTTTTCAAGGGGTTTAATGTGAAAAGTTGTGGCTTTCGGGGTCGGGTTGGGGTTTTGGAATGTCCCCTAAGGGATACCAATCCCTAGGCCAAGAGGATTTGACCGGGGGGGTTTCTTTTTTTCGACGGCTCAGTTGACTGAGCACCCCGACTGAGCCGTCACTGAGCAGTCACTGAGCCGGCTCACTGAGCGCTCAATGAGCGCGCCAAATGGCTCACTGAGCGCTCAGTGAGCGCTCAGTGAGAGCTAATTGGGGGCTCACTCAGGGCTCACTCAGGAGTTTCTCCCCCTTTCCGCCCTCTCTTCCCACCCTTGCTGGCCCACACTTCACCCTTTTCACACCAACATCGGTCCGCAGTTCTCACCACATCTTTTCTCCAAGAACTGGAGCGTGCATGCACACATACATACTTGCATACACGTACCCGTGGTGACAAACACACAAACATCCAAACACACACACTTCGTCAGGCACACAAATATCCAAACACATACACACACATACACCCATACACACGTCCACACACACATGCACATGCACAAATTGACAACCACATCCATTCTTGTGTGCAATTATCTTGCGTGTACATAAACACATGGCCACATTGAACAATGTGAAGTGAAGGGCTAGGGAGAGATGGTTACGGGATTAGGGTTCGGGGATATGAACCTAACCATTTGCGAGGGTGTTCCTTGTTGCCTCATGACAATGGCACCCCCCCCCCACACACACACACGGGCGCGCGCGCCATGAAGCACAAGTAGGGCACAGAGGATATTGCTCGCTTTTGTGAGGTTCATCATACAACCATCTTGACCTACACCATGACACATTGATCCCCCTCCCTCCTTATCCCCTCCCGTCCCCTTTTGCCATGCCTGATCCCCCCGCTTACCCCATGCCAACCCCTTCTCTTATCTTGCCTGTCCCGTCCCCTTGCCCTGCCCTTGCCATGCCTTCCCTATTTGTTGGCCATGGCATCGAGTGCATGATGGTGGCGGCAATGACGATGACCTTTGCAGGTATGTTGTGCTATTGTGTGTGTTCGTGGGTGTGTGCTTGTGCCCATGTGCATGTGCGCAAGTGTGGATGGTTTGTTCCCTCTTGGTTTTTCTCATTTAGTGTGTTTGTATGTATGTTTGTGTGTGAGTCGGGGGGGGGGGGGTTGCTTGGATCGATGCGTGGGTGAAGGTGTCCTTGTGCGTCACTGTGAGTGTGTGACTGCATTCTTTGGTTTCTGGTCGCCTAGGTTTGTGTGCGTATGTGGATTCGTGAATGTGTGTACGCGCAGGTGTGTGTGTGTGTGTGCCAATGTGTGTGTGTGTGTGTGTGTGTGTGTTGCAGCTTTTGCAGCTGTTGTTTTGGATGCTGTTGTTGGTTTTGGTGTTGTGTGGCATAGGCTTTGATTGTGTGCGCATAACATTGTGTTTGTGGCTGCAGATGCAGGTATGGTTGTGTTTGTGGTTGTAGCTGTGGTTCTGGGCTTGCGTGAGGTTGTTGCTATGGCCGTTGTGGTAGCTCTCGTTGTGGGTGTGGTTATGGTAGTGGCTGTGGTTGCGGCTTTGGTTGTGGGTGTGGGTGTGGGTGTGGGTGTGGGTGTGGGTGTGTTTCTGCAAGTTGTGTTGTGTGTGGATTTGGTTGTGGTTGTGTCAGTGTGTGTGGCCCTGGCTGTGGCGAAGGCTGCAGTTGCAGCTTTCACTGTGGCTGCAGCTGTTCTTTGGGTTGTGGGGGCCGGGGGGGGGGGGGGGGGGGGGGCGGGTTAAAGGACTGCAAAGAGGGGGGCTCAAATCACCATCCACCCCCTCCCAAAAAAAACCGCACCAAGTTAACAGTGACAGTGTACAGTGACAGTGTACAACGACAGTGTATAGTGAGAGCATACAGTGAGTGTAGAGTGACAGTGTAGAGTGCTAGTATAGAGACTTGGGCGTTGTGGCAGACGTACTGTATGTGGGGATACATTCTATGAGACCTTGGGGAGTACAGTGTACAGAGTACAGTGTACAGTGTACAGTGTACAGTGTACAGTGTACAGTGACAATGTACAGTGACAGTGTATAGTGACAGTGTGCAGTGGCAGTGTGCAGTGTGCAGTGACAGCGTACAGTGCCAGAATACAGTGTACCATGTACAGTGACAGTAGACAGTGACAGCATTGACAGTGCACATGGACAGTGTACAGTGACAGTGTACATGGACAGTGTACAGTGACAGTGAACCATGAGTGAGCCCTCACTGAGCGCTCACTGAGCCATTTGGCGCGCTCACTGAGCGCTCACTGAGCCATTTGGCGCGCTCAGTGCGCGCTCAGTGAGCGCTCACTGAGCGCGCGAAACGGCGCAGTGAGCGCTCAGTGAGCGCGCCAAACGGCTCAGTGAGCGCTCAGTGAGGGCTCACTCATGGTTCACTGTCACTGTACACTGTCACTGCACACTGTGTATTGCACACTGCACACTGCACACTGTGTATTGCACACTGCACACTGCATACTGTGTATTGCACACTGCACACTGCACACTGTGTGTTACAAATTGCACACTGCACACTGTAATGCACACTGCACACTGTAATGCACACTGCACACTGTACACTGTGTATTGCACAGTGCACACTGCATACTGTGTATTCCACACTGCACACTGCACACTGCACACTGTGTGTTACAAATTGCACACTGCACACTGTAATGCACACTGCACACTGTGTAATACACTCTGCACACTGTGTATTGCACTCTGCACACTGCACGCTGTGTATTGCACACTGCACACTGCACACTGTGTGTAGTGTGCACTACACATGGTGTAGTATGCCGTGTGTGATGTAATCCACACTGCACACTGTGTAATGCACACTGCACACTGTGTCATGCACACTACACGCTGCACCCTGTGTATTGCACATTGGGTATTGCACATTGCACCGTGTGCAGTGTGCAATACCCACTGTGCATTACACAGGGTGCGGTGTGTAGTGTGCAATACACAGTGTGCAGTGTGCATTACAGTGTGCAGTGTGCAATTTGTAATGCACAGTGTGCAGCGTGCAGTGTGCAATACACAGTGTGCAGTGTGCATTACAGTGTGCAGTATGCAATACACAATGTGCAGTGTGCAATACACAGTGTGCAGCGTGCAGTGTGCAGTACACAGTGTGCAGTGCGCAGTGTACACTGCGCACTACACACTGTGTAATGCACACTGCACACTGTGTCATGCACACTGCACACCGTACAGTGCAAGCGTTTGGGCGCTCAGTGTGCAGTGTGCAATACACAGTGTGCAGTGTGCATTACAGTGTGCAGTGTGCATTGCAGTGTGCAGTGTGCAATTTGTAACACACAGTGTGCAGTGTGCAGTGTGCAATACACAGTATGCAGTGTGCAGTGTGCAATACACAGTGTGCAGTGGGCAGTGTGCAATACACAGTGTGCAGTGACAGTGTACAGTGACAGTGAACCATGAGTGAGCCCTCACTGAGCGCTCACTGCGCCATTTGGCGCGCTCACTGAGCGCTCACTGCGCCGTTTCGCGCGCTCAGTGGGCGCTCAGTGAGCGCGCACTGAGCGCGCCAAATGGCTCAGTGAGCGCTCAGTGAGGGCTCACTCATGGTTCACTGTCACTGTACACTGTCCATGTACACTGTCACTGTACACTGTCCATGTGCACTGTCAATGCTGTCACTGTCTACTGTCACTGTACATGGTACACTGTATTCTGGCACTGTACGCTGTCACTGCACACTGCACACTGCCACTGCACACTGTCACTATACACTGTCACTGTACATTGTCACTGTACACTGTACACTGTACACTGTACACTGTACACTGTACACTGTACTCTGTACACTGTACTCCCCAAGGTCTCATAGAATGTATCCCCACATACAGTACGTCTGCCACAACGCCCAAGTCTCTATACTAGCACTCTACACTGTCACTCTACACTCACTGTATGCTCTCACTATACACTGTCGTTGTACACTGTCACTGTACACTGTCACTGTTAACTTGGTGCGGTTTTTTTTGGGAGGGGGTGGATGGTGATTTGAGCCCCCCTCTTTGCAGTCCTTTAACCCGCCCCCCCCCCCCCCCCGGCCCCCACAACCCAAAGAACAGCTGCAGCCACAGTGAAAGCTGCAACTGCAGCCTTCGCCACAGCCAGGGCCACACACACTGACACAACCACAACCAAATCCACACACAACACAACTTGCAGAAACACACCCACACCCACACCCACACCCACACCCACACCCACACCCACAACCAAAGCCGCAACCACAGCCACTACCATAACCACACCCACAACGAGAGCTACCACAACGGCCATAGCAACAACCTCACGCAAGCCCAGAACCACAGCTACAACCACAAACACAACCATACCTGCATCTGCAGCCACAAACACAATGTTATGCGCACACAATCAAAGCCTATGCCACACAACACCAAAACCAACAACAACATCCAAAACAACAGCTGCAACACACACACACACACACACACACACGCGCGTACACACATTCACGAATCCACATACACACACAAACCTAGGCGACCAGAAACCAAAGAATGCAGTTACACACTCACAAGACTCACGCACAAAGACACCTTCACCCACGCATCGATCCATGCAACCCCCCCCCCCCCCACACACACAAGCAGACATACAAACACACTAAATGAGAGAAACCAAGAACGAACAAACCATCTACACTTGCGCACATGCGCATGGGCACAACTACACACGCACGCAAGCACGCACACAACTCGTGCTATTGGCATTGCGTTTACACACACCCACACACATAATAGCACAACATACCTGCAAAGGTCATCGTCCTTGCCGCCACCATCATGCATGTGATGCCATGGCCAAAAAATAAGAAAGGTAGGACAAGGGGACGGGACAGGCAAGAGAATAGAAGGGCTACGCACGAGGGAAGCGGGGGAACGTAGCATAGCGAAAAGGGAGGGGAGGGCATAAGGAGGGAGGGGGATCAATGTGTCATGGTGTAGGTCAAGATGGTTGTATGATGAACCTCACAAAAGCGAGCAATGTCCTTTGTGCCCTACTTGTGCTTCATTGTGTGTCTGTGTGTGTGTGTATGGGGTGGGTGGGTGCCATTGTCATGAGGCAACAAGGAACACCCTCGCAAATGGTTAGGTTCATATCCCCGAACCCTAATCCCGTAACCATCTCTCCCTAGCCCTTCACTTCACATTGTTCAATGTGGCCATGTGTTTATGTACACGCAAGATAATTGCACACAAGAATGGATGTGGTTGTCAATTTGTGCATGTGCATGTGTGTGTGGACGTGTGTATGGGTGTATGTGTGTGTATGTGTTTGGATATTTGTGTGCCTGACGAAGTGTGTGTGTTTGGATGTTTGTGTGTTTGTCACCACGGGTACATGTATGCAAGTATGTATGTGTGCATGCACGCTCCAGTTCTTGGAGAAAAGATGTGGTGAGAACTGCGGACCGATGTTGGTGTGAAAAGGGTGAAGTGTGGGCCAGCAAGGGTGGGAAGAGAGGGCGGAAAGGGGGAGAAACTCCTGAGTGAGCCCTGAGTGAGCCCCCAATTAGCTCTCACTGAGCGCTCACTGAGCGCTCAGTGAGCCATTTGGCGCGCTCATTGAGCGCTCAGTGAGCCGGCTCAGTGACGGCTCAGTCGGGCGCTCAGTCAACTGAGCCGTCGCCAAAAAAAGTACCCCCCCCCTTGAACCTTGACCAAGTGAGTATCTAAAACTTCTAAAAACATTAAATGCACATTACCTAGCATGCAAAACGCACAACAAACAAGCACAAAGACATCGCTATGCACAACTGAGCCCCAAATGAGCCCCAACTTCACATTTCCACTTAGCCACCAGTGAGCCGCAGGTACATGGAGGGGGTGCCATCCCGTAGCCCTTCGGGGGGGGGGGCGGTGGAACACGGGGTGAGTCTACCGAAGCCCCCCCCCCCCCCCGCACCTTCGCTTCCCCCCCCCTCAACTTCACTCCCCGGAACGACTCGCCCACTCTTCGGTATCGTCGGGAACATGCGCCCCCGCTGCCTCACATGGCCATCGCCGGTGTATTCTGCGCCCCCCCCCCCCCCCACACTACATCCGACGGCGTTCCGGACGGTCAACCCGCTGTCCGACCGCGCCCGACGCCCGTACAACGCGCGGCATGACCACCGACGCACCCTCCAACACGAGCCCCGTCAACACCAGCGCGTTTTGTATGCAGTGCTCCGAGGCCCCACACAGGTAGGGACGACGTCTCACTCGCGTTTTCTCAAACTCAGGTTTGAGTTTCAGGTCCATCTGGACCAGTTTTTTGCAGGAAAGAGGTGGAGGCAAGGCGCCGAACACCTCCTCATAGGTTAGAAGCAGTTTCTTCAGTCGAGGGTCAAGGTTCATACTCTCGATTTTCTGTTGGAAATCCTCCTCCGTGCATTTCCCCCACCTGCCCCCCCCCCCGTCATGGCCTCCCACTGCCCCCTCGCCGCGCCCGTCCATCGGCCCCGGTCTTCCCGCGCTTCCGATTCGGGGGGCATGAGCTGCTGGGCCCGCTCTGTACAAGCGATGCAAATTGGGGGGGGGGGGGGCAGCCGAGCGTGCGCGCGGTGTCACGCACCCCGCTCCGCCCATGTCGCGCACGTCGCCCCACAGTCCCGTCCGCGTTGCGCGGTGGGCGCCGCGCGCGGTGCTTCCGGACGTTGGCCATAGTGTCTGGAAGCCGAGGCCGCGACACTGCCGTGCTGGGAGTTGACACCAAAGGCAACATGTTGCCTCCGATCGGAGCGGCTTCTCGTCGGCACTCGGAGGCCGCCTCTTGCGGATTTCTGTGTCGGGGTTGGGGATGATGAGGAGGCTGGTTGAGTCTGATGGGTTTCCTCTGAGCAGGCGGTCGCATGCACACCCTCAGTCTGATGGGCTCTCTCTGAGCAGGCGGTCGCATGCACACCCTCAGTCTGATGGGCTCTCTCTGAGCAGGCGGTCGCATGCACACCCTCAGTCTGATGGGCTCTCTCTGAGCAGGCGGTCGCATGCACACCCTGCGCAGGACCGGCGGTCGTTGTTCATGGACCGCGCGTTGACCAAAGTGGAGCTGTGCAACTGGGAGGGCGCTAAGGACGACTTCCTCGAGGCCCGCAAGTTGGCCGCCACGGTCCCCCCCATTCAGCAGCGCGCTGCATATCACAAGGTGTGCCCCCCCCCCCTCTCCCAGTGGCAGCAGCCGTCGGATGTCGGGCGCGCACGCGCCCAACCCAGTGCTCATGTGGCAGGGGCACGTCCGGCGGACCTGCTTTCACTCCCGCGGTCCCTGACGCCCCCCTCCCCCCCCCCGGGGGGGGGCCGGCTCGGCACCGTCTGTTGTGGGGGTGAGGCAGGGCCTCCCCCGCCGCGAGCCACGCCCCGACCCCGGTGCCCCCCACCCGACGGAGAGGAGAGTGCCCGATGCCTCCGACCCTCGTCCCGACGCGGAGCAGGGACCGGGGGCTGTTCCCCAATGGGGGTGGGCGTAGCCCCGATGGCGTCGCGGTGGCCCCGATGTACAGCGACCTGGTTCGGCGGGGAGGCAGCCAGGGAGGGAAGGAAGGAGGGAGGGAGGGAGGGAGGGAGGGAGGGAGGGAGGGGCTCAGGTGTAAGGGCTGTCGGGCGTAGCAGGACCCGGCCTTGCCCCTGGCGGCCCAGACGGGGGTTGTCGCACGCTCCGCTCCGCCCCGTGCCCTGCGCATTGCCCCGCATTCCCCGCGTCCCGCGGTGGGCGCCGCGCGCGGGTTCTCTGGACGTTGGCCGTGTAGTCCGGACACCGGCGCCTCGACACTGCCGCGCGAGGGCGGGTCGTGCCTCCGGTTCCGAGAGCCGGCCGCCCCCTCTTTGATGCCCCACTGCCCCCGCTACGCGGCCCGATGCGGTGTTCACAGCACACGACTGCGTTGGGTCACATCAAGTGGGGCCCCGGCCACGGTACAACAAAGGGAGTGGGGGGGGGGGATAACTTCGTGGGAAAGGTTCGGCTTCCAGGAAAGGGGGCGAAATTTGCCCTGGCGACACCCAGGGGCTTTGGCAGTGCAGCGCGTGCGCGAGGCAGTGGGAGCTTTGGGATGTGCAACGGTGGCGGAATTGTCCCCCTCCGAAATTCTCCCCAGCGAAATTCTCCCCCGCACGAAGTCATCCCTCCCCCCCCACCTGCCGTAGTGGCGATCCAGCAGTCCACTATGGGCAGTGCTTGCGCTACGAGGATGACGACCGCGCATCGCGGGTCAGGGAGCGTGCGTTGGTGCAAAAGTGTTTGAAAATTTTTGGCATCACAGCAAAAAGTGCTTGCTTTCACTCTTCATCCCAAATCCATTCACAGGGATTTGAAACCAGGGCACTTGAGTCTGAAATGTAGTACCTCAACAACTCAACTATCATCAGAACCTGCTACCCACGAATGGAACAGGGTTCATGATTTGAACTTCATTTTTTTTACATTTAGTCCAGGGCCTGGGGTTCCAAATTCTGCGCTCTGCAGCCCCTGCTGGTGCATCAGGAATTTGAGAAAGGCACCGTGATCGCCTTGCGAACCACACGCAGCTTCACCATTGGGAGAGGCTACCACCGATTGGGGGAGGAGGGGCGGGGAACTAGGGGGTCTGGAGGGAGGGGGGGGTTGGACCAGGGGGGGGGGTTTCCTCCTCACATTGTTGCTACTCTAATGCGTCCCTGCCTGCTCTGCACCGCTTTCAGGGATTAGAACCGTCAGCAGGCGCGTAAATTACCGCACATTCCGATAATTGTGTGCCATATGCATGCCTTCCTCCGGACCTTTCACCATAGCATTCAAGGAAATGCACCTGGCCATTGTGCTTCATTCATCCGCTCTCTCTCTCTCTCTCTCTGTCTGTCTCTCTCTCTCTCTCTCTCTCTCTCTCTCTCTCTCTCTCTCTCTCTCTCTCTCTCTCCCTCTCTCTCATTGTTCACTGCAGACCTCCGAGATCATTGAAGGATGCTGCTTGCTGTTTGTGGACGATGTGCCATCTGCTGCTCTCGAGGTTCTGTTTGGCTTCCAGTCAGGATGTGGTAAGGGTTTGGTTTCAGATCCATGTCCATCAAATCCTGTGGAAGAGGGTTGTTAGATCAAGTACAGGCGCAGACGCCATATACCCCCCCTTTTTCGGGGGTCATTCGCGTAGGATACCCCAAGGCATGGTAACGGATATCTAACCACTTGTAAAATCATCATTTTGGGAGAGAAAATGATTCCCCAATGAATTTTTTCAATTTTGACCCCCCTATGCCCTAATGCGCGGGTACCGCTTTTTGGGTGTGTGTGTGGGGGGGGTTCAAAACTTCTTTTCGCATTGTGGCTGTTGTGTGTGGATTCAGACCTAGGTCCCGGAGAATTTTTTTCTCGTACATGGACCCCCTAACCCATGGTGGGGGTCCCGGGTCCCAACTCCGGGTACCCCAAGTCGCCCCCCCCCCCCCTCCCCATATGGCCCTTGCCACTGAGGACTTAGCCGTTTTCACGCTAGTTAGGCTGTTTAGTGACACCTGAAAACCTTTTTTTTTTTTTTTCAAATTCAACTTTTTCTGAAACCTGTCTGTGGCCCCTAGGATGGGGTTGGGTGACTATTTGGTGACAATACGGGTACGCGAGCACCCATGGGGACCCACGTAGTAGCCGCTAGGCCCATGCAGCCCCTCAAAAGCCCCACAATTGATGTTGCTGCTTTGTGACACATGAAAATCACCTGAAAGAGAGGTTGTTAGATCAAGTGCCGGCACGGATGCCCCCCCCTTTTCGGGGGTTGTTCGCGTAATATACCCCAAGGCATGATATTGGATGTCTAACCCATTGTAAAATCATTACTTTGCCCAACAAGATGACCCCCCAATGGATTTTTTGATTTTGAGGTCTCTATCACCCTGCAACTGGATACCACATTTTTGGGGTGTGTGGGTGTGTGGGGGGGGGGGTCAAAAGTTTGTGCTTAGAAGGATTTGAAGCAGGGTGGGGTAAAACCGAGTCGATAAATCTCTCGGCTAGGGCCAGTGATCGCCAGCTGGGAATTGGGCCGCCGCTGGGCCGGCTGCTGGGTGTGTGTTCTACCACTTGACCACTGACTGTTTCTGTAGATGCAAGGTTCCCAATTGTTTGTTGCGGTAGTCCGCCACTGACCAAAGCCAAACTGTGCGTTTTTGTCTGCCTGTCTGCCTGCTTGCCCGACTGACTGCCCAACTTGCCCAACTGACTCCTTGCCTTCTTGACTGACTGATTGGCTGACTGTCAACCTCTCTTTCTAGGTGCCTTGCCGAAGGCCATAAAATTTTTCAAAATGCCCCATTTTCCGAAACCCTTCTGTTGCCCCTGGGATGGGTGATCATTTGGTGACAACACGGGCACTTGAGCACCCATGGGGACCCATGCAGTGGCCGCCGGGCCCATGTAGCCCGCCATGGGCCCCCCAAAAGCCTCAAAATTGCTGTTTGTAGGTGGTTCAGTGGCACTTGGTGTGCACACAAACTGCATTAGCAGTTTTCCACCAGCTACAGCCCAAAAGTGGAAAATC
Source organism: Eutreptiella sp. 'Long Island Sound 2002' (assembly GCA_964036045.1). Classification (NCBI taxonomy): domain Eukaryota; phylum Euglenozoa; class Euglenophyceae; order Eutreptiales; family Eutreptiaceae; genus Eutreptiella; species Eutreptiella sp. 'Long Island Sound 2002'. The sequence goes on from OZ038385.1 coordinate 48,415,209, forward strand.
ACCTTGCAGAGGTTGTTAGATCAAAGCCAGGCAGGCCCTAATATAGGGGAAAACACCACATACCCCCCCCCCCCCTTTGGGCCTTTTTGGGCCTATTCGCGTACCCTACCTCAAGGGGTTGAGTTGTTTGTTTAACCCTTTGTAAAATCATTATTTTATCCAATAAACACATCCCCCAACGAGTTTTGGGTCTGGACCCCCCCAGACCCCCCATTTGAAACCCAGTTTTTGAGGGAGGGGGGTGGGGGTGGGGGTGGGGTGGTGCACCATGGCCTCCATTTTCTCGGGGGCTGGGGCCACCATTTTCTTGGGCCCTGGGCGTGTTGTTGGTGTGTTGTGTGCTGTGATGTAGTGTGTCCGTGCAGTGACATTTTTTTGTGTCCATCCACTCCTTTGGCTTTTGCAGTTCTTTCTCAGAGCCTTCGGCAACCCCACGGAGAAAGTCAAGCTCCACTACCTCATCGGCCATGCGTATGCCCGTCAGGGCCGTGCAGACTGTGCGACCGAGCAGTTCAGGCAGGCCTTGGCTTCAAGGCCCCAGATGGCCCCCTGTCAGCGGGCCCTGGACGCGTTGAATGGAGTGTACAACGTATGTGTTTGTGTGCCATGGGGCATCATCAACCCACTCTCAGGGCTCTATTTTAGGAACAACGTGGCTCTTGGTTTTTTTTTCCCCCGAATGGTGGCCGGAGGTCGTTGGTGGCAGGATTCGGTAACTGGCAGCGGTTGACACTCAACTAACGGCGGTTGACACTCAACCGACGGCGGTTGGCGCTCAACTGACGGCAGCCGATGGCCAAGTTGGCTGGGGCTCTGCGGTCCGAGCGTACTGGAGGCGGGCAGGTTTTTTTTTGAGGGGGGGGGGAGGTTAAGGACAGCCCTGCCCTCTTCACCTGTTCACAGCTGTTGTCACCCCTGGACAATCCTTGACTACCAGCCCTCGGCTGTGGCCACATGCACAGCCCCGGTGCCCCTGCTGCTGCTGCTGCCCTGCATCCCCCCCCCCCCCCCCGGCGGTCCTCAAGGAACCAGATTTTTTTTTTGTTAAGGACCGCCCTTAAGGACCGCCCCAAGGGACCACCAACCGCCAACCGCCAACTCCCACCAACCGCCAACCGCCACCAACCGCCAACCACCAACCGCCGCCAACTGCCGCCAACCGCCAGCGGCGACCAACCGCAAACCGCAAACCACTACCAACCGCCACCAACCACCAAATGTCAACCACCAACCGCCGCCAACCACCACCAACCGCCACCAACCGCCAGTTGCCAACTGCCAACCGCCAATCGCCGCCAACCGCCAACCGCCAATTGCCACCAACCATGGTTGAACACATGGAGTGCCCGCGGGCTTTTTTGGGAAAACTGTGTAACGGAACCCTTTTTTTTTTCCCCGTTAAGGACCGCCCTGCCGCTGTGACGAGTCCCCTCGAGCTCAGGGTAACCTCCTCCCCCCCAACAGATCCTCCCACAGGTCCTCAACCAGCATGACTGGACCTGCCCAGACCCTCATGGCCCAACAGCACGTCACAACGCCCTCTGCAATCATCAATGAACACCTCAACCTCCGCGAGGGTGCAGTGCAAAGGGTGTCTGATGGTTGGTCAAGGTGTGCGAGGGCGGGGGAGCGGAGTATGCACGAAGTCAGCCTGCCCCCCCCCCCCCCCTGCCCCCTCCCTATGTGCTCAGCCCAGCCCTCCCATGCGCATGGCGGTACCTGTCAGTGGCAACACGACGGAGTGCAGGAATGCATCGAATCCCTATGTGTGTGTGTGTGTGTGTGCAAGGGCAAGCCACAAACACGCGGTTTTGGTGTATCACACATGAACTGCTGACGCGCCTGCTGAAGTTTGAGCTCACTGAAAATAACATGTTGCAGGTTGTAGGAACCCTGTGGCAGAGGGAGGGCAGCATTCCAATGGGAGGCCCGTTCTCCGCCCAGAGCGCCGACCTCCACACCCTGTGGAAAGTGAAGCGAGCGGGGAAAAAACTGCGGGACTGGGGCGCCCTCAATATCTCTGATGAGGGATATGTATACTGGCAACGGGTCCGCTGTGGTTCAGCCTCTGCCAGTTTCGGGACAACATTTTGTTTGCGTCCAACCAAAGACCAGGGACACGCACCCACATCATCCAAACTATCGCTGAAACCCTTTCCCATGTCTGGGACCTCGAAGTCCTCTGCCCGTGTACAGACGGGGGGGAGGACCGCTGCGTGGGAAAC